>JAQPPZ010002320.1:2612500-3212500 GCA_028583015.1 Wollemia nobilis
TAGTGACATTAACCAAAACTCTGGAAAAAAGTGAAGGTAAATTCGAGTATAAAAGATAACTAACTGAGCTATGGAATGTGCAAATGAGTGAAAACTGAAACTCTAGTCCAATTTCAAGGAATAATTATGCATAAAATAACACTAACCAAGTTGCGACAAGAAGCAAAAAAATGGCTATGCACAAAGGGTGGTAATTGAAATCTTAGGTAGGCTACCTTTACCACCCAAGTATGGTTTTCCAAGCAAGTAGTTGGCACATTAAAGACATCAGCATGGAGACTACCAAGAAGCCACCTTGAGCCTGACAACATTAATTGTATAAGATATTTGTATCTAATCCCTAGAGATTTATAGCATTGGAAATTAACATAGGTGGTATGGAATTCACATCCAAAGACCCATAACCCTATAACATTAATGGCTCTAGATCTACAAACCTCAATATTGTTTACATTTAATGTGATGGATCTTGGGTAGAATTTTGAAAAGTACACTTTGAATTTTAGGAGGGAAATGTTAAATGATTGAAAGTTGCTTATTTATGCCTAGTCTGTGGCCTTGTATGTAGTATTTATTTCACTTCTTTACTATGTAACAATTTGGCTCGAGCCTTGAGTAATTTTGTCAACTAGTTTTTGAGCATTTTTCCTAGCATGACTATAAGCAAACTATCATATATATATGAGAAGTTTTGGCTATTCAAAATTTTGTCCTTGTTCTTATATGTATACGTTGTGCATAAATCTTCATGTTGGATGAGATCATGTTCACTTAACATTGTTGATGAATGATGAATGTATTAATCCTATTATTGTGTAGAAGATCCATATGATCTTGGACCATTGTCTGTCTTAGCATAGGCTTTTACTTTTGTGTTATTTGCTTTATGCCCCTCTATCTATTTCCTCTGTTTCCTATGAAATGCAATTAGATTAGGTTAGTTCAAAAATATGAGCTTTAAGATCACATCTTAACAAGGAGACAATCTTGTAAAAAACCCTAGATATTGTACTCCTCTAAGCTACATCCTACTCTCTTGGGAATTTCAAACTATTGTACTCCACATAAGACGCAAGTGTTGGGTGCACCCAACTACCACAACAGGTGATCATGGAATTCGAATATAATAACAATTTTCTTAGCATGCCTAGTGGTATGAAGCACATAAATTCATCTTACAAATTAGAGATACAAAATTGAGACTCTAGTGATGGTTTCAATTCATTTGCTTATTGAAGCACCACATAATTTCTCCTAGTGACTCCCCTAGTTGAAGAACTCAATGTTTTGGCAACTCCATTGGAGAAGGATACCCTAAAGTAGCCTTTTGAAGAAATATTAGACTGAGATTCCAATAAAAATCTTAATCCATCCACTTGCCATAGCACATTCAACATTCACTTTTTGACTCTACTCAATATAAAAGGACCTAGATATTTGTAAGCACAACACCCACTACCATATCTTTTATAGTTATAAATCCTCAAGCGCTAGTACAACCCCTTAGCCCAATCTTAAGAAGAAGAAGAGCTCAAAATAAAAATACAGTTGCACATCAGAACCAACACATGAGGAGAGTTTTGGCCTATAATGTCAAAGATTCCCTGATTCTCTCTCTTCCACCTACTACTTAGGATCCAATCCCAACATCATCCCTGAAGTCATTGTCCTACTACACTAAGGAAGATGCAACTGCACTGATGGAACATCTACATCACATGGTAAGCATATTTGTGATACACAATATTGATGAACAAAATGTGGTGTTAAGATCGTTGGTGGCATATTTCAGAGGGAAAACAAGGGAATGGTATATAAATATTTCCTTGCATTTAATCAAAAGCTAGGATTAACTGGCTAATAAACTAGTGAATATATTTTTGGAGAATGCCAATGGAGTGTATCTTCTATAATAGTTAACAACTATCAAAAGGGAACCTATGAAGATAATGGATGACTTCAATACCTAGTTTCATAAAACCTGGTATATAATTATGGATGAAGTTTGACCTCCCCCAATTATGGTATTCATATACTATCTGAAAGCTTTCATTTCAAATATTTCCATGATAATGATGGCTAAGGGAGGAAACTCTTTGTCGATGTCCTAGGGGATAGCCATCCAAGCTAAGAATGAATTTATTCAGATAGGAAGGCTTTCTCCTAGACCTCTTATGCCCCTATTTCCAAACACCCAACCCCCTATCAACCTCCTCTAATTGTCCAACCCACCACTTTTCAGCCTACTCTACTTGTGAACCTAGTTTTGGTCTTGACTCTTCTAGCCTCTCCAAATCATCTAGCTTCAAACTCCTAATTAATGGTCAAACTAGACAAAATGAAAAATCTATTCAAAAAACTCTCAAATAAAGTGTTGGCTCTAAGGAGGCAACAAAATACCCATAGGTTTCAATATTAGAATATTCTAAGATCTTCATTCCAACTAATAACCAAGGTGATGGACCTCATCCTAATGGGTACCGGTTACCCCAATTATAGGCCAACAAGGATACAATCTAGGCTTAGAGCCATAATCAATACACAGTGTCTATTCCAACCCCATTATAGTAGATTCATCCTAACCTCGTTAGAGATATAGCCCCCATGTAAAATAATTACATTGAGAAATCTACAACATGGTACTAATAATACATGGATGCTTACCCTTTGCATATCTATTTTAGATGAAGCTCTCATCAATCCACAATAGTGCATGATGAAGCAATGTCTGTACAAGTATCTATTCCTCATTTAGGGGTAGAAACACAAACATAAAGCCAACCTTCCCTTGCCTCATCCATCCATGATTTAAATTTTGCTCCTTTAGAGCAGATCCTAGTAATGTAGGATAAGGGGTAAGTATATATTGTATCCAATAGAGAATAATCTAGTGCCTAGCAAGCCATGAGTCAATCTAAACTATAGGAAATGAGCCAAAATAAGGGTAACTAGGGAGCATGAGGAGAGCAATCAAGCAGTCCTAGACATCCAATGTAGGTCGACCTATCTATGAGAGGATGTTCCTATCATAGCCTCACCAAACCATAATACACTAGAAATTTTGGTGGCCACTAAGCAAAACATCTAAAAATTCCCAAAGCAATGCATGCTCTTGTTAGAGACTATAAAAATTCCTCAATTAGTTGTGGATAATCCCAAATGTTGCAGAAATTTATTATTATTAACATAAATCATTCACCAATATGCAGAAATATCAAATTATTCATCCACAAATAATTATCCACAATAAAAATCCACAAATGAGAGAGAGAGAGAGATAATACCCTTAAGGTAGGGAAAAACCAATGATAATCCTTAAGGAAGAAATTACTCCACAAGATCTCCTAAGATGAGCGATACCACTTAAGGAGGGCAAAGTCCCATAAGCCACTTTGTGGGCAAAGATGATTACATAAGATTCTTCTCCATGATCATTACAATGATAAATATCTCTTATTTATATATCCATCTTCTTATTCTACTTTGGGGAGCCTACTACTAATATAATATAATATTATAATATAATATAATATTATAATACAATCAACCTTGGGTTATGTGTGGCCCATGCCGACCCTTATACAATATAATAATATATCCCCAAATATCTATTCCTAGGTACCCTACCATGCCACCCTCCTTACAAATATTTTGTCCTTGAAACATATGAAGAAACATGATAATATGATTTGCTAAGCAATATTAGCAACTGGTACCAATATTGATCATCCATCCATCCAAGTGAAACACGTTGATGTTGGTATGCCATTTTGTTACTTGAGTATCCAAATCTGCTTTGTTGGCTCTAAGCTTCTACTATTGTATTTTTATAACTTGAATGATGGATCCACTTGTTCCTTTATGTTGATGAACCGCTTTGAAAACCAAGATCACTATGCTTTCTTCGCAAAACACTGCCATATTTGGTTCCCTTATGATTCCATGTAGAACCATAATATTGCTGCCTTGAACCATACCTCCAAGATTGTTGCCACTCATGGTGGTGTGGATGGTGATATGGTGCAACCTTAACTTGATGTTCTACCTTATTTGACTTCTCAACATTTGGCTTCATTATTTTAAATTCTTCTACACATTTTTCATTCATGTTCTCTTTGTTTGATGTGTCCTTGTGCTCTTATGTCAAAGCTTCCTTGGAATTTGTTACAGTTATTTCAACGAAATCCGTTGTTGCTACTTCTTCCATGGACTCTATTGTTGCTACTACCTTCTTGGAATCTATTTCAGGTTCTTTAACGACTTCTTGATTTTTCTTGGATCCTTGCTTCTTAAATTGAGAAATATCTTGCAATGTTATCTTATTTTTCTTGTACCATAACTTCATAAACTTATTTTACACATTAATGTTAATAGTACCCAAATAATCTAACCAAGGATAACCAAGAACAATATCATCATCATCCATTTGAATAGCATGGAAATCTGAATGTAAAACATATTTATCCATGGTGATCTTCAAATCTTCAAAAATCTGAACATTCTCACCCTCAATATGTGTGTCCTTAATTTTTGTTGCTTGAACTTGCAACCTCTTAGAAAAAGCAATAATAATAAAATTATATCTGCTGCTAGGGTCAATGGAAATAATAACTCGTTCCTTTTGAATGGTTCCATGAACCTGCAAAATAGAACTTTTAGATGAATATAAAACCTTTTGATCCTTCTCTTGTTTTTAAAAATCTAAATATGTGACTTTTCTTCTCATTATCTTAAGATTTTCCTCTTTCTCCTTCTTGAGTAGTTTTATTTCTTTTTCATAGTCTTCATTTTGTTTCTTTAAAACTTCCCATTCTCCTTTTATTTCATTATGCTCATTTTGAATTCCCTATAGTTTCTTTTCAAGGTCTTTGATGACATCCAACATGCTATCTATCTTTTTATTCCTTCCTTCAAGATCTCTCTTACAAATATCTAACTTTCTTTGTAATTGAATAGGTACCCATGTGCTCAAGAATGTTGGTTCAATTTGATCCCAAGTGCACAAGTGTTTACCCCAAATAAACCTTTCTATCCATTGTAAAGTTTTCCCTTAAAAAAATTATGAAAGCAATATTTTAACATGTTTTCACTATCTTGAGATTTTACTATTTTCAACCACTCTCTCACATCAATATCATTTTGTCCATTAAAATTTTGTAATGCCATATTGCTGACTTCAAAAGGTCGTATCTCTATTAATACAACTAGGATTCCTTCATATGACCACTAATTTTAAAGCTCTTCAAATTCTGCACAAACTGATCCAAGAATCACTTGAATTTGAAAAACGATCATAAAGATATGGCTTCTGAAAGATGAGACGTTTTTCCAAAAAAAATTATGTAAAATTCGTCACTATCCTTGTTTTTTATGACTAACTTCAAAAGGTCGTATCTCCCTCAATACGGTTCAGTTTTCTTCATATGACCAATAATTTTAAATCTCTTCAAATTTTGCACAAACTGATCCAAGAATTGCTTGAATCAGATAAAATTTTGTAGATATATGGCTCCTGAAATATGAGACGATTTTTCCAAAAAAAATTACCCTAATTCTGCAATTTGACACAAAAATCCCACTTTGCCAAAATCGTTGCTCTGATACCACTTGTTACAAAACTTTATTATTATTAACATAAATTATTCACCAATATGCAGAAATATCAAATCATTCATCCACAAATAATTATCCACAATAACAATCCATAAATGAGAGAGAGATATATAATACCCTTAAGGTAGGGAAACACCAATAATAATCCTTAAGGAAGAAATCACTCCACAAGATCTCCCAAGATGAGAGATGCCACTTAAGGAGGGCAAAGTCCCATAAGCCACTTTGTGGGTAAAGACGATTACATAAGATTATTTTTCATGATCATTACAATGACAAATATATCTTCTTTATATATCCATATTCTTATTCTACTTTGGGAGCCTACTACTAATATAATATTATATTATAATATAATATAATATTATAATACAATCAGCCTTGGGTTATGTGTGGCCCATGCCAACCCTTATACACTATAATAAAATATCCCCAAATATCTATTCCTAGGTACCCTACCACCAAACCTTAGCCACCATTGAGTGCCCTCAAAAGATCGACTTCCATGGGTCATTTAGCATGGTTGATCATTTGAATATATTCATAATGGTTGTGCTTATATGGGATGTATTGCCAATTCTTGAGTAGAAGGAGAGCTTGAAGGAAGCCTTGGAGAAAGGAAAAGAATTGAAATAGAAGAAGGCATGAGAAATATTACAAGTTTTTGGTTTGGTAACAAGCCAAGTTAGAACCATGCCCTTCTACTTAACCCTGGTATGTGATGATAAACTAATACATAACTACATGATTGACTCTATGGCAAGTACTTAATTTATGCCAAGAGAAGTGGTAAATTCATTAAGACTAGCTTATCTACCAATCAACAAAAGGGTGGTGCAATTATATGGGAAGTCAATCCAAATCCTCAGGATGTCAAAAGGTCTTTTATTCATACTATACGCTTGTTATAGCCTCACGGTGTCATAATATATAGTTGTGATTGTGCTTCTAGGTTCATTTGGCATTTTTCTATCCAGGTATTTCACCATTAAACAAGGAACCTATCTGTACACAGATTATACACTCATAGTCCTGAGGACTATAGATGGAACTAAGATAAAAATTCCATCTGAACTCCTCCATAGGCATCTCATTGAACACTTGCCTACAATCAAGCTAATCAATGATCAAACTTCCACAACTAAGGAGAGGTCCAAGTCAAAAATACCCATGGATTGGATGCATGTTTTTTGTTCCTAAATGACCTAAGGATCAATGGGCTATCGAAGTTTAGGATTTTGATTCCAACCCATAATTATGGGTTAAGATCCAAGAACGGGTTGAGTATCATCCCTATATGGGTTCGTATACACACACACATATAAATCAATAATATAAAAATAATAATAAAGTAAATATTATTAGAGATGTATTGTTTTAAACAATAAGTTTTGTAGGATATGCCTAGCTCAAAATTGCAAGATGAAATAGTGAAATTCATGGGTGATATGATTTAATGAATCATGCCATGACAAAAGGAAGGATAGTTTATGTAGACAAGAACAACTTCCTAATGAATAACATCAAAGGGCAAATATGTATATATGAGGTAAACCATTGGGATTATCGCCAACCACTTGGAGGTCGTTTGATCAATGAAGGGATGGCCACTTCAATTTGCATAAAATAAAGTAAAATCAATGTAAAATGTGGTGACATCTTTGCTACCTAGGTGCATAGGAAGAATAATTATATGTGGTGTGAATTTGGTACTTAGAAAAGGATAAAGATTTTTATGTGTTACCTCATATGAATAAAAATAATAATAATGGTGGTAGACATAAGGAGTAAGAATTCAATGCAAGCAAGCTCACAACTCCCAAGTGGGAAAATTCTATAAAAGAACCACCTTGTCCTCATTTTACCATGAACTCTTAAGCAGAGTTGTCTAGAGATAAAAAATAAGTGTTACTAGAAAGTGTGCATCTCCCTTATCCCTTCCCCTTAGCTTCAAACATATCTAGTAATTACCTTAATTGAATCTATGCTCAATAGATAAGGCCTTTGTTTCTAGGTTTCTTATCTTCTACGAGCAAAAGATCCCCTATGAGTCACAAAAATTGTAGTTAAAATTCACTACATCGCACAAATCCTACCAAGGAGAATAACTTTGGTTGGCCATCAACTGATGTTGATTTAGAAGGAAAAGGGGATGAAAAGACCTAGGAGCTCTATGACCTATTAATTAGTCAATGTTGTAAAATTGCCAAGGATGATATTTGGAGAAAACCTTCATTGAAGGCTATAAGAAAATACGAGGTCCCATAAGCCATGAAATCATGTTGATTGACTGAATCAGAGATTCAATGCCCCATAGCCTTTTTAATGATATCTAATCCATACCCTACTATTGGTTAGAGTTTAGGATCCATTTTTATGATAGCTAAAATGACTCTACCATTGGTGAAGGTTTGAACCAAATAATGGCTACGAACTTGCCCTGCCCTTGTATGGGTAAGCCCATAGACCTGACTATCTTCCATGTCTAATTGGATTTGTAGTGACTATTTGTATAGCCTCTACCCCTTGATGTGCTCAAAATACATCACCAATAGGAGGTTTAAGAGGGAAGAATCCACTAGCTATGAGAGAAAGAAGGGGATTCTAAGGTACTTGGTCAAAATACCAACACGATATGCTCCTCCACATCAATGTTTCCATAAAATGGATCTAAGAACTTAATGATTTATGGAAGTAAAATCATATTGGAGCACTTCAAGTTATAAAACTTTGTAGACTATTTGATCCTACTAATTAATGGCAAAAGTTGCTTCGAAAAACCAATGATGAGAAAGTGACGAAGCAAATTAGCTAGAACTAGAAAGGGAAATTATTTATGCGCACCCACAAACTTAAATAACCAATAATCATGATCTAGTGACGTTAATTAGAACTCCAAAAAATAGCAAAGACAAAATCAGATGCAAAGAGTACTAACCAAGCTATGGAATGTGGAAATGAAAAAAACTAAAACTCTAGTTAAATTTTAAGGAATAATTACATGTAAAATAGTACTAACCGATTTGCTTGTTGTGGTGCAGTGGTAAATTCCATCGGTGCTGGTAGAGGCCGACCCAGGTTCCATTCCCCTTGTCTCCATCCTGCAGATATATGGTATAGTTAGGAATGTCCTATGTGCTGGTAGAGGCCGACAAGGCTCCATTTCTCCTATGCCCAAACTGTTGAAAGTGGCACCTCGAAAGGGGTGTTTTCCACTATAAATTAGTTTTCACCCAGGTGTTGTAGGTGAGTTGGAGAGGAGAGGGCAATCCTCCAAGGGAGGTCCCAGGTTCAAATCTCCACCCTACCAAAAAGCTGAATTGGGTATCCAAAATCCAATTGATAATGTTGGTGTGGGTAGGGTCGGGTGCGACTCTCGGGTGACTTTGATGGTGTAGAATCCCCTGTTCGCGGTCTCTCAGACCAAGGGGGCACCACAAGGGATTTTTCGCTTAAAAAAAAAAAAAGTACTAACTAGAGTTGCAATAAGAATATAAAAATGGCTACATGCAGAAGGGTGGTAACCAAAATCCCAGGTAGGCTACCTCCTCCACTTAGGGATGGTTTCCCAAGCAAGTGGTTGGCACATTTTATACATTAGCATGGGCTACCAATAAGTGACCTTGAGCATGACAACATTAATTATAGGAGATCTCTACATCTAATACCTAGATATTTCCAACATGGGTGGTTGACATAGGTGACATGGACTTCACATCTAAAGACTCAAAAACCTTATAACATTAATACCTTCAGATCTAAAGACCTCAATATTGTTTACAATTAATGCAATGGATCCTAGGAATAATTTTAAAAAGGGCATTTTGAATTTTGGGAGGGAAAGTTTTTCAAATTTTCTATAAGTAGTAATCTTTTCTTCATTGTAAAGGATTGAAAGTTGCTTATTCATGCCTAGTATCTAGCCTTGTATGTAATTTTTATTTCACTTATTTTCTATGTAACAATTTGGATTGAGCCTTGAGTAATTTTTTCAATTAGTTTTTGAGCCTTTTTCTCCAGGATGACTATAATCGGACCATGATATATATGAGAAGTTGTGGCTATTCAACGTTTTGTCTTGGTTCTTATGTGAATAAGTTGTGCATGAAGCTTCATGCTAGATGAGATCGTGTTTACTTTAACTCTATTGATGAATGATGTATGTGTTCAATGATCCCACTATTGTGTGAAATATCCTTAGGATATTTTCACATCACCTCCTGTAGTGTAAGCTTTTACTTTTCTATTTTTTTCTTTTTGCTCCTCTCTCTCTTTCTCCTTTTCCCTATGAAATGCTATTGGATTAGGCTATTTTAGGAAGGTGATATTTAAGATCGCATCTTAACAAGAATCCAACCTTATAAAAAAACCTAAATTGTTTCCTCTAAGTTGCATCTTGCTCTCTCAATACTTTAAAACTATTGTACTTCATGTGAGGTGCGAGTGTCAGGTGCACTCAACTACTATAACAGGTGATTGTGGTATTCAGAGACAACAATGTTTTTTGACACGCTTCGTGGTACGAAGAATATAAATTCTTTTCACAAGTTAGAGATATAGAACTAAGACTCTAGTGAAAGTTTTAGCTCATTTGCTTATTGAAGCATCACAAAATTTCACCTGGTGACTCCCTTAGTTGAAGAACTCAAGGTTTTGGCAACTCCACTAGAGAAGGATACCTTGAAGTAACCATATGAAAAAATATTGGATTGATATTTTGATGAAATATTAATCCATCCACTTTTGAAAGCACATTCAACATTCACCTAGTGAACCCATTCAAAATAGAAGGTACCAAAGCTTTACAAGCACAAGACCCGCTACCAAATATTTTACAGTTGTAAATATTCAAGTTCTAGTACAACCCCTCAGCCTAGTCCCAAAAATAAGAAGAGCTTAAAATTGAAATATATATGCACATAAAAACCAACCCTTGAGGATATTTTTAGTCTGGAATAACATAGGTCCCCTGATTCCCCCTCTTCCACCTACTACTTGGGTCTCAATCCCAACCTCAACCCTAAAGTCATTGTCCTAATACACTAGGGAAGATGCAACTACACCAATGGAAAACTTACATCATATGGTAAGCATGTGCATGGTACACAACATTGATGAACAAAATATGGCTCTAAGACTACTGGTGGCATCTTTTAGAGGAAAATCAAGGGAATGGTAATCAACTCTTACCTCTCAATTGATAAAAGGCTAGGAGCAACTGGCTAATCAACCAATGAATAGATTCAAGGATAGTGTCGATGGAATATCTCTCCTAGAGCAATTTAAAACTATCAAAAGGGAACCCATAGAGATGATGGATGCATTTAAGAACCAATTTCATAAAACTTGGTATAGAATTTTGAATTAAATCCAACCTCCCCTGGGTATGGCATTAATTTATTATCAGAAAGCTTTAAATTTAGAAATTTCCATGATGATTATGTCTAAGGAAGAAAAATCCTTGTCGATGACCTATGGTATAGCTATTAAAACTAATAATGATCTCATTTAGATAGGAAGACTAGCTCCTAGGCCTCCTAGACCCCCATGCCTTTGTTTTCAAATACTTGATCCCCCTACCAGCCTCCTCTGATTATGCAACCCATCACTTTTTAGCCTACTTCAATTGTGAACCCATTTTTAGTCCTAACTCCTCTTGCCACTTCAAATAATACATATTCAAACTCCCAATCCTCTATCAAGCTATACAAAATAAAAAATCTGCTCAAAACACTCTCAAATGAAGTGTTGGATCTAACGAGGCAACAAAATACCTAGAGGTTTCAATATTAGAACGATATGATACCTTCATTTTAGTAGAATAACCATGGTTATAGACCTCCTCCTAATAAGTATCAATGACCCTAGCTCTAGGACAATAAGGATACAAACAATACCTAGAGCCATAATCAACATATAGTGCTTGTCCTAACCCCATTGCAGCAAACTCCTCCTAACCTTGTAAGAGACATAGCCCTTGTGCAAAAAAATTGCATGGAGTAATCTACATCATGGTACTATTCATACTTGTATGATTACCCTCTGAATGCTTATTTTGTAGCAAACTCTCAGTAAACCACACCATTACTAAATGAGGTGGTGCTTGTCAAAGCATCTATTCATCATTTAGGTGTGGAAATTCAAGCCTAGAGCCAACCTTCCCTTGTACTAGTCCTCCATGGTTCAAATTTTGCTCCTCTAGAAAATATTCTATTCATGTGAGATAAGGAGAAACTATTTATCATATTTGATAGAGTGAGTACTTCAGTTCCTAGCAAGCCACAAGTCCAACCAAACTATACAACACAGGTTAAAATAAGTATAATCAAAGAGCATGAGGAGAGCAATCAGGTAACCTTAGATATCCATAGTAGGTCGACATGTTTGAGAGGGGATGTTTCCATCATAGCCTCATTAAAACGAAATGCACCAAAAATTTAAGTGGCCACTAGGTGAAACATCCTAAAAGTTCCAAAGCAACACATGCTCCTATCAGAGATTGCAAAAGTTTCTCAATCAGTCATAGATAAGCCTAGACCTCAACTATCATTGAGTGACCCTTAGAAGACCAATCCCCTTGGGTCTTTTAGTGTGGTTGATCATTTGAATATATCTGTGATGGTTGTGCCTATATGGGATATATTATCGGTTCTTGAGTAGAAGGAGCCTAAAGGAAGCCCTATAGAAAGAGAAAGAGCTAAAATAGAAGGAATCAATAATCTTACAATTTTCTAGTCTGGTAACAAGATAAGTCAGGCTCATGCTCTTCTACTTGACCCTGGTTTACAATGATAAATTAATATATAACTACATGATCAACTCTAGGGAAAGTACTTTAGTTATGACAAGAGTGGTGGTGGACACATTAAGACTGGCTTATCAACCAATCAACAAAAGATTGGTGTAATTGGGTGGGAGTTCAGTCCAAATCCTTGATATTGCAAAAGGCCATCCATTCACACTATATGTTTGTTCCAACATCATGGTGCCACAAAATATAGCAATGATTGATATTTTGACTTCATTTGGCATTTGTCTATCTTGGGATTTCACCACTAAACTAGGAGGTTGTTTATATATGGATTGGAAAATCATGGTTCTAAGGACCACAGATGGATTCAAAATAAAAATTTCATCCAAACCATTACATAGGCATCACATTGGACACCTACATATAGTTGAGTTGATCAATGATTAGACTTCCATGGCTAAGGAGGAGCAGTTCGAGTTAGAAATGTCAATAGTTTGGGTGCATTTTCATTCTTGATGACCATAAGGAGCAATGGGATTCTGAAGTTTAGGATTTTAGTCCCAATAGATTTTTTGAACCCACATGCATGGGTTAACATCCAAGAAAGGGCTAACTGCTAGCCCTACCTAGGTCTATATACATATAATGAATAATAAAATATAATAGTAAAATAAATAATATTTATAGACATGTTGGTTTTAACCAGTAAATTTTGCAAGATATGCTTGATTTAAAATTATAGAATTAAGTAGTGAATGTTGTGGGTGAGCTAAATTAATGACCTGCATCATGATGGAAGGAGGAATAGTTTCTATAGAGAGTAATCACCTAATTAAGAACATCAAAGGGAAAATATGTATCTAGGAGGATGCCGATCTAGTTTATCACATACAATATAATAAAATAAATGCAAAATGTGGTGACATCTTTTCTACCTAAGCACATAGGAAGAGTAATTATGCATGGCATGAATCTGGTATTTAGAAAATGATATGTACGTCACCTCACTTGAATAAAAATAAACATAAGGGTAGTAGACAAAGAGAGTATGAATTCAATGTAAGCAAGCTCACAACTCCCCAAGTGGGAAGAGTCTATAAAATAATCACCTTGCCATCATTTTCACATGAAATCTCAAGCAAAGTTATTTTTTGGAGATAATAAAGAAGTGTTATCCCAAAAAGCATGCATCTCCCTTCTCCCTTCCCCTTAGCTTCAAAATCTCTAGGATTTACCTTCATTAACTCTATGCTTGATAGATAAGGCATTTGTTTATAGGTTCTTTATCTTCTATAAGGATAAAATACCTTTTGAGTCATAAAAGCTATAGTGAAAAGTCACTACACTAGACAAATCCTACCAAGGAGAATGAATTTGGTTGGCCATCATCTAGTGCAAATTTAAAAGAATAACGAGATGAAAGGACCTAGGAGCTCTGTGACCTATCAAGTATAACCAATGCCATAAAATTCATAAGGATGTTGTCAGGAGAAAACCTTCATCGAAGGTTGAAAAAATACAAGGCCCTTTGAGCCATGAAGCCATGTCGATTGACCAGACTAAAAATTTGATAATCCATAACATTTTTGGTGATAACCAAGCTAGACCTTGCCATTGGTTCGATTTCAAGAGCCATTTTGGTGATAGCTAGAATTACTCTACCATTGATAGAGGTTTGATCCAAATAATGGTTATGAACTCATCTTGCCCCTATATGGGTGAGCCTGTAGATTCAACTATCTTCTATATATATTTAGATTCATATTGGCTATTGACATAGTCACTAGCCCTTGACGTACTCACAAGACATCACTAGTAGGAGGTTTCAGAGGGAATAATCCAACAATTATAGGAGAAATAAGAGGATCTCAAGGTGCTTGGTCAAAAGACTAGTAGGATAAGCTCCTTTGCATCAATGTTTCTATCAAAAAGAGATCAAAACTTAGTTATCTATAGAAACAAAAGCATATTGGAGCACTTCAATTTATTAAAAATGTATAGATTCCTCGATCCTATTGAAATTGAAGAAGCAAATTGGCTATAATTGAAAAGGGAAATTATTTGTGTGTGGTCGTAAACATGAAATAATTGATAATCATGACTAGACAATATTAATCAACACTATGGAAAAGAGAGAAGGAAAAATCAAGTGTAAAAGAGTGTTGACCAAGCTATGGAATGTGCAAATGAGTGGAAATTTTGAGGAAGAGTTATGCACAAAATAGTGCTAATTGGAGTTGCAACAAGAAGTAAAAAAATGGTCATGCATAAAAGGGCGATAACTAGAATCTCAAGCAAGCTACCTTTACCACCCAAGAATGGTCTCCCAAGTAGGTGATTAGCATGTTAAATACATCAACATGAAGACTATTGAGAAGTGACCTCAATCCTAATGGCTAATTGCAAAGAATATCTAATCCCTATAGATTTCCAACATGGGTTTTTGATGTAGGCGATAGGGACTTCACATCTAGAGACTCATAACCCTATAACATTAATGACTCCAGAACCAAAGACCTCAATATTATTTAAAATTAATGCAATGGATCTCGAGTGTAATTTTGAAATAGGCATTTTGAATTTTGGGAGGGAAAAGTTTCCCAATTTTGTCTATAAGTAGTAATATTTTCTTCATTGTAAAGGATCAAAAGTTGCTTATTTACGACTAGTATTTGGCCTTGTATGTAATTTTTCTACCACTTCTTTTCTATGTAATAGTCTAGTTTAAGCCCTAAGTCATTTTGTTAATTAGTTTTTGAGCCTTTTTCCTTGGCATGACTAAACATGGATCATGACATGTATGAGAAACTATGGCTATTCAGCATTATGTCTTGGTTTTTATGTGCATATGTTGTGCATAAATATTCATGTTGGATGAGATCGTGTTCACTTAGCATTGTTGATGAATGATGCATGTGTTCACTAATATAATTTTTGTGCAAAAGAGCATTAGGATCTTACACGTCACCTCCCATAGCATAGTCTTTTAATTTTCTACTATTTGCTTTCCACCCATCTCTCTCTTTCCCCTTTTGTGAAATGTAATTAGATTAGGCTATTTTAGGAAGGTGAGCTTAAATATTGCATCTTAAGAAGGAAACAACCTTATAAAAAACTTTGAAGTCTGTCCTCTAAGTCACATCATACTCTCTCGGGACTTTCAAATTGTTGAACTCCATGCGAGGCATGAGTGTTAGGTGCACCCGACTATTGCAATGAATGATCATAGCATTAAAAAATGATAACTTGTTTTAGCAACCTATTATATTCTATTATTTCTTTTTTTTTAGGTACCCCAATAGCCTTACCATAGCTTCTAATTCAAATGAAAAAGTCCTTGTTTTAGCATTTAAAATCTCATATAGGGCTAATGCTTTAATTTTGAATTTATTTGTAATCAGTTACTTTTGAATACTTTCTATTTGAATCCATTTAAAACTTGATGTATTGCTAGCCTGTATCTCACACCCATAGTACCACTAGAATAACTAATAACCCAAAATATACCTAATGGTTTTTCAATCCCACAACTTTGCTTTTCTACCACTATTTAGTAATGAGTAGAGTTCCCTCCATCCTAATTGTATTCCTTCCATCCTACATATTCCCCAATTGAGTTTTATTTGAAAATATAACCCAAGGTATTTGTATTTTCTTACTACCTCTAAAGGATTTCCTTCAAATAAGACATATGGCTAATTTTGCTCTCTTCGAGTAGAGAAGATCATAATTTTAGTCTTGCTAATGTTTACCTACATCTTAGCTTCTTTAATAAAATGCTTTTAAGATTTTAAATATTTTTAAAATTTTCATGTGTATTTCCAATAAATATGAGGTCATTGACATAGAGGAGAAGTTTCACTATATAATTAGTCAATTGTATTCCCTCTCCTCCCATCCTCTATACCCACTCCTCCAATATGTCAATGTAAAGATTAAATAAAGTAGGTCATAGTGGACAAACTTATTTCACCCATATCACTTGAAAAATACTTTGATAATCCTTTTGGAGTTCTTATTTTTGCTACCACCCCTTCCTAAAGTTTATGTACATCTGCTTTGTAGTTAGGTGGTACTCCATTTTCTTCCATTTTTTTAATAATTTACCTCTATGTACTATGTCAAAATTCTTTTTAAAGTCTACAACTTAAAATAAACTTCTTACTTTACTATTATTTGCTTTCCACCCATCTCTCTCTTTCCCCATTTTCTTGTGAAATGTAATTAGATTAGGCTAGTTTAGAAAGGTGAGATTCAATATCGCATCTTAATAAGAAAACGACCTTGTAAAAAATATTGAAGGTTGTCCTCTAAGTCACATCATTCTCCCTCGGGACTTTCAAATTGTTGAACTCCATGTGAGGCATGAGTGTTAAGTGCACCCGACTATTGCAATGAGTGATCATAGAATTCAAAAATTATAACTTGTTTTAGCAACCTATTATCTTCTATTATTTCTATTTTTTTAGGTACCCCAATAGCCTTACCATAGCTTCTACTTCAAATGAAAAAGTCCTTGTTTTAGCAAGCAAAATCTCATATAGGGCTAATGCTTTAATTTTGAATTTATTTGTAATTAGTTACTTTTGAATTCTTTCTATTTGAATCCATTTAAAACTTGATGTATTGGTAGCCTGCATCTCAAACCCATATAGTACCACTATAATAATTAATAACCCAAAATAGACCTAATGGTTTTCCAATCCCACAACTCTTCTTTTCTACCACTATTTAGTAATGAGTAGAGTGCCCTCCATCCTGCTTGTATTCCTTCCATGCTACATATTCCCCAATTGAGTTTTCTTTGAAAATATAACCCAAGGTATTTGCATTTCTTACTACTGCTAAAGGATTTCCTTCAAATAAAAATTATGGTTACTTTTGCTCTCTTCGAGGAGAGAAGACCATAATTTTAGTCTTGCTAATGTTTACCTACATCCTAGCTTCTTAAAAAAAAAAATGTTCTTAAGCTTTTAGATGTTTTAAAAACTTTCATGTGTCTTGCCAATCAAGATGAGTTCATCGACATAGAGGATAAGTTTCACTATATAATTAGTCAATTGTATTCCCTCTCCTCCCATCCTCTCTACCCATTCATCCAATATGTCAATGTAAAGATCAAATAAAGTAGGTGATAGTGGAAAACCTTATTTCACGCATATCACTCCCAAAACACTTTGATAATCCTTTTGGAGTTCTTATTTTTGCTACCACCCCTCATAAAGTTTTGTGTACATCTGCTTTGTAGTTAGGTGGTACTCCATTTTATTCCATTTTTTTTTATAATTTATATCTATGTACTATGTCAAAATTCTTTTTAAAGTCCACAACATAAAATAAACTTTTTATTTTTCATTATATATCCTCTCTATTAGGTGCCTTAAAAGTAATGCAATGGTATCCTATTGAGTACTTTGGTTTAAATCCTACTTGTGTTGTTTATATGTTTCCTTGATTTTATACCCATTGATTAATTTTGCTTTCTACTATATTGCCGAATAATTTTACAAAAAAGAGGATTAATCGTGATGGTATGATAATCTGAAGGATTGTTGGTGTCTCCATTTTTATGCAATGGTATGTGTAGACACCAAAAATTAGCCAATTTTATCACTACCTAAGCTAATTCTCATTGATTCATCAAAGCCATCAAAATTGTCACAAATCCAGCCCAAAAATCCTCAAAATCCTCCAAAATCCTAAATTCATCTCGAAACCATTGCTAATTCACTAAATCCACCTAAAGCCACCATTAATTTTGATAAATTCACCAAATTCCTCCAAATTTCCTTCAAGTGTTCTTAACCTTCCATAGTTTTTCATTAATTTCATTAATTTCCCCCAATTCATTAATTCTTCCTAATCATCCTCTAATTTTTCCCTACTCCGTTTAATTCTTCTAATCCATTGTTAGCATTCATAATCATTTTAATCCACCTCAAAGTTCCCCCAACCTCCATTTGCTTAACCTAACCTTCCATTAAGCCCTCCATTAAGCCCTAATCATATCATAATCCATGACCAAATCCCAAGAGGAGTGCACATTGAATTTTAAATTCCTAAATAAATCCTCACAAATTTCAATATTCACCCAAACCCTTCATTAAACCCCTAACCATGCCCCAACCATACCCCTTAACCCTTGGTCAAATCCCTAGGATATTGCACCATTAATTTGAAAATCCTAGACAAATACCTAGGAAGTCTAATCCCTTCCTAAATCCTCACCTAAATTTCTTTCACTTAATTGGCTTAGTTCCCTCACCCTCTTCCCTCCAAAATGGTTGAATTTAAAATTACCCTTTAACGCTAAAGTCAACCTCCCTCATTAACCCACTTGTACACTCCACCTTCTACCTTGCATATTTAATGATTTTTAATTCCATAGACATCACCCAATGCACACATGTCCCCATGCCCATCACATTTTTTTTGGTAAGTTGTAGTTGTATTTCAGAGGGTTTTAACTGGGTCCCACTCCCAGATATACAAAAACTTCATCAGATTGAAAGTACATTCATGTTGCATAATCCTCTGCCTAGGAGGGATCAGTCTACAACAGTCTAACCAATCCCGTGCAGGGGATATGTTTGCCAAAATTCCCTCGCAGGGGATGTAGAAGCCGGTAATCAGGTGGTGCTTGCCCTCGCAGGGGGTACTGAAGCAAACCAAAAATAATCCATAGATATTCACTAGAGCCCTCGTAGGGGCTGACACAGGGAGACCCAACCGGGTGGTTAGCCCAACACTAGACCAGACATCGCCAAACATTGCATCAAAAACCCCAACAAACCTCAAAAACAATGCAAAAAACCCACAGACCTGCAGTAGCTCAAGGGTCAATCTCTGTGATGTCCTCTTCAGGATGGTCGACACTCTACTGGAGGGCATGCTTCAGAGCGGCACTGGCGCTTTCAAAGGCGATGATGAAACTCCGAAGAAACATCCGAGTGAGATGGTTGGAGATGCCAGAAGTGGGGGTTGAGTCCCCGCTGAGGTCTTCACTTTCTAGAGGAGAATTCTGACTGGATTCTATTTTGGGCTTCTTTGCCCTGGAGGACCTACGGACAGGGGTTGCCGCTTCTTCGATTTTAGCTTTACGTTTTCCCATCGAAGGCTTCTTGCTGGTGGGGGGTGGTTTTGGATGGGGGTGGGGCAGGTTTGGAAGGGGAAGGGGTTGGCTTGGAAGGGGAGGGAGTGGGGGCAGGGGGAGAGGGGATGGGTTTGGAAGGGGACGAAGATGGAATGGATGGGGAAGCAGCAACAACGCCTTTCCCGGAGGTCGGGGTGCTGGGAACTCCATCGCTGGCCATAAGCTCGCTCGAGATGGAATGAGCAGGGCTTTGGGGGGCTTGGGAAAAGGGGGGAAGCTTGCAAAGGGGTAGCCGCAATGGGGGGATTAGCCAAAACATGATAGAAGATAATGATGAAAAGCCCCTGGTGGGTAGGGGGTACCTTTCTTGCGAGCAACGGCTACAGAGAGATGCATAGACCGATAAAGAAACCCTGGAATGTTCATGGGTCTGTAACCCCGGATATGGTTGACAAGGGCAAGGTGGAAGCTTGCCATAGGCTTGTTGGGATCATCGCAGGCTAAGTACTGAATGAGGGGAATGGCAACAATTGGGAATGGGGGGAAGGGATTGACGGTCCAGCGCATGGCCATCCCATGAGAAGTTTTGGTAGTTGGGGAAGCCTTCCAACTCAGGTTCCCAGCAATGTTTGTCTCGTCGGACAAGATGCCCTCCAACCGACAGCTCTGCAATCTCGCCAATCATCTCTGGAGTGACCTTGAAGCGTAGGTTCCTGACACGGACATGGTCGTTCGACCACGTGCGAACAAAGTCCTTCATGATGTCATCCTCAGCTCCACAGAATTTTGATAATAGGGTGGTGAGTTGGGCACCCTACAGGTAAGCAGACGCTATGTTGTCCAGCTGGAGAGAGCTCGGTTCAAGGTAGGCCATGGTGGCAGAGGTGGGGATAGGAAGAGCGGTGGTGGATGAGGCCCACAGGATAGACTTGCAGAAGGGAGTGTCGTAGGCTGAGCTAAAAAGGGGAATTAAATAGGTCAAGGGAGGCGAACAGATCATGTCGGGCCTTGCGGATGGGTGACAGGTGGATGGGGGGATGCCACGTCGGGGATGGCGGGGATAAAGGGGCAGCCTAGGGACCATATCCGCATAGGTGGAGGTGAAAACTTGGGTGAGGTTTGCAGACGTGGGAAGAAACATGGAGGGGAAAGGGGGTGCGGCTGGAAACATGGTAGAGGTCACTGGCAGAGAGCGTTGGGACACCGTGGATGGAAAACCGCACTTAGACTTTGTTCGATGAGAACCAATGGGGCAGCTAATCATCAGCGGGTGTTGGAGCACACATCATGAGGCTCTAGGATAATGGGACACCCGATGTAAATCTTGCACATTATAGAAACAATAAATCATTGGTTAGCATGGATGGATTTGGAGTACCTGCCATGGCTGTTCGACATCACAATTTGAAGGACATATGGCGGGAAGGAGTCTTGCCACACGGAGATGGGTGTTTGCCCTAAGCCCAAGTTGGCCAGCCTATCCGCAAGCCGATTGGCTTCTCTGAAAGTATGACTGGCTTCCACCTAGCAATGCTGATTTAAAAGCTTCCTGCTTTCTTGGATAAGGGATCTGATATTCCATGGAGGGACTTTGTTTGAAATGAGGTAGCCAATGATATTGAGAGAGTCCCCTTCGACATGGATCTTGGCACATGACCCCTTGATGAGGTGCAAACTTCACCACAGGGCCCACGCCTCGGCCACATTGTTGGTCTGATGATAAATATTCTCTGCAAAAGCCATAACTATCTTTCCTCTATGATCCCTGATCACTCCCCCTGCCCCGGCCAGCCCGGGATTTCCTTTCGATGCGCCATCAAAGTTTACTTTTATCCATCCCTCAGGAGGGGGAAGCCAGCGAGCTTTGGTTCTGGGATGGATCGAGGGAGGGAGTAAGGTGGGGATGGGGATGTTGAGGGAATTGATGATGTCAGCCTCATTCTTGCTCAAGGGGGAGCTGGACCAGGGGATGAGATGGGAGTTTTCAGAGGTGAATGAGATGGCTTTGGTGGCTAAGGAGGTGGAGTTGTAACGGGTGGAAGAGAAGACCCTGTGGTTGCGTTCGAGCCAAACTTGCCAAATGAAATGGTGGAGACAAATTTTCCATAGGAAAGCTACTTTGGGGTTTCTGAAGGGAGCAGGCCATTGGATGAACATGTCCAATAGGGAGTTGGGGCGGGCCCAGTGGATTTGAAAGGTGGTGAACAACTGGTCTAAGCCCTCCCTAGTGAACACACACTCTAAAAGGAGGTGGTCAATGGATTCCTAGTTGGACAAACAGAGGTGGCATCTGTTAGGGACAGGGATCCCTCTTTTCATAAGATTGTCTGTGGTGAGGACCTTGTTTTGAATGGTTGTCCATGCAAAGAAACCAATTTTTGGGATGAGGCGTTTAACCCAAACTAACTTGAATGGAATGGTGGGGACCCGAGATTTGACTAACATGGAGTGGGCAGACTTGACCGTGAAATCCCCACTATCAGTTCCCGCCCAGATGGGGTAGTCTTGGGAGACTATGGTAGGGATGATGGTGGTTCTCAGCATCTTAGACAAAGTCTTACCGGCCCGCAAGAGGTGCTCGCTGTCCTCGGGGATAATCTTCCATGTGCCCCTATCTATGTAATGCATCACTTTGCTTCCCCATCTCCTTTCGAGACTTGGTCTAAGTCTGGACACCTCAAGCAGATCCTTGAGGGGTTTGTCTTTCAGCCACGTGTCTTCCCAAAAGTCTATGGAAGCACCCGAGCCTAGCTGCCACCGTGTCCCTCTCAGGATAAGAGGTTTCATTTGGATAACACCCCGCTAGAAGGCTGATCCATTTGTAGGGATGCTATTGTCCATAAGGGTTAAGTTTTTGAGATATTTGCTTTGGACAATGGTGACCCATTCTGCTTTGTAGTTGATGAACAACTTCCATGCCTATTTTGCTAGCAGGGCAATGTTTATGTTTGTTGATCTCCTCATGCCAAGTCCCCCTAAGTTCCTGGGTTGGCATACTTTGTCCCAACTGACAAGGTGGAATTTCTTCAAATTTTTTGGGTCGGCCCACAGAAACCTTTTTTGCATTTGCTCAATTTTGGAATGAACTGAGGCAGGCGCTTTGAAGACTGACATGAAGTAGACCGGGATGCTTTGGAGGACTGCCATGGTGAGGGTTGCTTTGGCTGCTTGGGATAGGAGGGAGCCTTTCCAGGCAGCAAGCTTACGGTTGATCCTTTCAATGACATTGTCCCACATCGATTCCTTCGGGTTCATGGTGAACAGAGGGAGACCCAGGTAGGAGGTGGGGAAGGTAGCGATACAACACTGGAGGATACGAGCAATTTTCCTCTATCTGTTACCTGGAGTGTTTAGGAAGTAACACTTACTCTTGAGATAGTTGATATCTTGCCCTGCAGTAGAAGCGTAGGTATCAAGGATTCCTTTGATGGATTTAGCTTGGACAACGGAGGCCGAAGTTGCAACAATAGTATCATCCATGAACTATTGGTGAGACAAGGGGGGAGAGTTGGAAGAAGCTTTGATACCTGACATGCCTCCCGAAGCCATGACCTATTTGAAAGCTCTGCCCAGGGATTCAACCAAAATGATGAAGAGGAAGGGGGACAGGGGATCTCCCTGTCTGATCCCTCTGAGGCTAGGGAAATAACCTGCAGCAGACCCGTTGACCAGAACTGAGAACCAAGGAGAGGTGATGCATCCCTTTATGAGGTGAACCCAATCTGAGTGGAAGCCAAAATGAGCTAGCACTTTGAGAAGAAAAGTCCTGTCCACCCTATCAAAAGCCTTGCTAATGTCCAGTTTCAGAAACATGACCGCTTTCTTGTTGCACTTTGATGAATGGAGGGTTTCATGAAGAGATATGATGTTGTCGATGATTGATCTGCCTTCGACAGAGCTTCCCTGGCATGGATCAATAATGAAGGGAAGAATATTTTTGAGCCTAAGAGCTAGGGATTTGGCTAGGATCTTGTACAAGATGTTGCAGAGGCTGATAGGTCTGAAGTCATTCATGGATTTGCATTGGGGGTTTTTGGGAACCAAGGCGATGAATGTGGAATTTGTTCCTCGAGGGATGGTTTTGGTTTTCTGGAGCTGCTTGATGGCGTCACTCACATCCTTCCCAACTATGTCCCAGAAAGTTTGGAAAAACCTAGGGGGAAACCCATCCGGCCCAGGAGCCTTGTCAGCTTTCATGGAGAATAAAGCACATTTGATTTCTTTCTCAGAGAGGGGTTGAATCAGGGATTTTTTCATCTCAGGGGTGACCAAGGGGGGAATATTTTCAAGCAGGGCATCCTGGGCTGCAAGATTGGATGGATTTTTAGAGCCCATGATGTTGCTGAAGAAGGTGGCGGCTTCTTCTCGGATCCGGATGATGTCCTGAGTGACAGAGCCATCCCTTAAGGTAAGTTCTCTGATCTTGTTAGTGCTTCTATTACGCAGAGTGGAAGCATGGAAGAACCTGGTATTGGCATCCCCCTCTTTGAGCCACAGGGCTCAAGATTTTTGGTGCCAGAAGGTCTCCTCCTTGGCTAGGATGTTATGATAATCGACGAGCAACTGCTTTTCTTCTTCCCTGAGCTGGTGGGTCCATTGATCATGCTGAGTTTGCTGCTCTAGATCTTTGAGTTTGCTTAACATTTTTGCCTTGAGATCAAAAATATCCCCGAAGACTTCCCTGTTCCAGGTTTTTAGGTTATCTTTTATGATCTTAAGTTTGTGAGATACTCTGGACATAGCTGAACCAGGGACAGGAGTCATCCACCAATCTTCAATCCGTTGTTTCAAATCCGGGTGTTGGATCCACATATTCTCAAACCTGAATGGGGTTGGGAAGGATGGAGCCTTATTTGAATCCAATAGGAGGGGGGAGTGATCAGAGCCAATCCTGGGAAGGGGGATCAGGGATGTGTCTCCAAATAGGGGAATGGCCTATTGAGAGAGAAAAAACCGGTCCAGCTTAACCTGAATATGCTCAGCACCCGCTCTTTTGTTACTCCAAGTGAATTGGTGGCCACGGATTTGAATATCCATGAGTTCATTTTCAGTGACAAAGGCCTGAAAGTCCACAATGCTTTTAGATGGGGAGGAAGCTCCCCCTTTCTTGTCAGAATGGAAGAGAGGAGAATTGAAGTCTCCTGCAATCATCCATGGGAGTTGGGAGAAGGCATCCTTCATGAGGGACAGGGACTTCCACATGTTGAATCTCTCCATAGGATTATTTGGGGCGTAGATGTTGGATAGCACCCAAGTGAATTTGTTTTCTTTGCAATAAAACATTATGTTTAAGGTTCTGCTGGAGCTGGAGATGACTTTGCCTTCGACCTTCTCAGGGTCCCATAGACACAACAGACCTCCTACAGATCCCTCCACTGGGGATGAAGCCCATTGTCCAGTCTTCCAAATTTTTTGGACTACGCTGTGAGTTTTGTCAGCATCGGTTTTCGTTTCTTGAAGGATGAGTATAGAGGGTTTGTACTCTTTCCTGGCGGTTCGAGCTAACCTTTGTTTGCTCATGTTGTTAAGCCCTCTGATGTTCCAGGAGAGGATCTTCATTTAGAAACTTTGGCAGGTTTCTTGCCTCCCTTGGTGGAAATGGAGGGAGGTTTGGGATTTTTCGTTTCATCCTTTGCCTGCGTGAACAAGGCTGAACTTAGGGTTAGTTGTACTCCATTGGCAACCTGGTCATCCGTGTCCTTCTTGCTTTGCTCATAGGTGGTGGGTCGACCTCTTTTTCTTTCACCCCCTGTATCAATGGGGCCTTTCCTGCTTTTGGTGATGATAGAGCTAATATCTATCCTGGACTGAGTGGGACTGAAAGCATCCTCCTGAGAGTCGGGGTTGGATTCAAAAGGGGAAAGAGGTTCTTCCGAGGGGAAACCAACTGCAGAATGGGGGGAGGGTTGATCTGCAGCAAGGGGTCCAGGAGGGGATCGGCCTGGGATGGGGGTGGTGGGGAGGAAAAGGGGATGGAAGGCCCAGACCTGGAGGGAGAGGGATGAGGGTGGGGAATGGTGGAGGGTTGGAGCTCAGGGAGGGAAACAGAGGGAAGAACTTCATCATCAGAGCCGCTTAAGGGCCCAAATCTATTGGGAAAGGCGAACATGGAACATACCTGGCCTGCAACTGAAGAGGGGTTGGTGGACGGAAGGTCCTGGATAGCGGCCTGCTTTCCTTTGTCGTTGGTCGGTCTGCGATTACCAGGTCCTCTGGATCGGTCGAAGCGTTCTCCCGTCTGGTGCTGTTGGGGAGGGGGGACCCTTAGAGCTTGGTGCTTCCTGCTGGGGCTTGAGGGATGGGCACTGAGCTCGAAGGTGTCCCTGGGTCTTGCATTCGATGCAGAATGCTAGTTTATTTTCGTACTCGATAGCTTGGCACCAGTGAAAATCCCCATAGATGAGGTTTAGGTGGGTTGGAAGCTGTGAAGCAAGGTTGGCATTGACATAGATTCGAGCATAGGCCATGCGGGACCTGGCTTTAGTTGCAGGGTCAAGAGCGACCATGTCCCCGATGTATGTTCCAATCCACCCTAGGATGTCCTCATGGAAAAACTGGATGGGGAGATCGGGGAGGCGAACCCAGATTGGAGCAATATTGATATCCTGGGTCTGGGGATTGAAATCTTGCTTCCATTTTGTCACAAATAGACTTTTCCTCCCATAAAACCAGGGGCCCTCGATGAGGATTCGGGCATAGTCATTCTGATTGTTTAAGCATATCAGGAAGAAACCCCGTGAGAGGGCCACAATATGAAGGTTCCCTGTTGTGCGCCATTTGAATCTGGCCCATATTCTTATGGATTCCATGTCAGGTCTCCCTCCCACGAACTTGTCGACCAGGGAGAGGGATTCTGAAGAGAGTTTTTCTGCCATGAGAGAGACTGGGAGGACCATATTTTCCCCATTGGTGATCACGGGGGGATGGTTAGGGTTACCAGAGGGGTCGGGTTTAGCCGTCCCTAATACCTTCTCCAGGTAAGTTGTCCCGCCCGGGTCCGGGTCGGGGTTTGTGGGAGCATCCTCCGAGGGAGGGATCTCGCCTTGCTCCAGATCCCCAGAAGGGGCTTGGGGAATCCCGCTCGCAGTTGCAGAGGGAGCTGTGGATGCCATCATTTCTCAAATTGAATTCCACCATGTCCCTCACATTACCGTAGGTCAATTTATGACATTTGGGTGGGTGAGAGTTCATTACACCCAAAGCTATTAAATTTGGAGGGTGCACACTCCTCCAAGTGGAATCCCCATAGATTTGCATTGGCCCATGCACCTCCCACTTGGCTTCCATGTCATCCCCCTTCCCTTCTTGTCAAAATTCTATAAATCCCCCCTCTCCTTCCCTCATTTCAAGAACCCAAGCCTGACTAGACCCAGATGCTATCAAAATATCTCTAGGATCTCCTTATGCTTTGTGAGTAAAGGCTTTAGTATGCTTTTAATTTGCTCTAAGTTATGTTTAATGCATTGGCTTAGCTTTTCATTAATGCTTATTATTATGTAAATAGGTGCTACTAACGTGTTTTGTGGGCTTGTGTGTGTAGGCACTTGGAGTAGTTCAAGGCCACAAGTGGTCACTAAAAACCCACCCAAAAAAGTTCTTATGGGCATAGAAAAGTTTTATTACACCACTATATCATTTTTTAAAAGCCCCAATAGGGGTTATTTGTCACAAAAGATTGGCATGTAATATATTTTATATTATTCAATAAAATGGTGTTCTATGTTACAATATGACTAGGTTGGTTACCCATTTCAATGGAAATCCTCCTTTAATGATGCTATTAAAAATATTTTGGATGTATGGTAATAAGATGTCAACTCCACACTCGAGATGTTTAGCTTGCAAACCATCTATATCCTAAGCTTTATTTGTTGTTATTTTCTTAATGCTCTCATTCACATCTTTCAAATAAAAATGATCCCCATTTGTATTAATTGAATGAAGGATATCTTTTTATTGGTTTCTCTCATATACTTGTTTAGCATACTACAACCATTGATTGCTTGTGATATTGTTTTTGTGCCTTTTGCTTTGTGTAGCTCTTTTCAAAACTATCTTGGGCTATTCTTTGCAATATATATCAACTCTTTATGCCTTGCTCTTATGTATTCTTCATTTCTTTGTTTTCATTAGCTATTTATATATATTTCAATTTGTATTTTTCTTTTCCTGGTTCTTTCCAGGTTCTTAATTTTTTTGCATTCTTCATTATACCTAGATTCTTTAATGTTTTTTTCCCGGGTTTTATCTTTTTGCATGATTTTGAGGTTTCTCTGATTATATTCATCTATTTGCTGCTATCGAAAGTATAGGTTTGAAAAATATTTGTTCTTTTTCTTTCCTCTCTTTGCATAATTTGCTTAAGTGATGTTTTAAAAGTTTTTTGATATTTCTTTGTCATAGGGATGTTTCCATTTTTCTTTTGTTCAGTTACTTGAAGATTTTCTTCTTGCCCACTTTCTTGCATTTTGATCTTTATATACATTGGATTAATGATCAGATTTTAGCTGAATATGACTACTTCAATTTTTAGATCTTTTATTCTTGAAATGAAGTTTGGTGAGCAAATAGCATAATCAATTATATTGTATCTATTATGTGTTTGAAAAGTATATTTTCCAGATTTTTGCCACGTGTATATGTCAATTGGAGATGATCAATCCCTCTATGCTACATAGTTTAAGTTCTTCTCTATAATGTGTCATTATGGATGGGTACTTGATTGTCATTTGCGAACCTTAACTAAGGGTGATTCCACATTTTCTTCTAGCTATAAGGGTTTAGTAAGTTTACCATCTATGCCTTCATTTATCTTTAATAAGTTTGTTTGTCTATTTAATATCATAGCAATAAAGTCACCCACTAAAACTACCTCTCTAAACTTATTATATATTATAATGTTTATACCAATAGCATGTATGAATTTTCATTATCTAAGCCATATTATTTTATAAAAATTTAACTGCTGTAGAACAAAATTACAAACTACAATGTTATGATTGAGAGCATTTTAAACCTTAAAAAATAAAATGGTTTTTATTCATTATTATATTATTAAACCTAAAAAATTATTTAGGTAACTTTATTATTTCTAGATATTTTTATTGAAATTGGACGAAGACTACACAATGGGGTTTTTCCCTAAAAAATTATTTAGGTAACTTTATTATTTCTAGATTTTTTTTATTGAAATTGGACGAAGACTACACAATGGGGGTTTTTCCCCTGTTACACTAAAGCATCGTTAAAATTTGGCATCTTAAGGTATCACGGTTATTATGGCATTACTCTGGAACAGACTTAAAAAAAAATTGGGTTTGAGCCCTATCTATTATGTTTGTGGAGAACGGCTGTGAGGATTAAAAATTAAGTTGGAATGATCGTGGGGATGTTCGATCGGGTAATATAATATAGGCTTTTCCGATTTCCTTCGACTTGAATGGGAACGAATTACTGCGGAGAGACAGAAACAGAGGAGACGACAGAGGAGGTATTAGATTGATAAGCTGTGAGTAACATGATTCCCATGGAATCTGTATTTATACATCTTGTTGAAGATCGATCGTCCTGCCGGGAAGTTTGGAAGATCCGCGAGCATTGGCTAGTGATGAGATAAGACGGTGAACCCAGGGCAGGTAATACTCTTCTTTGACTCTGTCTGCCGCAGCACCGGGTCAAATGATAATGGACTGGCTAGGAAAGAAAAATAGTCAGTGGAGACACCGGTTGGAATCAGACGAGCACGACAAGTTGCGATTTGAAGAAAGACAGCCTTTAGGTCGTGGGTTATGCATCCACGTGGAAGCTACCTCTAAATATGGAGTATCAAGATGAGAACAAATGCATTTATTTGGCGAATTTACTCCCCAGTTGGTGTGGCCAATGCGAACCAAAGAGAATCAAGCAATTAGGCCGTGATCGACTGGAATCAGAATCAAGTTGCATTTGTTTTTTCACAGAGGAATTGATAACACCAATGAAACTTCAAAATCTAACAGGAAACTTCCATGAATGTAGATAAAGTTGGTAATGGAAATGTTTAGTCTTGTTTTAGTCTGGTATGAAACTCGGAAACTATTAGGAAACTTGTATGGATGTAGACAAAGTTTGGAAGAAGCAGCCCTTTGGTAAGGGAAATACCACATGCTTCAAGAATATTATTTTTTTAATGATTTTTTTAATAAGTTATAATAAAATAATAATATTTAAAAAATATTAAGATGGGTATTTTGCATGTTACAATGATATTAATTTTTTTTTAATGATTTTTCTAATAACTCGTGATAAAAGATGGGGAATTTTGAATGATTGTGATGGTTAGTCATTTGCCTTTGTTATCACCTCCATTACACCACTTTAAATATCACTCCAATGTTATAATTTGCAATGAAAAATCTTGAAAGAGGATTTTATTGAACTTGTGTTTATGTTTGAAAATCTTCTTCCTTGGTATTTTCCTTTGTCACAAGTTGCTCTAGGAACGGGTAGGATGCCTCACACGAAAACAAACATTTGTCTTCACTTGGTCCTTAGATTGATTATCTTATGAATGCTCCGATATTGGGCTCAAACTCAAACCATATTCTTCACATTATTGTTTTGAATATTTTTAGTACTTTAATATATTGTTGTCGACTACTTCAAAGATCATGAAAAGAATGGATCGAACATTCATCAAGGAAGCTGACATTTATTATAAAAAAAAAAAAAATTTCCTATGTTTAATTGGATCATGAGCATGGCGTTTTTGCTCTTATAATAATCCTCTCATTCCATCAAAATTGTTGATTGTTGGGCCTACATAAAAAGAAAATATAAGAGTGTTATTGTCTGGTAGACCTAAAACATTGATTTATTTGAGTGAACAATTTTCCTTAGAACCTTAAGGAAACCTTCTACCTTGCTCTAAGCAAGTTTGGGCCTCTCCTTTCTCCCAGAAAACCCTTATTTCCAAGTTAGCATCTTTTGAAGTCGATTTTCCTTGGTTTTTCCTATCCATTTCTCTTTCAAATCCCTTATAAAAGGAGGGTTTGAAGTCTTCTTTTCCTCTCCCAAAAAAACCAAGGAATTGAATTCAAGTTCTACTTTTCTTGAGATTCTCTTTTCCGCAAGCAAGCTAACACGAGAATTGATAAGTGCTCATCCAAGGTTGAAGTGCTCATTGTTCAAGTGATTGATATAGTCTGTTGAAGCTCTATTTTGGAAAGGATATTTTGATACATTATTTGTGTGTTTGTTACTTTTGGTGGACAAGTATTGAAGCCCTAAGGAGGAATTCTACTATTTGGAGGTCTCCATCCTTTTGTCTGCTTTTTCGCTACCACCAGGTTGTTTTCGCACTTTTGCATTTACATATTAGTTAGATTTTTACTTCACATTAATTTACTTGCATCATTTGAGAGTTTTTCTCCTCTTCTACTATATCGCATCCGGTAATTATGAGGCACAATTTCATCGTTCTAAAAAATCGTAGTTGCTTCGTATGGGGTGCAATTTTGCACAAGCTAGGATTGGGGACAATTTGCTACCACCAAAACCTAGGGTTATGTTCCATACTACATTTTGACTATAATAACATATTCTATTTTTTGTTTATCATATTGTTCTACTGCATATTATTCTATTTGTCCATCTTCCAAAAGTCAACTTTTGTTTTTATATTTCAAAGGTCAGCTAAAAGGACCTAGGGGGCTTGACTACTGCACCTCCAAGTATAACCATACAATGGCCTAAGCAGGTCTCCTAACACTAATCATATTTTTTAAGTGTTTATGAAGTTATTTCACAAAAATGAGAATCGTGGGATATTACTAAACGAAATATAAAGCTTGGATTAACCATCAGATGAAGATAAGTGCCCTAATTAATATTTACACTATTTGTTGAGTGGTTTCTATTTCTATCAAAACCCTAGATCAGATTTAAAAGGAATCTAATTGATTTTTAGGAATTTTAAAAGATAAACAACATATAGTGTGCATTTAGGGTTTAATATTGTTTGTGCATCTTCCCTTGGACCCTTGCTTAAAAGATTTTATTTTACAATCCTAGGGTTAGAGATCATTCAAATAAAAGAATCATTCTAAGGTTAGCTCTTGTCTTTTTGCATCTTATTTCTGCATTATCCTTTATCTTTCATAGCCTAGCTATAGAAAGACCAAACATAGGTGATTGTCTTAAACTAAATACATCAAACACATTCCACCCTTGGACTTGGAGTGAGTCCTAAAATCGTTTTTACTGAACCCTTCCTCCCCCACACCGAGTGTAGAGTTATAACTACCATCACGATCACTTTAAGGCTTCCCTAAGTATCCAACCTTGAGAATTGTATGTTGGTGCGTGGTTTTACCCCTCTACATCTTTGGTGAACATATGTCTTAGTGGCCAAAATAAGAAACATATTCCTTGTTTGTTTTTATTTTGAAAACTTTTAAGTAAGACCACTAATTTGTTTGCCTAGATTTAGAATAACATTAATAAACATCTTTAAAAATATTCTTGTATCTTTCGTTAGTCTTCTCTTCTATCCTTTCGCTTCTTCTAATGGCTCCAATCCTTAGAAGTCAGTGAGAGCAGCTAGATTCTGATCATGTTCCCTAAGAAGATGATCATATTGATAGAGAGAACCCTAACCTTGATACAAAAGAGCAAGAGAATGAGGAAACTGAAACAAACTATGACCCCCTTGAAGGGCTCGATGGGTGCTACTTCTTTAAATCATTTGATCATATGCAAGGTTTTATGAAACACTATAAGGAAGACTTGCTTGAAGCTATGAGGCAGGAAGCTCAACTTGAAAAGGATGAGACTTCTCCTCCTCCAACAGTCTCTCCTAGATGCATTCATACTAACCCTTTGTTTGAATATTTGGATCATGGTAATCCTATCCATCAACCAACTTATGTCACTACTATAACCACCAACATTGGAGGGAGTTCACAAATCCCTCCAACTAGTAGTGTCTCTCAAAATTATTTTCAATTTCCTCCTCAATCTACTCATCTCAACAATTTTTCTTTTGTTCCACCAATTGTTAGTTATCCTCTCCAACAAGATACCACATATCACAATAGTATCAATACCTCTAACATAGTCCAAGTACCTATTCAATATTTTACCTATCCCTTAGGGAATCTTGGGACATTACACAATACCAATCTTGAGGTACAAAGTTTGACAAATATGGTAAAACAACTAGTTTCAAAAGTGGAGATGATTCAACCTTCTAGTTTCACCTATAACTATAAAAAAATGTGCAATCAACCCCTAGACCCTATTGTTATTGCTAGACCTTATCCTAAGCACTTTTCCATCATGGTTTTACCTATATACAAGGGAACAAAAGATCCAATTGAGCACCTAAGAAGATTCAAAACAACTTGCCATGATCTCATCTATGATGATATGTTATTACTAAAGATGTTTCCTAAGAGTCTTGTTGGCATGGCATTAGAATGGTATTATCAATTGCCCAATCATTCCTTGAGGAATTTTGAAGAGACAACCAAGTTATTTATACAAGCATTTGGTACCTATGTTGAGAAGAATGTGACCATAAAATATGTCTACAATCTGAAACAAGGTAAAGAGGAAAGTTTTTTGAAATTTTTGTCTCGTTGGAGGAGTCTAGTTGGACGCTTTAGATATACGTTACCTCCTCACGACATGCTTGAAATATTTATTGGAAATCTACAAGAACAATTATCTTATGATTTAGAAACAACAACTATCACATCATTTGAACAAGCAATTGAGTTAGCAAGAAAAGTGAAACAAGCTCTTATCAGAAGAGGATGACTCAAATTGAAAGAGGCTAAAAACACAAAATCATAGCAAAAGAATAGGCATGTGATAGGATATGGTACAATTGATAGTAGGTCTGTTAACAATATTGGTAACAACCTACAAAATATGATACTTCAAAAACCTCCATAAAGAACATTACGAAACTTAACATGCCTATGGAAGTGGTTTTAAAGTAGATTTTGGAAGCTAATATGATTGAATTACCTCCCATAAGATAACCAAATACTATATCTAATTGGTATAAGGTAGGTCAAAACTATGCATATCATAGAGTGGAGGGACACTTAAAAAACTCTTGCAAAAAGTTAAAATATGTGATTCAATACTTGATCGATGTAGGGAGACTTGTTGTAGATAGCCCTCAATCATCAAATAATCAACCTGCTACATCACAAGCATCTACAACTAGTCAAGATATGGGGATATTCAAAGATCTGATATTGAAGTACGAACAATTGATAACTAATCAAGTATCATATCATAATGTGCCGCCTACATATGGTAATATGGTTGGCATGGTTGGAATGACTACAAGGAAACATGCTCAAGCTCGGTCGATATAACATTCTCAATAGGAAAAGAGTTCATCATTCGGTTCATCTTCGTAGCCCATTTTGGTTTTGAATAATAATTAGAAAAAGAGCACAGGAATAGGGAACCCACCCTTAGTCTTAAAACCTCAAGCCTCCTTTGACCTTCAACAACAGTTAGCTAGTACCCCAACTAAGATTTCTATCTTAGAACTCTTACAAACTTCCCCTAATCATAGGGAAGCCTTATTGGAACTTCTAAGACAATAATTTGTCCCTCTAAATATTTCTTCCAATGCCATGGTTAATGTTGTAGGTTCTCTTGGGATACATCATATCTCATTCTTGGATGATGATAGGCCTTCCTCAAACCCGTGAGGGGATTCTTCCCTTCACATCACTACATTCATTGGGGAAAATTTTATCAAACGTATCTTGATTGACAATGGTTCTTCCCTTAATTTATGCACTTATCAATTTTTCTAAAATTTTAGATTAAAAGAGGAAGACTTAACTAAATTCGACATTTTCATCAAAGATTTCAACAACAAGTCCCAAGAATCATGTGGTGTTGTCTCCCTTCCTCTTAAGGTTGGACCCAAGACCTTAAATACTTTGTTTTATGTGGTACCTTACTCTGCATATTTTAATATTCTTCTTGGACATTATTAGATTCATAAGATGAGAGCGGTCCCTTCTACTTTTCATCAGTGTTTGAAGTTTGAGTATAACGATCAAATTATCACCATTTCGAGTGATCCTCGACCATTCGAATATTTTTTGATGGTTGACCAAGCTCAATCTAATTTAGTTTTATAATTTGCATCTCCAAGTTCCTCATCTCAAATATATGAGCAACTTAAAATTTTAAAAGTGAGTGAGGGACCCCTAACCAAAGTTTCATCACGAGGTCAAGATAATATATTTTCTCAAGAGCCTCTTCTAGATCTAGCTAGGCTACCACCTTCTCCAAGGACTACGGGTTTACCTCATAAGAAGGGTGAATTTATACACATTGGCACGTGTACCTTTGTCTTCGTAGGAACAACCTTTGAAGACAAGGTTCATGGTAGCAACCCCTCTCCCATTGAGCATTATTTCGCTCATTGCTACTTATCCAATGATTACCCGCTCCCTAAGAAGATCCTATCTAGTATAGGATATGTTGGTAAAGGTTTGGGGCCACAACAAAAGGGTATTCAAGAGCCCTTGGATGTTGAAGTTTGGCCTGGGTGATGTGGCATAGGCTACATACCCAATAAAAATCAACCTTTACCATTTGATAATGATGATCATATTATGACTTATACTGAATATTTAGATCATCAAAAATTAGAGCGATGTGATGAGGACGAAGACCCCCTTATTCTTCTAGCATCTTGTTTTGTAATATGATAGGTTCTATGCACTTTGATAGAAATTTTTCTTCTAAAGGAGACCTTGCTTCACTATCCTATAGGGATCTTGTGAAACTAGGGATTGCTCCTCCTTTTGTTAAGAAAAGTGGCTTTGTTCGAGAGTATGTGGATTTTTTTGCAAATATTGCTAGAGACAATCCTTTGAAGGAGACTTCTTTTTATCAAGATAGGAGGCACAATCAAAATGTGTGTCGACTATCGTTCTACCTGCTTGCATTAATAAAATAAAATTAATCATTAATTAGGTATGCATTTGCATTATCATTCCATTGCATCCACTTGCTTGCTCATATTGCATGATTATCTATCATACTCTACATGATTTTCCTGACATTCTATCCCACTTGCATTTTGCTTGTCATAATTGCATTGTTGTTTGCTCATGACTGCTTGTTCATATAAATTTTTGAGGATTTCACAAAAATGGCATGTGATGATACCTAGTTAGATCATAGCTCACATGCATTGCACTTTCACTAGGGTTCTTATGCCTAGTGACATCCCCAACTTAGGGTGTGTCTTCCTTCTTTCCTTTTCTCTCTGTTTTTCCTTCTTCTCTTCTTTTGCTTTTCGCTCACATGTCTTCCTTGACCTTGAAGATTTTTCAAATGACCATAATTCTTCACTAGGTCAAGGAGCATATTTTCTTTGGTATATCCTTGTCCTCTTGTTGCTTTAGTTTTTCTTTTATATTTTGCCTAGACAAGGACATACATTCATCTATTTTCCTTACCTTCTTCACTTCATTGCACACACACACCTTTTTCTTTTCTCCTTGCTTTCTTCCTCTCTTTATTCTGACACTTGCACACACTCACACATTGCTTTGCTCATCTTGCTTTGTCCACTCACAAGTTGCACACATCACACCCCTATCAAGGGTCATACTCACTCATTTATCTTACATACATAACACACCCCACATGGGATAGCTTCATGGCCACACATGAGGAGAAACCTCCATATTGGTCATTTATGAGCATACATATTAGTGGGTATCTCTTGATCATATTAGTGAGCATTAAATCCATAACGGGTCATTCTCCACTTGTCCATATCAATGAGTACTACATCCAGAGCAGGTTAACTTCGTCTATCCATATTTGTGTTTGATTCTAGTCATTTGATCACATTGATATAGTATGGTCTACGCTGACTCAATCATCAAGTTTCAAACCTCTTTTTGCTTCTATTGGCCTTTGGTTTTTCTTCTTATTATTTCTTCTTCTTCTTCTTCTTTATTCTTCTTCTTTCTTTTTCTTCTTTCTTCTTCTTCTTCTTCTTTTTTCCTTCTTTTTCTTATTCTATTTTCAAAATCATACCTCGTATTTTCAAACTGCGATTTCGCTCCATAGAATTATCACACTTCTAATTTACTGGGCACGATTTTGCTTAGAGTTGTCTTTAATGTCTTTTTGCCTTTTTGGTTTCTCCTCTTTTTCTCTCCTCCTTTCTTCCTTTGTTTTTCTTGCTTTTGTGTCTTCTCGTGTTTTGCATTCACCTCATTTCCACCTCATTTAGTTTTTCATTAAGTTAAATTAGTGCATTCATAATTAGTTCATTGCATGCATTATCATTATAAAAACATAAAACCATCATAAGCATAAAACAATCACATAAGCACACACATTGCACTAAATAAAAGCAACATGATATTACTCATGTCAAAAGAGAGATACATAGGTCTTTCAGGTTGGTGTACCATAATCCAACCCTGGTACACTCGATCACCCATAGGGATGCATACCATAATACAAAATCAGCATATCATCCCGATACCCCTAGCTCTAGGAGCACGTATCCTCAGCCTCGTCCGTCGAAGGTCGTCCTAGTGGGGGTATGTGTAAATAGATTTGATGGTGGAAGTGGAGTGATCCACTTACTATAGGACCACCTACCATGTAGTAGTTCTAATAAATCATTGGTTACCTTTACCAATAAGGTTATAAACAAGGACAACATATACACATTCATGTTTTGTGACTCAATAGTCATGGTGGTCTATGAGGATTCCACCACCATTTGGGGTAGAAGAAGTAGCACTAGATACTAGGTCCCAAAGGTATTTGTCCCTACAAGGGTTAATTTTGTAGCTATTTGTATGATAGATGCTAGATTGCATATATTGTAATGTACATATATATTGAGATCGTACACATATATCAAATTTATTATGACTTATGCCAAAATTATGTGATGAATGTTCCTATTTATGTTGGTGCACACTATTTGATGTGATGACTTGATAATGTTATGTTTAATTATGATGATGTTATAGACGTAGCTGATTAAAATACACGGAGATTGAGATGATTAGATTAAGATAATAGCTTTATATTTTGAATGTATAGATGAGATGATATGTGATTGATATCATAAAATGATATACCTAAAGGAACTTTTGAGAGTGTCATAAAGCATTATTATAGTACAATATATAGTATAGATAAATATTTTTCCCATGGGGACTTTAGATAATATCGTAAGGTCTTGCTATGATACAAGCTATGATATAGAAATAGATATGCCTAAGGGGGGTTTAAGCTATGATACAGATAAAAGATTTCTCCAAGGGGACTTTAGCTATGATATAGATAAAATATTTTTCTAGGTGGACTTTAGATAATATTGAAAGCAATTACTATGATATAAACGAAGCATTTTAGATAATGTCATGAGACATTGGCTATTTTTTTTAGCCTTTTTTGAAATTTTTATTCGAAAAAAATTAGTGGCCCATGTATTTTCTCCTGCGAGAGAAATTTAAAAAACCATGCTTTATTCTAAGAGATTCCCTTGTGAGGAAAGGAGAAGGTTGTTGTTTTTCTGCAAATAAAGGTAAAATTGATACCCAATCATAGGGGTATTTATAGTCATCAATTTTTTTTTTGAAGCCGGACACAATAGTGGTGTCCATTTTCAGTTTTGAAACTATTTTCTATACTTTTTTGTGGCTCGAATATTATTGTATCATGGAGTGCATTCTCGGTTGAACCCGAAACTCCAAAATTTGTAAGTGATCCTAGTATCTAGTCATCTCCTCTATATCACCTAGCGGTTGTAGTGGCTGGTTACCCATGCATTCCGGTAGGATGAGGAGGTCACCATAAGGACATGTTTGAGAGCTACATTGGTGCCCTTTCATTTTATGATCCCTTTGTTTTGTTGTTTGTCCTCAAGTTTGGGACCTTGTTATCAGCCCATTGTGTTCATATAGGTGGTAACCACATACTCATGCTTGTGGAGTCATTTTGGACTACCCTTGCGATTTTTGTGGTTCTTTCTCCATCCTATATTCTCACTCTCCTTTTGTGAGACACTTTGGTTTCAAGGGATTTTCTTTAGTGACACATTTTCGTGGTTCATAACCTTATTTATTATCACAAGCACCGGTCTAGGAGTGAGATTTCATTCAGTTCGGTGATGAGGCTTCTCTATTTTTTTTTAGACATCTCATGGATCCTTTGTAGGCTTCTTGATGGAAGTTGTCTAGGGGGGTTGAAGAGGACATCTTCCTCTCCATCCTCCTTGCACATATTCCTCCTCCTCAACCTTCTTCTTCTTCTTATTCTTTCGACAGGTGGTTTTATCCCTTGTGGTTTTTCATCATCTTTCAGCAAAGATTTCTTATGGATATAATGTACATGAGTACCTTATCAGGCCTTGTTGTCGGGACTCATACTTGTGGATATGCCACTTGTTTTGGTTTTGTTTTTTTTCACTACCTCCTAGTATCACTTAAGGGGGGTGTTAGAGTATATCATAATATATCCTAAGTTGTTACTAGGATAAGTTTGAGTGGCTGATATTAACTCAGTTTGTTATGATCCGATGGATCATATTGTACATATTTGCTATTTAAGCAAAGCTCATTTCATTTAATAATATTAAGTCTTTTATTTTTTCAACAGTATGTGTGCAAGAAACAAAATGTAGAGGGAGTGTCTGTGGAAGTATGATGTACTTGAGATATTTATTCTATATCAAATTACTATTTTCATGAACATTTATTAATGGAAATTTTATGAGTTGTAGAAGTTATTTGTGAGTTTTATATGTTTAGAATATTACCATTATATTATATTTGATATAAGTATCTTTATTTTAGATCTTGAGGTTATTTTTCTTTAAGTATTTAGCATCAAAATATAATAGTGGTATCAAAGCTATAGCAAGGTTTTATCTTGTGCAGGTTTTTAAAAGTTGCAAAGGATATTTTCACTAGTTAAGGAGAAACCAGTGAAGTTGAAGAAATTACCTATGAAAAAAGAAAACTAGAGAAAATAGTATTTTTCCACTGTGTTGAAGTAGAACCAGTGAATATTGGGGATTTAATTTACCTATTCCAAGAGCAAATTCAAAATAGAAGGAAATTTACAGGTCTTGAAGATAGACCTTGACATTGATGAGATTAATAGACCTAAGAAGGAGGTCCTATTGAAAAGGTTGATATATAAAATATTCCATATTGTAATTTGGCTAGATTCTTTCCATAGGGTTGCAAGAAAACTCATGAAGACTAGGACTCAACATAGATTTATTTTCACTAGATTGAAGGATAACTAGTGAAGTTTATTGATTTTAGAATTCTAGAGATTTGGTTGATTGTTGTTGTCTAAGTTTTTATTGTAGAAAAATAGTTCTTAGAAGTTGAGAGGATTCCTACAATAGATAGAGAAGAATTTCATATTTGATATCCTAAAATTCTATGTGCTTTCCTCATGCAGGGATTAGTTTTTGAGTTGCAATAAAAAACTAGACATTGAAGACGAAGGAGGTCCAAGAAAGAGGTCCAATTGGAGATTGAAGATTGAATATTAAGGAGACCTAAGGAAAAATGTCCCCATTGAAGATTGAATACTGCTGATTGAATATTGAGGAGACTCAAGAAAGAGGCCTCCATAGCAGGTTGGAGGAAGAAGAGAGAAAGAGGCCATAAATTCCCTATTGAAGATTGGAGAAAGAGGAGACTCGAGAGAAGAGGTCCCAATTGTATATTTGAGAAAGTAGATAGGATATTTGAGAAATAATATTGAAGAAAAAGGAGAGGTCCCCATTGTATATTTGAGAAAGGAGATAAAATATTGAAGAATTTGGAAACCCAATAAAAGAGGTTTCAAGCAAATTTGGAAGGATAAAGAAGAATGCTAGAGAAGGCATATTGAATAAGTGGACTTTGGAGAATATTGCAAGTAGGAGAAGCTCCTAGAAAGAAGAATTTGGGATAGTTATCTCCATCCAACAAGCAACCCAAAAGGAAGAAGGATTTGACAAGAAGTTTAAAAAAAAAAATTAAGTATTTTTGAAGACCTCAAGAAATTCAGATTCTTGAGTAAGAGTCCAGAAAAGAGGCCAAATTTGAACACAAAATATAGCAAAATATAAGGAGTATAAATACGAAAAAAGATGCCACAAAATCGATATTTTTGGCAACGAGCATGCCTGTTATAAGGGTATTCTCTCCCCAAGTGGTAAAAATCTATAAAATAACCACCTTGCCATCATTTTCACATGAAATCTCAAGCAAAGTTATTGTCTGGAGATAAGAAAGAAGTGTTATTCCAAAAAACATGCATCTCCCTTCTCCCTTCCCCTTAGCTTCAAAATATCTTGGATTTACCTTCATTAACTCTATGCTTGATAGATAAGGCCTTTGTTTATAGTTTCTTTATCTTCTATAAGCATAAAATACCTTGTGAGTCAAAAAAGATATAGTGAAAAGTCACTACACTAGAAAAATCCTACCAAGGAGAATGACTTTGGTTGGCCATCATCTAGTGTAAATTTCAAAGGAGAATGAGATGAAAGGACCTAGGAGCTTTGTGACCTATCAAGTATAACCAATGCCATAAAATTTATAAGGATGTTGTCAAGAGAAAACCTTCATCAAAGGTTGAAAAAAATACAAGGCCCCTTGAGCCATGAAGCCATGTTGATTGACCAGATTAAAAATTTAATGATCCATAACCTTTTTGGTGATAGCCAAGCTAGACCTTGTCATTGGTTGGAATTCAAGAGCCATTTTTGTGATAGCTAGAATGACTCTACCATTGATAGAGGTTTGACCCAAATAATGGTTATGAACTCATCTTGCCCTTGACCCTGTAGATTCAATTATCTTCCATATTTATTTAGATTCATAGTGGCTATTGATATAGTCACTAGCCCTTGATGTGCTCACAAGACATCACTAGTAGGAGGTTTCAGAGGGAATAATCCAATAATTATTGGAGAAAGAAAGGGATATCAAGGTGCTTGGTCAAAATACCAATAGGATAAGCTCATTGCATCAACGTTTCTATCAAAAAGAGCTCAAAAATTAATTATATACAGAAGCAAAATCATATTGGAGCACTTCAAGTTATAAAAAATATATAGATTCCTCGATCCTATTGAAAGTGAAGAAGCAAATTGGCTATAATTGAAAAGGAAAATTATTTGTGTGTGGTTGTAAACATGAAATAATTGATAATCATGACTAGACAATATTAATCAACACTATGGAAAAGAGAGAAGGAAAAATCAAGTGTAGAAGAGTGTTGACCAAGCTATGGAATGTGCAAATGAGTGGAAATTTTAAGGAAGAGTTATGCACAAAATAGTGCTAATTGGACTTGCAACAAGAAGTAAAAAAATGGTCATGCATAAAAGGGTGATAACTAGAATCTCAAGTAAGCTACCTTTACCACCCAAGAATGGTATCCCAAGCAGGTGATTGGCATGTTAAATACATCAACATGAAGACTAATGAGAAGTGACCTCGATCCTAATGACATTAATTGCAATAGATCTCTATATCTAATCCCTAGATATTTTCAACATGAATTGTTGATGTAAGCGATAGGGACTTCACATCTAGAGACTCATAACCCTATAACATTAATGGCTCCAAAACCAAAGACCTCAATATTATTTAAAATGAATGCAATGGATCTCGAGTATAATTTTGAAACAGGAATTTTGAATTTTGGGAGGGAAAAGTTTCCCAATTTTTTCTATAAGTAGTAATCTTTTCTTCATTGTAAAGGATCAAAAGTTGTTTATTTGTGACTTGTATTTGGCCTTGTATGTAATTTTTCTACCACTTATTTTCTATGTAATAGTCTAGTTTAAGTCCTAAGTCATTTTGCTAATTAGCTTTTGAGCCTTTTTTCTTGGCATGACTAAACATGGATCATGACATGTATGAGAAACTATGGCTATTCAACATTATGTCCTGGTTTTTATGTGTATATGTTGTGCATGAATATTTATGTTGGATGAGATCGTGTTCACTTAGCATTGTTGATGAATGATGCATGTGTTCACTAATCCCATTTTTGTGCAAAAGAGCCTTAGGATCTTACACATCACCTCCCATAGCATAGTCTTTTACTTTTCTATTATTTTCTTTCCACTCATCTCTCTCTTTCCCTTTTTCCTTGTGAAATGTAATTATATTAGGCTAGTTTAGGAAGGTGAGCTCCAATATCACATATTAAGAAGAAAATGAACTTATAAAAAACCCTGAAGGTTGTCCTCTGAGTCACATCATACTCTCTCGAGACTTTCAAATTGTTGGACTCTAAGCGAGGCATGAGTGTTAGGTGCACCCAACTATTGTAATGAGTGATAATAGCATTCAAAAATGATAACTTTTTTTAGCAACCTATTATATTCTATTCTTTATATTTTTTTAGGTACCCCAATAGCCTTACCGTAGCTTCTACTTCAAATAAAAAAGTCATTGTTTTAGCAAGAAAAATCTCATATAGGGCTAATGCTTTAATTTTGAATTTATTTGTAATCGGTTACTTTTGAATTCTTTCTATTTGATTCCATTTAAAACTTGATGTATTGCTAGATTGCATCTCACACCCATATAGTACCACTAGAATAACTAATAACACAAAATATACCTAATGGTTTTCCAATCCCACAACTTTGCTTTTATACGACTATTTAGTAATGAGTAGAATGCCCTCCATCCTACTTGTATTCCTTCCATCCTACATATTACCCAATTGAGTTTTCTTTGAAAATATAACCCAAGGTATTTGTATTTTATTATTGCCTATTAAGGATTTCCTTCAAATAAAACAAATGGCTACTTTTGTTCTCTTCTAGTAGAGAAGACCATAATTTTAGTCTTTCTAATGTTTACCTACATCCTAGCTTCTTTAAAAAAATGCTCTTAAGATTTTAGATATTTTTAAAACTTTCATGTGTATTGCCAATCAAGATGAGGTCATTGACATAGAGGAGAAGTTTCACTATATAATTAGTCAATTGTATTCTCTCTCCTCCCATCCTCTCTACCCATTCCTCCAATATTTCAATGTAAATATCAAATAAAGTAGGTGATAGTGGACAACCTTATTTCACCCATATCACTCCCAAAACACTTTGATAATACTTTTGGAGTTCTTATTTTTTATACCACCCCCTCATAAAGTTTGTGTACATTTGCTTTGTAGTTAGGTGGTACTCCATTTTCTTCCATTTTTTTTATAATTTACCTCTATGTACTATGTCAATATTTTTTTTAAAGTCCACATCTTAAAATAAACTTCTTACTTTTCTATTTTTTGCTTTCCACCTCTCTCTCTCTTTCCCCATTTCCTTGTGAAATATAATTAGATTCAGCTAGTTTAGGAAGGTGAGATTCAATATCGCATCTTAAGAAGAAATCGACCTTGTAAAAAACCTTGAAGGTTATCCTCTGAGTCACATCATTCTCTCTTGGGACTTTCAAATTGTTGAACTCCATGTGAGGCATGAGTGTTAGGTGCACCCGACTATTGCAATGAGTGATCATAGCATTCAAAAATTATGACTTGTTTTAGCAACCTATTATATTCTATTATTTCTATTTTTTTAGGTACCCCAATAGCATTACCATAGCTTCTACTTCAAATGAAAAAATCCTTGTTTTAGCAAGTAAAATCTCATATAGGGATAATGCTTTAATTTTGAATTTATTTGTAATCAGTTATTTTTAAATTCTTTCTATTTGAATATATTTAAAACTTGATGTATTACTAGCCTGCATCTCACACCCATATAGTACCACTAGAATAACTAATAACCCAAAATAGACCTAATGGTTTTCCAATCCCACAACTTTACTTTTCTACCACTATTTAGTAATGAGTAGAGTGCCCTCCATCCTGCTTGTATTCCTTACATCATATATATTCCCCAATTGAGTTTTCTTTGAAAATATAACCCAAGGTATTTGTATTTCTTACTACCTCTAAAGGATTTCCCTAAAATAAAACATATGGCTACTTTTACTCTCTTCGAGGAGAGAAGACCATAATTTTAGTCTTGCTAATGTTTACCTATATCCCAACTTCTTTAAAATAAAAGTTCTTAAGCTTTTATATGTTTAAAAACTTTCATGTGTCTTGCCAATCAAGATGAGGTCATCGACATAGAGGAGAAGTTTCACTATATAATTAGTCAATTGTATTCCCTCTCCTCCCTTCCTCTCTACCCATTCCTCCAATATTTCAATGTAAAGATCAAATAAAGTAGGTGATAGTGGATAACCTTATTTCACCCATATCATTCCCAAAACACTTTGATAATCCTTTTGGAGTTCTTATTTTTGCTACCACCCCTCATAAATTTTTGTGTACATATGCTTTGTAGTTAGGTGGTACTCCATTTTCTTCCATTTTTTTTATAATTTACTTCTATGTACTATGTCAAAATTATTTTTAAAGTCCACAACATTAAATAAAATTTTTATTTTTCATTCTATATCCTCTCTATTAGGTTCCTTAAAAGTAATGCAATGATATCCTATTGAGTACTTTGGTTTAAATTCTACTTGTGTTGTTTCTCTCTTTCCTTGATTTTATACCCATTGATTAATTTTGCTTTCTACTATATTGCCAAATAGTTTTACAAAAAAGAGAATTAATCGTGATGGTACGATATTATGAAGGATTGTTGGTGTCTCCATTTTTATGCAATGGTATGTGTAGACACCAAAAATTAGCCAATTTTATCACTACCCAAGCCAATTATCATTGATTCATCAAAGCCATCAAATTGTCACAAATCCACCCCAAAAATCCCCAAAATACTTCAAAATCCTAAATTCATCTCGAAACCATTGCTAATTCACTAAATCCACCTAAAGCCACCATTAATTTTGATAAATTCATTCAAATTCTCTTCGAGTGTTCTTAACCTTCCATAGTTTTTTTATTAGTTCTATTAATTTCCCCCAACTCATTAATTCTTCCTAATCATCCTCTAATTTTCCCCTACTCCATTTAATTCTTCTAATCCATTGTTAGCATTCATAATCATTTTAATCCACCTCAAAGTTCCCCCAACCTCCATTTGCTTAACCTAACATTTGATTAAGCCCTAATTTTATCATAATTTCTAACCAAATCCCAAGAGGAGTGCACATTGAATTTTAAATTCCTAAATAAATCCTCACAAATTCCAATATTCACCCAAACCCTTCATTAAACCCCTAACCATGCCCCAACCATACCCTTTAATCCTTGGTCAAATCCGTAGAATATTGCACCATTAATTTGAAACTCCCAAATACCTAGGAAGTCTAATCCCTTCCTAAATCCTCACCTAAATTTCTTCCTTTTAATTGGCTTGGTCCCCTCACCCTCTTCCCTCCAAAATGGTTGAATTTAAAATTACCCTTTAACCCTAAATTCAACCTCCCTCATTAACCCACTTGTACACTCCACCTTCCACCTTGCATATTTAATGATTTTTAATTCCATAGACATCATCCAATGCACACATGTCCCCATGCCCCTCACATTTCCCTAGGTCAATTTATAACATTTGGGTGGGTGAGGGTTCACTCCACCCAAAGCTATTAAATTTGGAGGGTGCACTCCAAGTGGAATCCCCATAGATTTGTGTTTGCCCTTGCACCTCCCACTTGGCTTCCATGTCATCCCCCCTCCCTTCTTGTCAATATTCTATAAATCCCCCCTCTCCTTCCCTCATTTAAAGAACCCAAGCCTATGATCATACCCAGATGTTGTCAAAATCTCTCTAGGATCTCCTTATGCTTTGTGAGTAAAGGCTTTAGTATGCTTTTAATTTTCTCTAAGTTATGTTTAATACATTGGCTTAGTTTTTCATTAATGCTTTTTATTATGTAAATAGGTGCTACTAACTTGTTTTGTGGGCTTGTGTGTGTAGGCACTTGGAGTAGCTCAAGGCCATAAGTGGTCACTAAAAACCCACCCTAAAAACTTCTTGTGGGCATAGAAAAGTTTTATTACACCATTGTATCATTTTGTAAAAGCCCCAATGGGGGTTATTTGTCACAAAATATTGGCATGTAATATATTTTACATTATTCAATAAAATGGTGTTTTTCTATGTTACAATATGACTAGGTTGGTTACCCATTTCAACAGAAATCCTTCTTTCATGATGCTATTAAAAATATTTGGATGTGTGGTATTAAGATGCCAACTCCGCACTTGAGATGTTTAGCTTGCAAACCATCTATATCCTAGCTTTATTTGTTGCTGTTTTCTTAATGCTTTCGTTCACATCTTTCAAATAAAAATGTTCCTCATTTGTATTAATTGAAGGAAGGATATCTTTTTATTGGTTTCTCTCATATACTTGTTTAGCATACTACAACCATTGATTGCTTGTGATATTGTTTTTGTACCTTTTGCTCTGTGTAGCTCTTTTCAAAACTATCTTGGGCTATTCTTTGCAAGATATATCAACTCTTTATGCCTTGCTCTTATGTATTCTTCATTTCTTTGTTTTCATTAACTATTTATATATATTTCAATTTGTATTTTCTTTTCCTGGTTCTTTCCAGGTTCTTCTTAATTTTTTTGCATTCTTCATTATACCTGGATTCTTTAATGTTTTTTTCCTGGGTTTTATCATTTTGCATGATTTTGAGGTTTTGTGATTATATCCATCTGTTTGCTGCTATCAAAAGTATAGGTTTGAAAAATATTTGTCCTCTTTCTTTCCTCTCTTTGCATAATTTGCTTAAGTGATGTTTTAAAAGGCTTTTGATATTCTTTGTCATAGGGATGTTTCCATTTTCCTTTTGTTCAGTTACTTGAAGATTTTCTTCTTGCCCACTTTCTTGCATTTTGATCTTTATGTACATTGGATTAATGATCAGATTTTAGCTGAATAGGACTACTTCAATTTTTAGATCTTTTATTCTTGAAATGAAGTTTGGTGAGCAAATAGCATAATCAACTACATTGTATCCATTATGTGTTTGAAAAGTATATTTTCCAGATTTTTCTCACGTATCTATGCCAATTGGAGATGATCAATCCCTCTATGCCACATAGTTTAAGTTCTTCTCTATAATGTGTCATTATAGATGAGTCCTTGATAGTCATTTAAGGACTTTAACCAAGGGTGATTCCACCTTTTCTTCTAACTATAGCGGTTTACCATCTATGCCTTCATTAATAATAGATAAGTTTGCTTGTCTATTTGATAACATAACATTAAAATCACCCACTAAAACCACATCTATAAGCTTATATATTGTAATATCTTTTACCAATACCATCTATGAATTTCATGATCTAAGCCATTTTATTTTATTAAACTGTAAGTGCTGTAGAACAAAATTACAAATTACAGTGCTATGATTGAGAGCATTTTAAACCTTAAAAAATAAAATGGTTTTTATTCATTATTATACTATTGAACCTAAAAAATCATTTACTTAACTTTATTATTTCTAGATTTTTTTATTAAAATTGGACGAAGACTAAACAATGGGGTTTTTCACTGTTACACTAAAGCATCGTTAAAATTTGGCATCTTAAGGTCTCACGGTTATTATTGCATTACTCTGGAACAGACTTTAAAAAAATTGGGTTTGAGCCTTATCTATTATGTTTGTGGAGAACGAATGTGAGGATTAAAAATTAAGTTGGAATGACCGTGGGATGTTCGATCGGGTAATATAATATAGGCTTTTCAACCAGTTTTTTTTTTTTAAGGAAAAAGTCAGGAAAGTTCGAACCATTGAAGTGCAATTTTCTTAATGAATTTTACTGTGCTTTAAGTAAAGATAGTCGTTTCTGACAAAATCAAGCCCAACGCACTTTGAAAGCAATTACATCAGATGAAAGGAATGTCTCTGTAATATGGTTTTAATTTTTTATCTGAAGATTCAACTTCGAACTACAAGATATATATAAGTGTATATTAAAAAAATTATGAGATGAAACGAATAAATAACAAGAGGCGGCACAAAACAGCAAACGCGGCACTCCAATTTTGGTCTAACCCTTTTGCCGCTCCAAAAAAATCTTTAGAAAAGTATTATGTATTCAATCCATGGCAGAACCAGTTGGAAACTTGCTTCAACGACAAACCACCGTTTCGTAATAATGTAAACCGTCAAACTCTGGAGCAAATACTAATCCCATTCCCCTCTTTGCTGACGCCCTCACTTCCCTTGATTTGCCATTTACTTCCCTGTTAATCCGCCAGATATTCAACTTCTGCAAATAGCAAAAATACATCAGTGAAAAAATATAACATCAATAATAACCTCTCTTAGAAAGAAAGGGGGGAGAAGTAAGGGAGGATGGTGCATACATGGCTATCGAAGCTGCAATAACCTCCAATGGCGGCAGCTGCAGCTGTCACGACCGTCGCAAACGGCACCGCATAAGCAGCCATTTGCTCTTCCGATTTCCTTCGACTTTAATGGAAACGAATTACTGCGGAGAGACAGAAACAGAGGAGACTACAGAGGTATTAGATCAATAAGCTGTGAGTAACATGATTCCCATGGAATCTGTATTTATACATCTTGTTGAAGATCGATCTACCTGCCTGGAAGTTGGGAAGCTCCGCGAGCATTGGCTAACGATGAGATAAGACGGTGAAACCAGGGCAGGCAATACTCTTCTTTGACTCTGTCGGCCGCCTAGGAAAGAAAATAGTCAGTGGAGACTCCGGTTGGAATCAGACGAGCACGACAAGTTGGGATTTGAAGAAAGACAGCCTTTAGGTCGTGGGTTATGCATCCACGTGGAAGCTACCTCTATATATGGGGTATCTTTCGTTTCCTACGTGTATGCATGGATCTACACATATGAGAACAAATGCCTTTGTTAGGCGTATTTACCCCCAGTTGGTGTGGCCAATGCGAACCAAAGAGTATCAAGCAATTATACCATGATTGACTGGAATCAGAATCAAGTTGCATTAGTTTTTTTTAGAGAGGAATTGATAGCACAATTGATAACACCAGTGAAACTAACACGAAACTTCAAAATCTAAGACGAAACTTCCATGAATGTAGACAAAGTTGGTAATGGAAATGCTTAGTCTTGTTTTAGGCTGGTATGAAACTCCGAAACTAATAGGAAACATTGTATGGATGTAGACAAAGTTTGGAAGAAGCAACCCTTCGGTGACGGAAATACCACATGTTTCAAGAATATTAAAAAAGACGGTAAATTTTTTTGAATGATTTTCATGAGATTATTGTTAAGAAAATAAACTTTTTATTAATGGTTTATGGGATATAATGATTTTATTCAAATAGGAAGACTAGCTCTTAAGCCTTTGTGTTTCTATTTCCAAACATCCAATTTCCTTTTCGACCTCCTCTAATTGTGCAACCCACCACTTTTTATCCTACTTTAATTGTGAACTCATTTTTAGTCCTAAATCCTCTTGCCACTCCAAATCATCCATCTTCAAACTCCCAATCCTCTATCGAGCTATACAAAATGAAAATTTTGCTCAAAACACTCTCAAATGAAGTGTTGGCTCTAAGGAGGCAACACAATGCCTAGAGGTTTCAATATTAGAATGATCTGAGACCACCATTCTAGTAGAATAACTAGGATTTTAGACCTCGTCCTAATAGGTATCAATGATCCCAATCCTAGGCCAACAAGGATACCAACAAGACCTAGAGCCATAATCTACATATAGTGCTTGTCCTAACCCCATTGTGATAGATTCCTCCTAACCTTGTTAGAGACAACTCTTGTGCAAAATAATTACATGGAGGTATCTACATCATGGTACTGTTCATACCTAGATGCTTACCCTCCAAATGTTTATTCCATAGCAAACTCTTAGCGATCCACAACAATACTAAATGAGGTGGTGCTTTTCTAGGCATCTATTCCTCATTTAAAGGTGGAAACACAACCACAAATCCAACCTTCCCTTGTCCCAGTCCTCCATGATTCAAATGTTTTTCCTCTAGAGCAAATCCTAGTAATGTGGGGTAAGGAGGAAGTATATGCCATGTTTGATAGAGTGATCACTTCAGTTCCTAGCAAGCCACAAGTCCAACTGGACTATACGACACAAGCTAAAATGAGGGGAACCAAAGAGCATGATGAGAGCAATCAGGAAGCCTCAAACATCCATAGCAGGTTGACTTGTCTAAGAGGGGATGTTTTCACCATAGCCTCATCAAACCAAAAATACCAGAACTTTTAGTAGCCACTAAACAAAACATCCTGAAAGTCCCAAAGCAACACATGCTCCTATCAGAGCATGTAAAAATTCCTAAATCAATCACATATAATCCTAGACCTTACTTATCATCGAGTGACCCTTAGAAGACCAATCCCATTGGATCATTCTATGGTTGATCATTTGAAGAGATCTATGGTGGTTGTGCATATATGGGATATATTGTCCATTCTTGAGTAGAAAATCCTAAAGAAAGCTCTATAGAAAGAGAAATAGCTAAAATAATAGGAGGCATCAATAATCTTGCAAGTTTCTAGTCTATTAGCAAGCCAAATCAAGTCCATGCCCTTCTACTTGAACTAGGTTTGTGGTGATAAATTAATATATACCTACATGATTGACTTTGGGGTAAGTACTCTAGTTATGACAAGAGCAGTGGTGGATACATTAAGAATGGCTTATCAACCAATCAATAAAACGGTGGTGCAACTGGGTGGGAGCTCATTCTAGATCCTCAAGATAGCAAAAGATCTTTTGTTCACAATATATACCCATCCTAACCTCATGGTGTCACGAGATATAATGATGATTGATCTTTGGACTTCATTTGGTATTTGTCTATCTTGGGATTTCACCACTAAACTAGGAGGCTATCTGCACACAAATTGAACAATCATGGTTTTGAGGACCAAAGATGAAACCAAAATCTAAATTTCTTATGAATCACTCCATAGGCATCACATTGAACACCTCGATGTAGCTGACTTGAACAATGATTAGACTTCCACGACTAAGGAGGAGCAGTGTGAGTCAAAAATATTTATGGTTTGGATGCATTTTCATTCTTGATGACCAGAAGGAGTGGAGCAACACTGCTACATAATTACTCAAATACGAATAAATATTCAACGAGACAAAATAAATAAATTTAATGAGCCACTTAAGAAGGACAAAGTCCTGTAGCCACTTAGAGAGGGTGAAGTCTCTTGGGAATACGTAATGGGATGTATGATAGATGATGTCAAATTAAAACATACTTTGATTCTATTTATACATGAATAATGAATATTAATTAAATTGGAAATATAGCCAACTAGGCTATATTAAGGTTGTAACATGGCTCCCCTCCTCTGAAAGCTTTGTCCTCAAAGCTGGAAATGACTAGAATATACTTTCTGATTTCCATGTAGCATCTTCTTCTGGAAGGTCCTGTCATTTAATAAAAAATTCTTGAATCTAACATGATCGAAAATGACGTACTCTAGTTTGCAATATTGCTTCAGGTTGAAGAGTTATTCGCCCTTCTTCATCTAGTACTGGAAGCTCTGTTTGTGATTGCACTTTCTAACCAATCACTTGTTTGAGACAAGATACATGAAAAATTGGATGTATACGAGAAGAGGGTGGAAGCTCCAATTGATAGGAGACTTCACCAATGCGACAAACTATCTTGTAGGGCCCATAAAATCGAGGAGCCAAATTCTTACTGGACTTGATCTTCAAGGACAACTACTTATAAGGTTGTAGGTGCAAAAAAACCATATCTCCTATATTGAATTGTCATTCTGAATGATGTAAGTCATGTTGTTGCTTCATACGATTTTGTACCTGGATTAAATTATCTTTAAGAAGGTTGAGCATTGTTTGATGATGTTGAAACAAGTCATCTACTTGAGCTACTTTGGAAGATCCTGGAAGATAGTCTGTGATTGCTGGTGGTTTCTGATCATACAAATATTCGAATGGAGACATCTTGAGGGAAAAATGGTAAGAAGTGCTATACCACCATTTCACTAATGAAAGCCATTGAATCCAATGATACTACTTATCTTAAGAAAAGCAACAAAGATAAGTACCCAAATATTTGTTAACTATTTATGTTTGATCATCAGATAGGGGGTGGTATACGGAAGATATATTCAACTTGGTACCACTGAGACAAAATAATTATTTCCAAAAGTTGCTATTGAATATGGGATCATGGTCGCTCATAATAGTTTTGGGTATACCATGTAACTTGAAAATGGAGTCAAAAAATACCTTGGCTACTTTACTTGCTGAGTAGGGATGTTGTAGGGCACAAAAGTGAGCGTACTTGGAAAGACGATCCACAACCATAAAAATAACTATTTTACCCTCTGACTTGGGAAGACCCTCAATGAAATCCATGGATATGTGTTCCGAATTGGTGGTCTGGAATTGGTAAGGGTTGCAGTAGTCCTAGAGATTTAATTGTTTCACCTTTATTGCGTTGGTATACCTCACATTTGGGCATAAATATCTTGACATCAGATTGTAAGCCTTTCCAATAAAAATATTGTTTCACTCGTTGGTATATTTTCAAGAATCTCAAGTGTCTTGCTGAAGGAGATGCATGCAATTCTTGAAGGACCATAGAATAAATAGTGGAACCCTATAAAAGGTAGATGTGATATTTCTTGTGAAGCACACCATCTAAATACGAGAAGTACGGATGCGTTGATGATCTTGTATTCATATCTTGAATAATTTGAGCAATTTCAATGTCAACAAACCATTCTTCTTGAAGTTGACAACCATTGGGGACAAGGGCCTGAAATGACATTGATGGAGATAATGCATCATCTACCATATTTTCTTTGCCTTTCTTATACTCAATAACGAAATCATACCCTAAGAGTTTGGTCATCCACTTATTATGTTTAGGGCATCAGAGACATTGTTCTAGAAAATGCTTAAGGCTACTATGGTCAGTCTTAATGATGAAGCAATTGCTTGATAAATAATACCTCCATTTCTCAATAGCGTGTAAAACAGCGAACATTCCCTTCTCATAAATGGATCACCCCAAATTCTTGCCTGAAATTTTCTTGCTCTCAAAATCCAAGGGGTGACCTTCTTGCATTAAAACAGCACCAATACTTGTACCCAAAGCATCACACTCAATGACAAAAGGCTTGTTAAAATTAGGGGTAGTCAATACCGGAGTGGAGCACATAGCTTCTTTGAGTGATTGAAATGCTTCATAAGTCGCTTCATTCCAAATAAAAGCATCCTTTTTGGTAAGTGTCATGAGAGGTGTTGCAATATTGCCATAATTCCAAATAAATTTTCGGTAATAGCCTGTGAGACCAAGGAATCCCTAAAGTTTTTTAAGGGATTTTGGTAAGGGCCAATCTTGAATAGCTTTTATTTTTTGAGGATCTACTTTGACTCCTACATGAGATACAATACGACCTAAGTACTCAACTTATTGGACCCCAAAGGAACAGTTGGATTGTTTAACAATTTTTTTTTCCTTTTATAATAAATGAAGGACCTTGTCAACATGAATTAGGTGATCCTTGCAAGATATGCTGAAAATTAGGATATCATAAAAAAAAAACTAGGACAAACTTACGAAGATATGGCCTAAAAACATGGTTAATAAGGCTTTGAAAGGTTGATGGAGCATTAGTAAGACCAAAAGGCATGACTAGGAATTCATAATGACCTTCATGAGTTCTATAAGATATTTTAGGTATGGCCTCTTACCTAACTCAAATTTGGTGAAACCCTGAACGAAGATCCAATTTAGTGAAGTAACTAGCACCATGTAATTCATCTAATAAGTCATCAATGATAGGGATGGAGAAATTATCCTTGATGGTAATTTTATTGAGAGGTTAAAAATCAAGACACATGCACCGAGAGGTAGCCTTACGATGTACCATTACTACTAGTGATGAATAAGTACTGATGCTAGAACGAATGATGCCATATTCTAACAAGTCTTGGACTAGCTTTTCTATTTCTATCTTTTGAGGTTGAGTATAGCGATAAGGATGAACATTAGGAGGAAGAATTCCAGGAACAAGATGTATGGCATGGTCATGTGATAATTTAGGAGGTAGACCCTTTGGTTCATTGAAGACTTCTTCATAATTATCCACAATATCTTGAAGATCCTTTGAGAGAATTGTAGGAGTATCCAAGGATTGAGCTTCCATGGAATTTATTTGAGCTATAAAACCATAACCACCCTTCTTTAGTAACTTCTCCATGTAGTATGAACTCACCACCCTAGATGGTGGAGATTGAATTCCTTGAATACAAACAATATTCCCATTCTCTGTCTATCTAATGTATAATCTTTGAAGATTAAGAGTAACATCATCGAGTTGAGATAGCCATTCTGCACCCAAAATGACATATGAGCTCCTTAAGTTCATAATGAAGAGAGTTCCCTGCAAAGTATAACTTCTCATTTGTATCAAAACTAGATTTATTTGGCCACACATTAAGCATTAATGCCATTTGCAATTAATACTGGAAAATTATCTTGATTAGAAGTATTCATATATAAGTTCAATGATTTGGCAGTTTTGAAATCGATAAAGTTATGTGTACTACTTGAGTCAATCAACACATTGATACATTTATGCCTAATAAATCCTTGTACCTTAATTGTATGATGAGCTTTTAAACCCATAAGTGCATGTACTGAGAGAGCAATAGTATCTTCTTCTGGTGTTACTTCATTAGTATCCGTTGGTTGTTATTTCTTGTATCAATGAGTGATTCTGGTTGAATTATATATTCTTCTTCATTAGTGTCATATTCCACTTGAAAGGTTTGATGTACTGCATAGGCTTGGTCTCTTGGATGATAGGAACGATATTTAAAGCAAAAAAGTATTGTTCATTATTGCAAAAAGGACAATGAAAATAAGAATCACGTTTATAGGGTACCACATCTTGAAGTTTATTTTCGGCTACTTGAGCTATACGGGTGGAATCATCAAGAGTACATGGATCATGCATGTCAACTTATTTATTATTTTATCCTTGATACCTTGACGGAAAGCGAATGCCACTATTGCTGGATTAATTTCATGTGTATAGGTAAGAAGACTTGTGAACTCAGTGACATAGTATTCTACTAAACCTATTTGCTTGAGTTCCATAAGGTGAACCACATATGATGAGGAAGAACCTTTATCAAATATTCTAAGGAAAATTTCCTTAAATTCGGGCCACATAAGAGAGCGATTATGTTGATGGAGCTGCCATAACAACCACTGATAGGCCTGGGTACCCAATTTACAAGATACAAATATGACACGATCAATCTCTGAAATATGGTATAGATGAAAAATACCATCCATTTTAGATAACCAACCTTTGAGATCATATCCTTCAAAGGTAGGCATGTTAGTACGAGGAACTTGAACATCATGAGGTCATTCTAAGAATCGAGAGGCACCACCTACTGAAGGTTCAAAATTGGAAGAAGTTTTGGGAGGTACTGATGGTTCACGAGTATTTAAAGGTTGAGGGTTGACAATATCTTGAGAGGCTTGATTATCTGGAGGGAGAAGTTTAGCCATTGAATCTCGTATATCTTGTAGTACTGAATACATAGTAGCAAGATCTTTTTGTTGTTGCCCAGACAATGACGCACACCGACATCCACACTAAGGGGAATTTTAGTGATAAGGTATTCTCGGAGAGAAACACATTCTTCTTAGTTAGAAAAAATGCCATTATGGTCTAGAATAAGAGGAGTGGAATTGTTATGATTTGGAGAAGCCATGGACTAGTGGTGCGGGTTAAAACTATTAATTCTGAAAGGAGAATTATGTTGCGTACCTTTATTTCACGATTATCATTTATTTGTGCATTGTAATATTTTGTTTTCTCCTCTATTCCACTTGTTTGGAGTAGTTGTATCACTCATGCAATTTTTTTATCGCTTCAATGCTAGTTCTTGAATTAATCTTGCAACTTCAAAAAAATAAAATTTTCAAATTTTGGCACAAAAATTTAAATGGATAACTTGGCAGTTTGTGGTGGTAATTTTTTTTACCAACGGTTGAATATAAACGCCTATTTGTTTGACTAATGGCTATTTTTTGGATTTTCAACTGATCTCAGCTAACGACTAATGTTTTTATTTTGATTAGCAAAGATCAGTGGATGCAAACAATAGCTAGTTTTTAGAGTAGCAATGGTTAGCGTATGCAAACAACAGATACCATGATTAGTGAATGAAATTGGATCATGAAGTGTTTGAAAAGGGTGCAATGTGGAGGAGACAACGAATGATGTTAGGTCAATGGATACATTATGCGATCGATGACACAAAGAGCGAGGATGATGCAACGAGTGAGGACTGAGGAATGGATTCACGAAGCAATTGATAGCATGATTAACGAGGACAAAGGGGACTTGGAAATACAGAGGAGACTAACGCACAAGATAGGCTATGACCACTGTGGTGGTCAATGAGTATACCACCTTTTGGTATTAATAAACCCACCAAAAAAATATCGCTTGATAAATGTGGTATTAAAACTTTAGTATGATGCACATAACTCGATGAAGATTTGGCGAACCTTATGTAATGCAAATAATTTAATACGTGTCTAAATCCTGTTGGTGGAGTTTTTTAGGTTTTAAAAATTTGCTAATCACCTTGTGATTTGCATCGTTCTATGATTAATTCATCAAGTGTAATATTTCCAAACTATGATTAAGAATTGATTATGATATGTTGAATTTCCTTGGATTTAAATGTGACATTGTGGATCACTATACACAAGCGAAGCTATTCCTATCATTGAAGGTGAACTACGACGAAGACAAATCAAGAAAGGCTTTAGTCCTTCTGTGAAACTTAAGAAATTCCACGATGTAAAAAATATATGATATATTTTAACGTCAGTCTATGATTAACATTGGTACACTAGTTGTCTGGTAAAAATTTGTAAAGTCAGTATGATGATGATCACTAGTACGTCGAGGTATACATATTTTTTTCGTTTAAGCTTCTACTAACGGCGTAGGAAAAAATTAATAATTTTTTCTTATCCTTCCACTACAATGCGTGATTCAGAAAGAACTTATTGACAGACTTTTACGTGTAAAAAAAAATTTCTTGCTTGAATAGTAATGAAACTTTTACGTAGCTTTCTAGGAAGAACAACTCTGATACCACTTGGAGCAAAATTTCTACGTAATTACTAAAATACGAATAAATATTCAACAATACAAATTAAATAAATTTAATAAACCACTTAATGAGGGCAAAGTCCTGTAGCCACTTAGAGAGGGTGGAGTCTCTTGCGAATACGCAATTGGATGTATGATCGAAAACATACGTTGATTCTATTTATACATGAACAATAAATATTAATTAAATTGTAAATATATCTGACTAGGCTATATTAGGGTTGTAACAAGGAGCAATGGGATACCAGAGTTTAGGAATTAATGACCTATATCATGACTAAAGGAAGGATAGTTTTTATAGATGAGAGCAATCACCCACTTAAGAACATCAAAGGAGAAACATGCATTTAGGGGGTAGCCCATTGATTCTATCACCAGCCATCTAGATATCATTCAATCAATAAAGGTATGGTCACTTTAGTTCACATAAAATATAATAAAATCAATGCAAAAGGTGGTGATGTCTTTGCAAATTTGGTACTTAGAAATGGATAAAGATTTTCCTGTGTCACATCACCTAAATAAAAATCAACATAAGGGTGGCAGATAGAGGGAGTGTGAATTCAATGTAAGTAAGCTCACCACTCCCTAAGTGGGAAAAGTTTTTAAAAGAACCACCTTGCCCTCATTTTTCCATTAAACCTCTAGCAAATTTATTGTCTAGATATAAGAAAGAAGAAGTGTTATCCTAGTAAGTGTGCATCCCCCTTCTCCCTTCCCCTTAGCTTCAAAATTTCTATGATTTACCTTCAGTACTTCTATGCTTGATAGATAAGGCATTTTTTTCTAGGTTCCTTATCTTCTACGAGTAGAAGATACCTTGTGAGTCACCAAATATATAGTGAAAAGTCACTACATTGGATAAATCTTGCCAAGGAGAATGACTTTGGTTGGCCATAAACTATGGTTAATTTCAAAGGAGAATAATATGAAAGGTCCTGGGAGCTCTATGACCTATCAAGTATTTGATGCTATAAAATTTCTAAGGATACTATCATGAAAAAACCTTCATTGAAGGTTGAAAGAAAAAAAAATACCCCTTAAGCCATGAAGCCATAATGGCTAACCAAACCAGACATTTGATGATCCACAATATTTTTAGAGATAGCTAAGCTAGACCTCACTATTGGTTTGATTTAAGAGATATTTTGGTGACAGCTAGAATGACTCTACCATTGATAGAGGTTTAACCCAAATAATGGTTATAAACTTACCCTACCCTTGTATGGATGAGCTCACAGTTCCAACTATCTTCCATATTTGATTGGATTCGTAGTGGCTATCAATATAGTCGCTACCCCTTGATGTGCTCACAAGACATCACCAATATGAGGTTTGAGAGGGAAGAATCCAATAATTGTATGAGAAATTAGGGGATCTCAAGGTGCTTTGAAATACTAATAGGATAAGCTCCTTCTCATCAATGTTTCTATCAAGAAAAACTCAACACTTAATGATCTACAAAAGTAAAATCATAGAGGAGTACTTCAAGTTAAAATAAATTTGTAGACCACTTCATCCTCCTAAAAGTGAAGAAGCAAAACGACTATAATTGAAAAGGGAAATTATTTGTGTAGTCGTAAACATGAAATAATTGATAATTATGATTTGATGGTATTAATTGAAACTTTGGAAAAGAGCGAAGGCAAAATGAAGTGCAACAGAGCACTAACCAGGCTATGGAATGTGCAAATGAGTGGAAACCAAAACTCCAGACAAAGTTTGAGGAAGAGTTGTGTATAAAATAGTGCTAATTGAAGTTGCAATAAGAAGCAAAAAAAAGGGTCATGCATAAAAGAGCGATACTTGGAATCTCAGGTAGGCTATATTCACCACTAAGACATGGTCTCCCAAGTAGGTGATTGGCACATTAAAGACATCAGCATGAAGGATGCTAAGAAGTGACATCAAGCCTAACAACATTAACTACAGGAGATCACGACATCTAATCCCTAGAGATTTCCAACATGGGTTGTTGATGTAGGCAACAAAACTTCACATCTACAGACCCAGAACCCTATATCATTAATGGCTCTAAAACCAGAAAACTCAAGATTATTTACAATTAATGCAATGGATCCCAAGAATAATTTTGGAATAGGTATTTTAAATTTTAAGAGGGAAAAGTTCCCTAATTTTATCTATAAGTAGTAATATTTTCTTCATTGTAAAAGATCAAAAGTTGCTTATTCGTGCCTAATATTTGAACTTGTATGTAATTTTTCTTTCTCTTCTTTTCTATGCAATAGTCTAGTTTGGGCCTTGAGTCATTTTGTTAATTAGTTTTTGAGTCTTTTTCCTTGGCATGACTAAAAATGGATCATGACATGTATGAGGCAACTACGACTATTCAATATTTTTTCTTGGTTTTTATGTGTATATATTGTGCATGAATCTTCATGCTAGATGAGATCATGTTCACTTAGCATTGTTGATCAATGATGCATGTGTTCACTAATCCCATTGTTGTGCATAAGAGCTTTAGGATCTTGCACATCGCCTCCCATAGCATAGTATTTTACTTTTATGTTATTTGCTTTCCACTCATTTCTCTCTTTTCCCTTTTCCTTATAAAATACAATTAGATTAGGCTAGTTTAGGAATGTGAGCTTCAATATCACATCTTAAGAAGGAGATGATCTTGTAAAAAATCTTTAAGGTTATCCTTTGAGTCACATCCTTCTCTCTCGAGATTTTCTTATTGGTTTACTTCATGTGAGGCACAAGTGTTAGGTGCACCCGACTACTGCAATGGGTGATCGTGGCATTCGAACATGATAAAAACTTGTTTTTGCAATCTACTATATTCCATTCTTTATTTTTTTAGGCACCCCAATAGCCTTACCATATCTTCTATTTCAAGTGGAAAAACCCTTGTTTCAACAAGTAATATCTCATATAGGACTAATACTTTAATTTTGAATTTATTTGTAATCAATTGCTTTTGAATTCTTTCTATTTTACTCCATTTAAAACTTGAAGTATTGCTAGCCCACACCTCACACCCATATAACACCATTGGAATAACTAATAATCCAAAATGGACCTAAGGGTTTTCCAGTTCCACAACTCTACTTTTCTACCACTATTTAGTAATGAGTAGAGTTCCCTCCATCCTACTTGTATTTGTTTCATCCTACATATTCTCCAATTGAGTTTGCTTTAAAAATATAACCCAAGGTATTTGTATTCTATTACTACCTTTAAAGGATTTCCTTCAAATAAAATATATGGCTGCTTTTTCTCTCTCCGAGTAAATAAGACCATATTTTTAGTCTTGCTAATGTTTACCTACGTCCTAACTTCTTTATAAAAATTCTTTTAAGCTTTTAAATGTTTTTAAAAACTTTCAAGTGTTTTACCAGTCAAGATGAGGTCATCGACATAAAGGAGAAGCTTCACTATATAGTTAGTCAATTGTATTTCCTCTCCTCCCATCCTTTCTATCCATTCCTCCAATTTGTCAATGCAAAGACCAAATAAAGTAGGTGATAGTGGACACCCTATTTCACCCCAATATCACTCCTCAAACACTTTAATAATCCTTTTGGAGTTCTTATTTTTTCTACTATATGCTCATAAAAGTTTGTGTACATCTACTTTGTAGTTAAGTGGTACTCCATTTTCTTTGATTGTTTTCATAATTTACCTTTATGTACTATGTCAAAAGCCTTTCTAAAGTCCTCAAAATAAAATAGACTTCTTATTTTCATTCTATATCCTCTCTATTAGTTGCCTTAAAGTAATATAGTGATCTTCTGTTGAGTACTTTGGTTTAAACCCTACTTGCCCTATTGCCCTCTTTCCTTGATTTTATGCTCATTTTCTACAATGTTGCCAAATAATTTCACAAAAAAGAGGAATAATCATGATGGTGCAATAATCGAAAGGATTGTTGGTGTCTCCATTTTTATGCAATGGTATGACTAGGCTCGTTATCCATTTCAATGGAAATCCTCCTTCAATGATTCTACTAATTTTTTTTTGGATGTGTGGTACTAAGATGTCAACCCCACACTTGAGATGTTCAACTTGCAAATCATCTATATCCTAAGATTTAATTTTTGCTATTTCTTTAATGCTCTTGTTCACATCTCTCAGGGAAAAATGTTCATCATTTCTATTATTTATAGGAGGGATAATTTTTTATTGGTTTCTCTCATATACTTGCTTAGCATATTGTAACCATTGATTGCTTGTGATATTATTTTTTATGTCTTTTGCTTTGTGTAGCCCTTTTTAAAATTATCTTGGGCTATGCTTTGGAATATATATCAATTTTTTATTTCTTGCTCTTATGTATTTTTTTTTATTAGCTATTTATATATATTTCAGTTTGTATTTTCTTTGCTTGGTTCTTTCTAAGTTCTTCTTAATTCTTTGCATTATTCATCATACCATGGATTCTTTCATATTTTTTTCTTGGATTTTATCCTTTTGCATGATTCCGAGGCTTCTCTAATTATATCCATCTATTTGCTGCTATCAAAAGTATAGGTTTAGAAAATATTTGTCCTCTTTCTTTTCTCTCTTTGCATAATCTGTTTAAGTGATGTTTTAAAAGTTTTTTTTTTTATATTTCTTTGTCATAAGGATGTTTCCTATTTTCTTTCATTCAGTTACTTGAATATTTTCTTCTTGTCCACTTTATTGCATTTTGATCTATATGTATATTGGATTAATGATCAAATTTTAGCTTAATAGGAACTACTTCAATTTTTTGATCTTTTATCATGGAAATGAAGTTTGGTGAGTAAATAGCATAATCAACTACATTGTCTATTTTCTAGATTTTTACCACGTGTTTATGCCATTGGATATGATCAATCCCTCTATGCTACATAGTTTAAGATCTTCTCTATAATGTATCATTATGGATGGGTCCTTTATTGTCATTGGAGGACACTTAACCAACCGTGATTCCACCTTTTCCTTCTAGCTATAGTGGTTTATCATCTATACCTTCATTTATATTTAATAAATTTGCTTATTTGTTTGGTATCATGGCATTAAAGTCACCCACTAAAATCTCCAAGCTTGTTACATTCTGTGATGGTATTAAAGGCACCCACTAAAATCTCCAAGCTTGTTATATAGTGTGATGTGTTTTGCCAATACCATCTATGAATTTCATGATTTTTTTTAATGAAAAAAACCTTATATTAATTAAGATTAATCATAGGTTTGAGGTGTAGACCAATTGGTTCGACCAAACCCCGTAAGGGGGATGGAGGTCCAAGGTTCAAATATTGGGCTTTGTCGGACTGAATGTTAGTCCCTTTCTTGGTGCTTTCAGCGGCGTAAAAGATTTAAAATGATTGTGGCATGGTGGTTATAGGGGCGGACTGTGCGAAGATCTGTGTGACAGCTTTCGATGCGGACAACGTAGAATACTGTAGCGGTCACAAAATTCAAACAGCCTGCTCGGATTCGTGACGGCTATCGATACCACCATGTAAATTCAAAAAAAAATTAAGATTAATCATACAAAAAAGTACAGGTGGAATTAGGACATCCCACAAACCATAAAAGTCGCTAGATGGAGGAAATCACACCTCCTCGTAAAAAACAGAGTTAAAAAATTACTACACACCATCGCGAGCAATCATTACACAAACAGCCTAAAACATAATTATTAAACAAAGATCAAGGAACGGGATAAAAGTTATTTTTCTCGCTGACATACTGACAATCTCCATCCGAAGAGACTGGGGCATTCCATCCTTCTTTTGCATTACTGCCAACCGAAATTTGTTGAGGAGCGGCAAATGCAAGTGCATTGGTATGATGAATAGCAATCAAAGTAGTAGCAATGTCACGCTACCCAACAACTGGTTCAGATGCGATAGGCCAAACATGGGAGAAAGGACCATCTCCATTAATTGTTATAAAACAAAATAACAAACTAGAATACTGACAGCTATCCATTCTACCATGTAAAATAAATAAAAAAACTAAAATGTTATGTTTATTAGCATTTTAAACCCTACAAAATAAAATGGTTTATATACATTTGAACCTTTAAAATTATTTACTTAACTTTATTATTTCTAGATTTTTTATTGAAATTGGACGAAGACTAAACAATGGGGTTATCCCCTGTTACACGAAAGCATCGTTAAAATTTGGCATCTTAAGGTTTCACGGTTATTATGGTCTGGAAAATAGTTGAAAAAAATTTGGTTTTGAGTCCAATCTATTATGTTTGTGGAGAACGACTGTGAGGACTAAAAATTAGGTTGGAATGATCGTGGGATGTTCGATCAGGTAATATAATATAGGGTTTTCAACCAGATTTTTTTAGTGGAAAGAGTAAAGTTCGAACGATTGAATTGCTATTTTCTTAATGAATTTTACTGTGCTTTAAGTAAAGATAGTCGTTTCTGACAAGATCAAGCCCAACGCACCTTGAAAGCAATTACATCAGATGAAAGGAATGTCTCTGTAATATGGTTTTAATTTTTTAATCTGAAGATTCAACTTCAAACTACAAGATACATAAGTTTGTATAAAAAAGTTATGAGATGAAAGGAATAAACAATAAGAGGCGACACAAACCAGCAAACCAGCAAACGCAGCACTCCAATTTTGGTCTAACCCTTTTGCCGCTCCAAAAATTCTGTAGAAAAGTATTATGTATTCAATCGATGGAAATTTGCTTCAACGACAAACAACCGTTTCATAATAATGTAAACCGTCAAACTCTGGAGCAAATACTATTCCCAATCCCCTCTTTGCTGACGCCCTCACTTCCCTTGATTTGCCATTTACTTCCCTGTTAATCTGCCAGATATTCAACTTCTGCAAATAGCAAAAATACATCGGTGAAAAAATAAAACATTAATCATAACCTCTTTTAGAAAGAAAGGGGGGAGAAGTAAGGCCGGATGATGCATACATGGCTATCGAAGCTGCAATAACCTCCAATGGCGGCAGCTGTAGCTCTCACGACCGTCGCAAGCGGTACTGCATAAGCAGCCATCTGCTCTTCCGATTCGCTTCGACTTGAATGGAAACGAATTACTGGGCAGCGACAGAAACAGAGGAGACGACAGAGGTATTAGATTGATAAGCTATGAGTAACATGATTCCCATGGAATCTGTATTTATACATCTTGTTGAAGATCGATCTACCTGCCTGGAAGTTGGGAAGCTCCGCGAGCATTGGCTAGCGATGAGATAAGACGGTGAAAGCAGGGCAGGCAATACTCTTCTTTGACTCTGTCGGCGGCAGCAGCACCCGTGTCAAATGAGAATGGACTGCCTAGGAAAGAAAAATAGTCAGTGAAGACAGCCGTTGGAATCAGACGAGCACGACAAGTTGCAATTTGAAGAAAGAACGCCATTGGGTCGTGGGTTATGCATCCACGTGGAAGCTACATCTGAATATGGAGTATCAATCGTTTCCAACGTGTATGAATGGATCTACACATATGAGAACAAATGCCTTTGTTCGGCGCATTTACCCGCCAATTGGTGTTGGCCAATGCGAATTAAAGAGATTCAAGCAATTAGGCCGTGATTAACTGGAATCAGAATCAAGTTTGCATTAGTTTTTTCCAATGAAACTACCACGAAACTTCAAAATCTAACAGGAAACTTCCATGAATGTAGACAAAGTTGGTAATGGAAATGCTCATTCTTCTTTTAATCTGGAATGAAACTCGGAAACTAATAGGAAACTTGTATGGATGTAGACAAAGTTTGGAAGAAACAACCCTTGGTAACGGAAATACCACATGCTTCAATAATATTAAAAAAAGATGCTAATTTTTTTGAATGATTTTCATGAGATTATTTTTAATGAAGGAAACTTTTTTATTGATGACTTAGGAGATTATTTTTAATGAAGGAAACTTTTTTATTGATGACTTATGAGATTACTTTTAATGAAGGAAACTTTTTATTGATGATTTATGGAATAGTTATTAAAGTTGAGATCTTATTTAGATAGGAAGACTAGTTTTTAAGTTCTTATGTCCCTATTTTTAAACATCCAATCCTTTTTTCGACCTCTTCTAATTGTGCAACCCACCACTTTTTAGCCTACTTTAATTGTGAACCCATTTTTAGTCCTAAATTCTCTTGCCACTCCAAATTATCCATCTTCAAACTCCCAATCCTTTATCGAGCTATACAAAATGAAAAATTTGCTCAAAACACTTTCAAATGAAGTGTTGGTTTTGAGGCGGCAACACAATGCCTAGAGGTTTCAATATAAGAATGATTTGAGACCACCATTATAGTAGAATAACTAGGATTATAGACCTCCTCCTAACAGGTATCAATGACCCCAATTCTAGGTCAACAAGGATACCAAAAAGACCTAGAGCCATAATTTGCATATAGTGCTTGTCCTAACCCCATTGTGGCAGATTCCTCCTAACCTTGTTAGAGACATAGCCCTTGTAAAAAATAATTACATGGAGGAATCTACATCATGGTACTGTTTATATCTAAATGCTTACCCTCCAAGTGTTTATTCCATAGCAAACTCTTAGCAGTCCACAACAATATTAAATTAGGCGGTGCTTTTTCAAGCATCTATTCCTAATTTAAAGGTGGAAACACAAGCACAAATTCAACCTTCCCTTGCCCCAGTCCTCCATGATTCAATTTTTTCTCCTCTAGAGCAAATCCTAGTCATGTGGGATAAGGAGAAAATATATGACATATATGATAGAGTGAGCACTTCAGTTCCTAGCAAGCCACAAGTCCAACTGGACTATACGACACAAGCTAAAAGGAGGAAAATCAGAGAGCAAGAGGAGAGCAATCAAGTAACCTTAGACATCCATAGCAGGTTGACTTGTCTAAGAGGGGATGTTTTCACCATAGCCTCATCAAACCAAAATGCACCAGAACATTTAGTGACCACTAAGCAAAATATCCTAAAAGTATCGAAGTAACACATGCTCCTATCAGATCATGTAAAAATTCTTAAATCAATCACATATAATCCTAGATCTCAATTATCACCGAGTGACCCTTAGAAGACCAATCCCCTTGGGTCATTCAATATGGTTGATCATTTGAAGAGATCTATGGTGGTTGTTCCTGTATGGAACATATTGTCCATTCTTGAGTAGGAGAGACTGAAGGAAGCCCTAAAGAAAGAGAAATAGCTAAAATAAAATAAGGCATCGATAATATTGTAAGTTTCTAGTCTATTAACAAGCCAAATCAAGCCCATGCCCTTCTACTTGAACTTGTTTTGTGGTAACAAATTAATACATACCTACATGATCAACTTTCGGGCAAGTACTTTAGTTATCACAAGAGTAGTGGTGGACACATTAAGACTAGATTATCAACCAATCAACAAAAGGGTGGTGCAACTGAGTGGAAGCTCATTCCAGATCCTCAAGATAGCAAAAGGTCTTTCGTTCACACTATATGCCTATCCCAACCTCATGGTGCCACAAGATTTAACGATGATTGATATTTGGACTTCATTTACCATTTCTTTACCTTGGGATTTCATTGCTAAACTAGGAGGCTATATGTACATAGATTGGACACTCATGATTTTGAGGATCAAAGATGGAACCAAATCAAAATTTCATCTAAACCACTGCATAGGCATCACATTGAACACCTCCTTGTAGCTAACTTGAGCAATGATTAGACTTCCACGACTAAGGAGGAGCGGTGTGAATAAAAAATATCTATAGTTTGATTGCATTTTCATCTTTGATGACTAGAAGGAGCAATGGGATACTAAAGTTTAGGAATTATTGACTTATGTCATGATGAGATGAGGGATAGTTTCCATAGATAAGAGCAATCACCCACTTAAGAACATCAAAGAGAAAACATGCATCTAGGAGGCAGCCCATCGATTTTATCACCAACCACCTAGAGATCATTCAATCAATAAAGGGATGGTCACTTTAGTTCACATATAATATAATAAAATCAATGTAAAAGGTGGTGACGTCTTTGCAAATTTGGTACTTAGAAAAGGATAAATATTTTCATGTGTCACCTTACCTAAATAAAAATCAACATAAGGGTGGTAGATAGAGGGAGTATGAATTCAATGTAAGAAAGCTCACCACTCCCTAAGTGGGAAAAGTTTATAAAAGAACCACCTTGGCCTCATTTTCCCATTAAACCTCTAGCAAAGTTGTTGTCTAGAGATAAGAAAGAAGAATATCCGTAGTAAGTGTGCATCCCCCTTCTCCCTTCCCCTTAGCTTCAAAATTTATAGGATTTACCTTCATTAATTCTATGCTTGATAGGTTCCTTATCATCTACGAGTAAGAGATACCTAGTGAGTCACCAAATCTATAGTGAAAAGTCACTACATTGGACAAATCCTGCCAAGGAGAACGACTTTGGATGACCATCAACTATGGTTGATTTCAAAGGAGATTAAGTTGAAAGGGCCTAGGAGATCTATGACCTATCAAGTAGTTGATGCCATAAAATTTCTAAGGATGCTATCATGAGAAAACCTTCATCAAAGGTTGAAAGCCAATACAAAACCCCTATGCCTATCCCAACAAAAGTATGGTGCAACTGGGTGGAAGCTCATTCCAGATCCTCACGATAGAAAAAGGTCTTTTGTTCACACTATATGCTTATCCCAACCTCATGGTGCCACGAGATATAACGATGATTGATATTTGGACTTCATTTGCCATTTATTAATCTTAGGATTTCACTGCTAAACTAGGATGTTATCTGTACATAGATTGGATACTCATGATTTTGAGGATCAAATATGGAACTAAATCAAAATTCCATCTAAACCACTGCATAGGCATCACATTGAACACCTCCTTGTAGCTAACTTGAGCAATGATTAGACTTCCACGGCTAAGGAGGAGCGGTGTGAATAAAAAATATCTATAGTTTGGCTGCATTTTCATTCTTAATTATCAAAAGGAGCAATGGGATACCAAATTTTAGGAATTAATGACTTATGCCATGATGAAAGGAAGGATAGTTTCCATAGATAAGAGCAATCACCCACTTAAGAACATCAAAGAGAAACATGCATCTAGGAGGCAGCCCATCGAGTTTATCACCAACCACCTGGAGATCATTCAATCAATAAAGGGATGGTCACTTTAGTTCACATATAATATAATAAAATCAATGCAAAAGGTGGTGATGTCTTTGCAAATTTGGTACTTAGAAAAGGATAAATATTTTCATGTGTCACCTTACCTAAATAAAAATCAACATAAGGGTGGTATATAGAGGGAGTATGAATTCAATGTAAGAAAGCTCACCACTTCCTAAGTGGAAAAAGTTTATAAAAGAACCACCTTGGCCTCATTTTCCCATTAAACCTCTAGCAAAGTTGTTGTCTAGATATAAGAAAGAAGAATATCCTCAGTAAGTGTGCATCTTCCTTCTCCCTTTCCCTTAGCTTCAAAATTTCTAGGATTTACCTTCATTAATTATATGCTTGATAGATAAGGCCTTTGTTTCTAGATTTCTTATCATCTACGAGCAAAAGATACCTTGTGAGTCACAAAATCTATAGTGAGAAGTCACTACATGGGACAAATCCTACCAAGGAGAATGACTTTGGATGGCCATCAACTATGGTTGATTTCAAAGCAGATTAAGATGAAAGGGCCTAGGAGCTCTATGACCTATCAAGTAGTTGATGCCATAAAATTGCTAAGGATGCTATCAAAGGTTGAAAGCAAATACAAGACCCCTATGCCTATCCCAACAAAAGGATGGTGCAACTGGGTGGAAGATCATTCCAGATCCTAAAGATAGAAAAATGTCTTTTGTTCACACTATATGCTTATCCCAACCTCATGGTGCCACGAGATATAATGATGATTGATCTTTGGACTTCATTTGCCATTTATTTATCTTGGTATTTCACTGCTAAACTAGGAGGCTATCTGTACATAGATTGGACACTCATGATTTTGAGGATCAAATATGGAACCAAATCAAAATTTGATCTAAACCACTACATAGGCATCACATTGAACACCTCCTTGTAGCTAACTTGAGCAATGATTAGACTTCCACGACTAAGGAGGAGCGGTGTGAATAAAAAATATCTATAGTTTGGTTGCATTTTTATTCTTGATGACCATAAGGAGTAATGGGATACCAAACTTTAGGAATTAATTACTTATGCCATGATGAAAGGAAGGATAGTTTCCATAGATAAGAGCAATCACCCACTTAAGAACATCAAAGAGAAAACATGCATCTAGGAGGCAGCCCATCGATTTTATCACCAACCACCTAGAGATCATTCAATCAATAAAGGGATGGTCACTTTAGTTCACATAAAATATAATAAAATCAATGCAAAAGGTGGTGACGTCTTTGCAAATTTGGTACTTAGAAAAGGATAAATATTTTCCCGTTTCACCTTACCTAAATAAAAATCAACATAAGGGTCATCAACTATTATTGATTTCAAATGAGAACAAGATGAAAGGACCTAGGAGCTCTATGACCTATCAAGTTTTTGATGCCATAAAATTGCTAAGGATGCTATCATGAGAAAATCTTCATCGAAAGTTGAAAGCAAATACGAGACCCCTTGAGCCATGAAGCCATGCCGACTAACCAAACTAGAAATTTGATGACCCACAACCTTTTTGGTGATAGCTAGAATGACTCTACCATTGGTAGAGGTTTGACCCAAACAATGGTTATAGACTTGCCCTGACCTCGTATGGGTGAGCTCACAAATCCACATATCTTCAACATTTGATCTGATTCGTAGTGGCTATCGACATAGTTGCTACCCCTTGATGTGCTCACAAGAAATCACCAATAGGAGGTTTGAGGGAATAATCCAATAATTGTAGGAGAAATAAGGGGATCTCGAGGTGCTTTGAAAGACAAATAGGATAAGCTTCTTCTCATCAATGTTTCTATCAAGACGAGCTCAACACTTAATAATCTACAGAAGAAAAATCACATTGAAGCACTTTAAGTTACAACAAATTTGTAAACCACTTCATCCTACTAAAAGTGAAGAATCAAATTGGTTATAATAGAAAAGGGAAATTATTTGTGTGTAGACATAAACATAAAATAATTGATAATCGTGATTTGATGGTATTAATTGAAACTTCAAAAAATAGCAAAAGTAAAATAAAGTGCAATAGAGCACTAACCAGGGTATGGAACGTGCAAATGAGTGGAAATCAAAAATCCAGTTAAAGTTTGAGGAAGAGTTACGCATAAAATAATGCTAATTGGAGTTGCAAAAAGAAGCAAAAAAAGGGTCATGCATAAAAGAGTGATAATTGGAATCTTGGGTAGGCTACCTTCACCACTAAGGCATGGTCTTCCAAGCAAGTGATTGGTGCATTAAAGACATCAACATGAAGGATGTTAAGAAGTGACATAAAGCCTAATGACATTAACTATAGGATATCTCTACATCTAATCCCTAGAGATTTCCAACATAGGTTATTGATGTCGATGATAGGGATTTCACATCTATAGACCCAGAACCCTATATCATTAATGGTTCTAGAACTAGAGACCTCAATATTGTTTACAATTAAAGCAAAGGATCCTAGGCATAATTTTGGAATAGGTATTTTAAATTTTGGGAGGGAAAATTTTTCTAATTTTATCTATAAGTAGTAATATTTTCTTCATTGTAAAGGATCAAAAGTTGCTTATTCATACCTAGTATTTGGTCTTGTATGTAATTTTTCTTTCACTTCTTTTTTGTGTAACAGTTTAGTTTGAGCCTTGAGTCATTTTTTTAATTAGTTTTTGAGTCTTTTTCCTTGGCATGACTAAAAGTGGATTCTAATATGTATGAGACAGTTGTGGCTATTCAATGTTTTGTCCTGGTTCTTATGTGTATATGTTGTCCATGAATCTTCATGCTAGATGAGATCATGTTCACTTAGGATTGTTGATGAATGATGCATATGTTCACTAAACCCATTATTGTGCATAAGAGCGTTAGGATCTTGCACATTACCTCCCAGAGCATAGTCTTTTACTTTTATGTTATTTGTTTTCCACTTGTCTCTCTCTATTCTCTTTTCCTTATAAAATACAATTAGATTAGGCTTGTTTAGGAAGGTGAGATTCAAGATCGCATCTTAAGAAGGAGATGACCTTGTAAAAAATCTTGAAGGTTTTCCTTTGAGTCACATCCTGCTCTCTCGAGACTTTCATATTGGTGTGCTCCATGTTAGGCACAAGTGTTAGGTGCACTTGACTACTGCAATAGGTGGTTGTGGCATTCGAAGATGATAACAACTTATTTTTGCAACATACTATCTTCCATTATTTTATTTTTTTGGGCACCCCAATAGCCTTACCATATCTGCTATTTCAAGTGGAAAAATCCTTGTTTCAGTAAGTAATATCTCGTATAGGACTAGTGCTTTAATTTTGAATTTATTTGTAACCAATTGCTTTTGAATTCTTTCTATTTGACTCCATTTAAAACTTGATGTATTGCTAGCCCACACCTCACACCCATATAACACCATTGGAATAACTAATAACCCAAAATGGACCTAATGGTTTTCCAATCCCACAACTTTGCTTTTCTACCACTATTTAGTAATGAGTAGAGTGTCCTTCGTCCTACTTGTATTTGTTTCATCCTACATGTTCCCAAATTGAGTTTTCTTTGAAAATTTAACCCAAGGTATTTGTATTCGATTACTACCTCTAAAGGTTTTCCTTAAAATAAAATATATGGCTACTTTTTCTCTCTTCGATTATAGAAGACCATAATTTTTGTCTTGCTAATGTTTACCTACATCCTAACTTCTTTACAAAAATGTTCTTAAGCTTTTAAATATTTTTAACTAAATTCAAGTGTCTTACCAGTCAAGATGAGTTCATCAGCATAAAGGAGAAGCTTCACTATATAGTTAGTCAATTGTATTCCCTCTCCTTCCATCATTTCTACCCATTCCTCCAATTTGTCAATGTAAAGACCAAATAAAGTAGGTGATAGTGGACAACACTATTTCACCCCAATATCACTCCCCAACACTTTGATAATCCTTTTGGAGTTCTTATTTTTGCTACCACATGCTCATAAAGTTTGTGTACATCTACTTTGTAGTTAGGTGGTACTCCATTTTCTTCCATTATTTTCATAATTTACCTCTATGTACTATGTCAAAAGCCTTTCTAAAATCCACAAAATAAAATACAATTCTTCTTTTTCATTCTATATCCTCTCTATTAGTTTCCTTAAAGTAATGCGGTGACCTCTAGTTGAGTACTTTGGTTTAAACCCTACTTGTCCTATTGCCCTCTTTCCTTGATTTTATGTCCATTAACTAATTTTGCTTTCTACAATGTTGCCAAATAATTTTACAAAAAAGAGGATTAATCATGATGGTGCAATAATCTAGAGGATTTTTGGTGTCTCCATTTTTATGCAATGGTATGACTAGGCTCGTTATCCATTTCAATGGAAATCCTCCTTTGACAATGTTATTAGAAATATTTTGGATGTGTGGTACTAAGATGTCAACCCCACACTTGAGATGTTCAACTTGCAAACCTTCTATATCCTAAGCTTTACTTTTTACTATTTCTGTAATGCTCTTGTTCACATATTTCAAATAAAAATGTTCCTCATTTGTATTAATTATAGGAGGGATATATTTTATAGGTTTCTCTCATATACTTGCTTAGCACATTGTAACCGTTGATTGCTTGTGATATTATTTTTTGTGTATGTTCCTTTGTGGAGCTCTTTTCAAAATTATCTTGGGCTATGCTTTGGAAGATATATCAACTCTTTATACCTTGCTCTTATGTATTCTTCCTTTTTTCTTTTCATTAGCTATTTAGTATCTTTCAATTTGTATTTTCTTTGCCTGGTTCTTTCTAGGTTCTTCTTAATTATTTGCATTCTTCATCATACCATGGATTCTTTCATGTTTTTTTCTTGGGTTTTATCCTTTTGCATGATTCTGAGGTTTCTCTTATTATATCCATTTGTTTGTTGCTATCAAAAGTATACATTTAGAAAATATTTGTCCTCTTTCTTTCCTCTCTTTGCATAATCTACTTAAGTGATGTTTTAAAAGTTTTTTTTTTATTTCTTTGTTATAGGGATGCTTCCTAATTTCTTTCATTCAGTTTCTTGAAGATTTTCTTCTTGCCCACTTTATTGCATTTTGATATTTATGTATATTGGATTAATGGTCAAATTTTAGCTTAATAGGAGCTACTTCAATTATTAGATCTTTTATCCTTGAAATAAAGTTTGGTGAGCAAATAGCATAACCAACTACATTATATCCATTATGTGTTTGAAAGTATATTTTCTAAATTTTTGCCATGTGTTTATGCCATTGGAGATGATCAATCCCTCTATGCTACATAGTTTAAGTTCTTCTCTATAATGTGTCATTATGGATGAGTCCTTGATTGTCATATAAGGACCTTAATCAATGGTGATTCCATTTTTTTTTAGCTATAGTGATTTATCATCTATGTCCTTTATCTTTAATAAATTTGCGTATCTATTTATTATCTTGGTAGTAAAGTCACCCACTAAAACCACCTCTCCAAATTTATTATATATTGTGATGTCTTTTACCAATACCATATATGAAATTCATGATCTAAACCATATTTTTTTATAAAAAAATTACTATTGTGAAACAAAATAACAAACTAGAATGTCATGTTTATTATCTATGATTCAGAGCATTTCAAACATTAAAAAAATGAAAATGGTTTTTACGCATTATATTATTGAACCTTACAAATTATTTACTTAACTTTATTATTTCTAGATTATTATCAAGCCCAACGCACTTTGAAGGCAATTACATCAGATGAAAGGAATGTCTCTGTACTATGGTTTTAATTTTTTATGTGAAGATTCAACTTCAAACTACAAGCTATATAAGTTTGTATAAAAAAAATTATGAGATGAAAGGAATAAATAATAAGAGGCGGCACAAAACAGCCATTTTTGGTCTAACCCTTTTGTCGGTCCAAAAAATCTTTAGAAAATATTATGTATTCAATCCATGGCAGAACCAGTTGGAGATTTGCTTCAACGACAAACCACCGTTTCGTAGTGATGTAAACCGTCAAACTCGGGAGCAAATACTAATCCCAATCCCCTCTTTGCTGACGCCCTCATTTCCCTTGGTTTACCATTTACTTCCCTGTTAATCCGCCAGATATTCAACTTCTGCAAATAGCAAAAATACATCAATAAGCTGTGAGTAACATGATTCCCATGGAATCTGTATTTATACATCTTGTTGAAGATCGATCTACCTGCCTGGAAGTTGGGAAGCTCCGCGAGCATTGGCTAGCGATGAGATAAGACGGTGAAACCAGGGCAGGCAATACTCTTCTTTGACTCTGTCGGCCGCCTAGGAAAGAAAAATAGTCGGTGGAGACACCGGTTGGAATCAGACGAGCACGACAAGTTGGGATTTGAAGAAAGACAGCCTTTAGGTCGTGGGTTATGCATCCACGTGGAAGCTACCTCTAAATATGGGTATCAATGATCTATTCAAGAAGCAATGAAAATATTAGAGAGAAAACAACAAATTTAACAGGAAACTCTTTTGTAAACTTAGTTGCCTATAACTTTGTGGAAAAAATGCTTTGGAGACCCTAACAATACAAAATGAAATACTTATTAAAAATAGTAATTTTTTTAATTTAGATTTTCGTAGCCAAAATGTATCCTTAGCTATGTTGACACATTAATAGAAGACAAAACACGAAAAGGATAATTCATATGTATGTAATTTTCATTTAATATACACTTTGTAACTCATGGAATGTTAAGCATCATAATTTCCATATGGATGATATTCCATATTCAATATGTGGATTTCCAATACACCAATTATTGTGTGAAGAGAGATGCACCCGTGACTATAAAAATTAAGAGTAATGGATGCAATGTTAAGCATAAAATCTCTTCTCAAATATTGCTTACATTGTGCTATGTTTTCTAAGAAATAAAATCATTATGTTATTTTGCTTATATTTGTGTGTTCTAGTTTGTTATACTTTGTTGTTTCTGAATTACACTCTTTCATGATCTTTTTAATTTAAAATTTTGAGTTTCAAATTAGTTGAAATTTTGAGTTTTTGATTAGTGGTATTAGAGTGTAGACACATAAAAAGTGTCAAATACGTGTTTTGCCTAAGGTTAAATTTAATAATTTTGTAAAAACCTAAATAATTCCCAAAATTCCCCAATCCCACTTTATAACCTTACAAAATTTAAAAATTGCTCTCCCTAGCCCCCCTTCCCCCACTAAGCACTCTCCTACACTAAGCCCCTAGTCACCATGTGACTTATCATCCCCCTAGTCTATGTGCACAATTCCCTATCTTATGTGCACACCCCCTCTAGCCTCCCCCTTTGACCTTAGATTAGGTCCACCTCACCCTATCCTAGTCTACCCCTACTTGCCACATCCCCATGCACCCTCACCTTCCCCATACCTCTTAATGCCACTTGGAAAGGATAAGGATCCTCCCACCTAAGTGCATTTATGAAGCATGGTGTACACATGCCACTTGAGTGGGGTGAGGACTCTTCCCATCCAAGGTAATCAATAAGGTATGGTGCACATTTCCTTTGACCATCTTAAGTGGAAAATTCTAAATTTTCCACATCCCTTCATCCATGCCACATATTTGCCATGTCACCTCCAAGTCACCACCCCCTCATCCTTGCAAAAGCCTATAAATACCCCTTCTTTTCCTTCATTTGCAAGAAGAATTGAAATCATATTTCAAAACTCTGCTAGAATTTCTAGTGAGTTTCCTTATGTGTGCTCACCCTCTTTTGTAATAATTTCCCTTTTAGTATGCAAATCAATCATGGAAATAAATGTATGCTTTTATATGCATGTATTTTTTTGAAATTGCTTGTAATTAGAAGATAAAACCTACTCCAAACTACTACTAGAGGCCATTGGCACCATGTTAGAGGTCCATAGAAATTTGTAGCCATTTATGAGTAGCAAACGTCTCGATTTTCACCCCCTAATGACTCATAGTCATAGTCATTAGCCCCATGATGGTTGTATTCTAGAGCCTGAACCAAACACAATCTTAGCAGTAGATAGACAAGGTAAGCAAGGTATATTTCTTGGTATTTTTGTGATATTTTGATGTTATATTTTGGATTTAATCAAGCTTTATAGCATTTTTATTTCTTGCATCTTTTGTGAATTTGGGCCTAACCAAGGAAGGCCCATTTGATGCTACTAAATCCTTGTGTTTGGTTGTGTATAAGTCTCATGGAGGCGCATAAAACCTAGAGTGGCCTAGCAAACAAAGCTCCAAAACCCACCCATCCTTCAAGGTGGCTTAGAAGATCATTTGAGTGCCATTTTGTAGTATTTTGTAAAAAGAGGCATTCTCCATCTTGGAAACCCCTATTGTAAGCCCAAGAGAGCACTTGTAAATATTATTTGTAATATCTTTATTAATCAATGAACATAGTGCATTTTCCATTCCACATTTCGGTGATCATAATGGGACTTAAACCCTGACCACACTTGAGAATTTTCATTTTGTAGGAAGTAGAATTAGTCACTTTCTTGATATCTTTTATTTAGAACATGCCTCATGTGTTATTTTAAAAACTTTCCATGCTTTCTTGCTTACTTTATTGTATTTTATCTTTTTTTAGGCTTGAGACAACACAAACACAGTCCTAAAATCAGCCAAATCGAAGCCCATCCAAGCTAGTCTTCCATCGTCTGTACTCAAATCTAATCATTTGACCTAGGATGATTTGTAGTCATAACCATCAAGGCCCAAAAATTTGTTAATCTAATCCGTTGTTACTCTGAGTCAAACCCAACAATCAGGTATCTATATCATATAGCACATCACAGTTGTATTCATGTGTGTATGAGTGTAGACATAGAAAATTTACCCATTAAGATGAGTCATTTTCCTTAAATATCCTTAGTTTTTCTCTCATAAAACTATGGTCATATTTAAGATATTTTTCCCCTATAAAATCATCACCATTCCTCCTAAAATCTATACCATTGGATAAGGATCAGAAAGAGATTTCTTATGGGATATGATATGTCCAATTCTGACACTATTTAGCCTGTCAAAGTGCCCAAAAAATTGCACATTCCCTATGTTCTCACGATTTCATGGCCCTTAATTCTAGGATGACAATTCATGAAATCCAGCAAGCCACTCGTTGCCCGAATGGCCACCGGATTCTATTTTAAAAGGAATTTATTTTTTTTCATTTTGCGGATTTGCTGGTCCTAACCCTGGCTAACGAATTTATCTAGATTGGCAATTTTTCCAATCTAAAAAATAAACTCAACTCCCCCCCCCCCAATCTTGCTCTTTTGTTTTTTCTTGCATGTATCCTAAGGTTTTAAAATAACAGTATGTCTCCCAACAAAGACTAATGATCATTTAAGCAAATTAATGGAGAATTGTGCAATGTATTGAAATAATAGGTAATTATGTTGAAATAAATTAAGGACTAAGAGAGAGTGTTGTAGGTTGAATGCTAGAGCAAGTTTATTGTAGGTTGAATTATGGAGCAAGTTTTTTGCAGGTTGAAGAACTCTTTGAAGACTTCTACTTGTTACTTGGATCTATTTTGCTACCATTATTTTTGTAGCACCAAAATATCTGATCTAGTATACCATCATTGTAAGTAGGTTATTTCATCTATTCTAGCATATTACATATCATTTCTGCATTAATAAGTTCTTGTTTTATGCATCCATGTGAAAGATCATATTTGGGATAACTTTTATATAAAAAATCCCCTCCATTCCTCTTAAAACCTATATCATTGGATTGAGCTCAAAAAGAGCTTTCCAACGGTATATGATATACCCTATTTTGACACTGTTTGGTCCCCCAAAATGCTAAAAACCTGCACATGGGTCTAGCTATCATGAATTCGCGAGCAATATTTCTTACTTGCGAATTCGCTTTTTAGGACACAAATTTTCTTTATAGCCATAAATTCACACTGTCACAAGCTTGGGGGTAAATTCTTGCTTCCAGATCCATCCTTGAATCCTACATATTACATATTTTTCATCGCGTGTTTGATAGCATATTGTCTATTGTATTGTTTTGTCACGTCATTTTAGTTTTCATCTATTTGCAAGTAGATCTATGATTTCATTATTTTATGCATGGTTGGTTAAAGAGACCAAGGAGATCTGACTATTGCATCATCAAGACCAAATTTATAGTGGCCTAAGTAGATCCCCAAGCGCTAATTGCAAATTTTATTATTTTATGTGATCAATTGTAGGTCTCACGAATTCGCGCTTAGGATAGCTAGTTCAATTCTAGCTCGTTGAGATCTAGATAGGCTATGAAATCGTTCATAGGTCACAAAATTACTCTTCTTAGGAATCCGTTCTAGGTAAGCTTCTTATCTGATCTATTTTATTTCATCCTTTTCTGTTCACTATGAATTTTAGATTTGTTTCATTTATAGATTATTATCAAATATTAAATATGTAAAAATACAAAAAAAATAAGAATCCAATTGCATCACCTTTAGTTTAGATCAATTATTTGATTGAGTTTTTTTTGCAAAGAAATCTAAAATTGCATATATTTTAAATCTTAGTTGCATTCTATCCTACATATAGGTGTATGTAAATCAAAAGAACACATCAAAACATACACTTTGTCTAGACTTAGAATAGTCTTTAAATGTTCTTGATGAACCCACCTAATTTATCGAAAATCACCAAAGGAGGTATGACACCAGGTACCCCTCACATTGAGGTGTAGACCTCTTATTTCGCATCCTCCTAGGTGTGGATCCATTGGCCTAAGGGAAAGGGGTGCAAAATTTTTGGTCTACATTCTTTGGTGAACTTGATGTGAAACACCACCCTTTTTATTTTCTTTTTCTTTTTCAAAATAAAACTAAACAAGACCATTAAATTTTTTTTTCCTAGATTAGATAATATAAAAAAAAAAATTAAAATTTGTTAGATTCACATTTTATTTTTATATACAATTCCCTAAAAAGAACAACATATTACACCTTATTCCATAGTCTTGACTGGTTTGGACATAATGAGAATACATAATGAAGGGGGTTAGCCATACCCACGAACCTTCGAAAAGGGATTATCCTTTCGTCTATGCTCAAAAATTTAAATTATTTTAATCAAGATTAAAATTTATCTAATTCAACAACCATCATAGTTGTGGAATAAAGCACACATTTCTTTTCGAAGAAGTGTATCATTGACCATAGTGAACTGGGTCAATACTGGTAGGACCTGGGCTTCATCACGACTTGGATTTCATCATCAAGTATTTGTATGCGGGCATCCAGGTGAAGGCTTTAATTTAAGACAAGTTAACTATAACTCTCAAAAATTTTCGACAACTTGAAGAGAGGATTTTGGTTAGAAGGGACATATTTATTTTCACCACCTATCTTTCTTTTCAACTAAGTCAAGATCACATTAAAGAAAAACTAGTTGGTGAAGTGAAGAAAATATTTTGTGTGGTCTTTTCTGTAAGTGAGTTTATTCATTCTCTCCAAAAACATGATCCCATACCAACCTATTTATGTTACTTCCTCAACCGATAATGTCAAGGGAATTTCATAAAATACATGGATTGGTTATGGTCAACCCTCTCAATAGTTTCATCCATATTCAATATCATCTTTATCACAACCTTCTCATCTTTCATCATTTTCCACTCAAATAATTCCTCCACAACTTTCCATTTCATATTCTTCTCCATCATTATTGCAATCACAACCATTTCAACATTCTTATTTCAATACAACACATCCATTTCAACATTCTTATTTCAATACAACACATCCATTTCAACAAGGAAATACTTATTTTTCTAATCCTACCATGCACTCACATCATACTTCATGATCTGCCTATCATCATTCTACCTATAATCAAGAAAAAACAAGCAATTAGTCATTACATCTTGTTATTGCTAATATCCTGAGAAAAAGGTTCCTAAAAAATCTTCACCATGTAAATTTACTAAGCTCAATCAACCAATGACCATAATCCTCAAACATTTGCTAGATACAAACAAGATTGAGTTACCTCCCATTAGGCAACCTGATATCATAGTAGACTGGTATAAGTCTGAGCTACATTGTGAATAACATAGAGTAGATGGACACATGACACAATCATGTAAAAATTTGAAATATGTGGTTCAAGACTTGATTGATGTGGGTCTTTTTGCTATAGAGGATTTTTCATTCACTATTAGTTACAATTATCAAATAAATAATCAATATTTTAAACAACAAATACCTACAATTGATCAAGATATGGAGAGCTTACAAAATTTCCAATTCAATCATCAACAACAAGAAACCAATCAAGTGTCATATCCTAATGTGTCTCATTATAATGATATTATTGATATCGTAACAGAGACTACAAGAAAGCAAGCTCAATCGACTCAACATGACAAACAGGAGATAAGAGCTCCATCCAACCAACCTTAAAGACCTCTCTTAATTTTGAAGAATAATTAGAAAGAGGATACAAGCATAGAAAACACACCTCTAGTGTTGAAGCCTCAACCTAAAGTCTCCCTTGATATTCAACAATAGTTGGCCAATCCTCTAGCCAAGATACCCCTTTTAGAACTTTTGCAAACTTCTCATGTCCATATGAAAGCCTTGTGGGAGATTCTAAGTCAACAGTTTATCCCTCAAGACATCCCTCCTAGGGATATTGCTAGTGTTGTAAGTTCTCTTGGGAGTAATAATATTTAATTCTATGATGACAAGCTTCCTTCCTTGGATTTGCAAGAATATTCATATCTTTACATTATTGGATTTATTGAAGAAATTTTATCAAAAGTATTTTGGTAGATAATGGCTCCTCTCTTAATGTGTGCACTTATCAATTATTCTATAGACTTGGATTAAAAGAGGAAGATCTCACCAAATCTAATGTCATCATAAAATATTTTAATAACGAATCCCAAGAATCTCATGGAACTATAACCCTTCCCCTTAGAGTTGGACCCAAGGTCTTGGATACCTTGTTTTATGTGATGTATTACCCTACACATTATAAGTTGCTTCTTAGATACCCTTGAATTCATATATGATGAGGGCTATACCTTCCACACTTCATCAACGTTTGAAGTTTAAATTTGAAAATCAACTTGTCACTATCTATGGTGACCCAACACCATTTGGATGTTCTTCAATGATCGAATCATCAAGTTATCCACAATCTACCTCTCTATCACCATCATCATCTTCTATTAATCACTCTTCCTCATCTATATTTGAACATACTTGTTCATTACATAGATCTCATTCACATCTTTCAAATATGTTCTCTCCATCCTATCAAGACTTGGAAGGGAGTGATGATGATGAGGGACCTCCTTGTCCCTCTGATATTTTGTTTTGTAACATAATCAATTTTGCACAATTGGAGGAAAAACCTTCTACTTCATTGTCTTATAGATATCTTGCAAAGATAGGAATTGCACCCCTCAAGTTAAGAAAGGTGGTTTCATTTGAGAATGTGTGGACTTTCTTGCAATGAATGCTAAGAAAAATGTTACAAAAGAACTCCCTTGTGATTTCAATCATCATTCCAAATATTTCTTTGATGAATTAGTCATTGGTATGCCTATCCTCATTTTTAAGATAAGGGGCACAATCAAAATTTGTGTTCACTATCGTGACTATCTAAAGAGGGTTTACAATCGCTAAATTTGGATCATGTGTAAATAATTGTACATATTACACATAGAATGTCTTGCACAAATCATCTTGTATATACTACCAATCCCACCATGCAAAAAAATCAAATAAATGAAACAAAAGTTATGGATATGTACTACATTCTCATCTAGTTTACATTCCAATCATTGCATTTTCTCATGCCATTTTATGTCCCTTGACCTTGAATTTTTTTCATTGCTTATATCTCCCAAGGCGAGGGATATACTTCTTGCTTTTCTTGATTGACATTGATTCATGCACAACCCTATTGAGTAGTACTTGCTTCGGCAATATCATTCCCATTATCTCAACATTCCATAGTGGATAGATCCATGTGTTTCCCTTATCTTGTACCTTTTAATCTTGATCAGTCAAATTGCATATGAAATATGGTCACATCCAATTATTATGCTAATTAAATTTTAGATAGACGCTATCATGTTCATAGTTAATTTTGATCTTCTTGAATGACTAAGAGTTTATTATGGACCAATCACATGACTCAAATTTTAATAAAATCTTACCTCTTGATATTAATTAAAAGTCTCTTGAACCAAAACAACTATTTTTTTTCACTAAAGAAAAATTTTGAGTTTTGGGAATTGATTGTGCCATTTTCGAACAAAATATATACTACATCTGTTAATAAAATCTTGTCTCATGGAGGGATGACATCATGATTAGATTGAACCTTGAAGCAAAAAGGTCTTCTTGCTTGTCCCATTATGCACATAGTCCAACAATAAAATTAACTATATATATTTTGCAAAAATCTTACACAAAAATGAAAAGAGTGGGTAGTAAGGATAGGATTACACTTCCATACATATGGATATGTAGTTTGAATCCCCAAAGCTCTACTTCTTTTCACAAAAACAAACAAATAATAAATCTCCAAGTAGTAAGGATAGGGTAAAAATTCTCATTGAACTTGTTGAGAATCTGATTCCCCAAATCTTGGAGATTCAAATAAAATACAACAAATAATAATAAATATCTGAGTAGTAAGGATAGGGTAAAATTTATCATCGTGCTTGTTGAGAATATAATTCCCCAAATCTTGGAGACCCAACTAAACACACAATAAATATAATAAATCTCCAAGTAGTAAGGATAGGGTAAAATTTCTTATTAGTCTTGTTGAAAATTCAATTCCCCAAATCTTAGAGACCCCTAATATTGGACTATACTTATGTGTGGTGACACATATCTCTTGAAGAGAAATATGACCACACATAAGGATAAAATATTTGCTTGGCCCTCTATGATTGGTTTTCTCTCACCTCACTCAATATGGGTAAACAAATTCATTTTGCACACACAATGGTTCTTGATTGGCTTACATCATTACATTACTCAAAATTGATAAATAAACTTCACAAGCACACACATTGGTTTTTGAAATATTTGCATCATAATCAAGTTCAAGATAAGAAAAGGAACTCATGGATCACACACTAGTTCTTGATAGACTTGATTTCATTTTCGAGGATTATTAAGATTCTCTTTGAATTTTGATTAGCTAATGTCATTATATCTTCATGGATTTGTATGACCATTGGTCTTGCATTTCATCTCCATCATCATCATATTGCATGATTGCTTGTCATACCTAAATTTGCATATTTTACTTGATCATATAGCTACATGAAGACTTTGCAAATAATGGCACAGAATGATGCCTAGTCAAGTTTTACATGTACATATCTCATACTAGGATCATATTGCCTAGTAAAGTCCCCATATAGGGTAAATCACATCCCTTATGGCTAGACATCTATATTATTCTTATATCCTAAAATTTTGTGAACACATAAAAATCAAAATTTTAAGGGTATGAATCACTCACTATTTATATTTTTTTCAAATCATCATTTTGATCAAACTTGATGGTATAATTCTGACGTGAACATAACAATAGACCTCACATAGGATCCTCTTCATGACCACTAGTGAGGGGCAGCCTCCACTTAGATCATATACAAGCGTACATCCTCAAGGGTTATGGTTGGTAGACCATATTTGTAAGATATACTACTCAACACACTTCAACTATCTCTATACACACATTATTGTTCATCATCATTTACCAAATCACACTTCATATTTCTACAAAAATACAACTTTGCCTAGCATGATAGGTGCACATTAAATTCATTATAATCATAAGCATTAGTATATGCATTATCAACATACATCATGACCCATAATTCTAGGCCACGAATTCGTGAAATTCGGCAAACCACTCATTACCTAAATGGTTGTCAGATTCTATTTTAAAAGAATTTTTCTTCCACATTTTATGGATTCACTGGTCCTAATCTTGGCCAGCAAATTTGCCTAGATTGACAATTTTTCCAATCTGGCAAACAAACTCAACTCCCCCCCCCCAAATCTTGCTCTTCTATTTTTTCCTGCATCCATCCCAAGGTTTTAAAATAACAGCATGTATCCCAACCAAGACTAATGATCATTTAAGCAAATTAATGGAGAATTGTGCAATGTATTTAAAGAATAGACAATTATGTTGAAATAAATTAAGGACTAAGAGAGTGTTGCAGGTTGAATTCTAGAGCAAGTTTATTGTAGGTTGAAGAACTTTTTGAATACTTCTACTTGCTACTTGGATCTATTTTACTACCATAATTTTATAGTACTAGAAGATCAGATTTGGTATACCATCACTGTAAGCAAGTCATTTCATTTATTCTAGCATCTTACATATTATTTCTACATTAATAAGTTATTGTTTTTTATGCATCCATATGAAAGTTCATCTTTGAGCTAACTTTTTTCTAACCAAGTCCTCTCCATTCCTCTTAAAAACTATCCCATTGGATTGGGATTGAAAATATATTTCCAATGGTATATGATATGTTTTATTCTGACATTGTTTGGTCCTCCAAAATGCTAAAAAACTGCACATGGGTCTAGATGTCACGAATTCACGAGCAGGATTTCTTACCCATGAATTCGCTTTCTAGGCTGCAAACTTGCTTTCTAGCCATGAATTTGAACTGTCACAAGCTTGGAGGTAAATTATTGCTTCCAAATCCATCCTTGCATCCTGCATATTACATATTGTTCATCCTGCATTTGATTGCATACTATCTACTGCACTATTTTGTCACATCATTTCAGTTTTCTTCTATTTCTAAGTAGATCTACGATTTTATTCTTTTATACATAGTTGGTTAAAGAGACCAAGGAGATCTAACTATTACACCATCAATACCAAATTGTTAGTGGCCTAAGCAAATCCCCAAGAGCTAATTGCAAATTTTAGTGTTTTGTGTGCAGGTCTCTCATGAATTCACACTCAGGATAACAAATTTGCTTTTAGCTCACTGATATCCAAACATGCCATAAAATTGCTCTACTCAGGCATCTGATCTAGGTAAGATTCTTACCTAATATGTTTTATTTCATCCTTTTCTATTCATTATTAGTTTTAGATTTGTTTCATTTATAGATTATTGTTCAAATATTAAATATGCAAAAATACAAAAAAAAATAAGAATCCAATTACATCACCTTTAGTTTAGATCAATTCTTTGATTGAGTGTTGTTTGCAAAGAAATATAAAATTGCATATAGTTTAAATCTTAGTTGCATTTGATCCTACATCTCGGTGTATGCAAATCAATAGAACACATCAAAACATGCACTTTTAGAAAAATATTTAAATGTTCTTGGTGAACCCACTTAATTTTTTGACAATCACCAAAGGAGGTACAACACTAGGTACCCCTCACATCGAGGTGTAGACCTCTTATTTCCCATCCCCCTTCTAGGCACGGATCCATGGGCATGAGGGAAAGGGGTGCGAAAGTTTTGATCTACACCTTACCACCTTGTTGTCAATCAAGTTTGGGGTGTCCAAGGTACATTATCTTCCCATTTTCAGTCATTTTTATTTCTTTTTTTATGCTTTAGTTTCACTTGCAAATTCAAAGCTTGTTGTTAGTTAGGCTTGTTTCTCATTAATAGATTTTAAATTATATTTTTCATCCTTTTGCTAATTTATTTTCCTAGTCATTTTGGATTCCCATTTTGGCTTGTCACCCCCCTTTGTTTCTCATTGCAAAACCACCTTCTCATCATTTTGTTTGTTCTATTTTGTAGGAAAACCTCATAGACTGACCCCTAGATCTCAAAGAAACAAAATTCGTTAGACCTTGACAAACATAAATTATTTTTAGACTCAAGCATTTGGGATTCAGATGATTTTTTTTTTAAACCATCAAGGGTCTAATGATTGCAGTCATAGAGGTAATTTTCACCATAAAAGCTGACCAACAGACTCTGTCCATATCCAGCTAATATAAGACCTCAGGTATGAGGTGTTATCCCATATTTTCAATATGATTTTGTAAAAGGCAATTGCATTTTAAGGTCATGTTTTGATTGATCAGTATTCATCGCTCTTAAGCCTTCACATTAAAACAAATGTATTTTTTACCACTTGTATTCTCTCCTCTCGCACCCAAAAGGTGATCTTGAGGATCAAAAATGAGGAAGACACTTTTGGGATCAAGGAATGTGCCTTTATTTTGTAATATTTTCACCTTCCCTTGGATTTTGCATTTCACATTAAATAGGAATCATGGCCCTATATATGCTCTCTCCTCACACCCTAAGGTAATCTTAGAGATTAAAAATATGCCATAGCTTCTAAGACAATGAACTTCACTTTACATTTCACATTAAGAGAAGGTAGACCTTGTATGACCTCTCCTCGTGCCTTAGTATGATCTTGGAGATCAAAAGAATGTCTATCCTTCTAGGTTAAAAACCTTACTCTTGCATAAGCTTTTCATGTTAAAAGGATTTCACATTCTGTGTATGCTCTTCCTTTGTGCTTCATGCAATATTTGGAATCAAAAGTGGGAAGGTCCCTAAATATTAATAAAACTCATCATCATAATCATCATCTTTTGCATGTTTTCTTAGATTAGATTTCATTCCTTGTTCTTTCTTTATTTCTTAGAATAGTGTTTTATTTTAAGTACTTTCCTTGTGGCTTTTTAGTGTAGGTATTTTCATGTTTTATCAGTGTAGTTTTAATTTCATGCTTTTTCTTCCTCCTTAGATTAGTTTATTTTCAATACATTTACTATTCTCTTAGATTAGTTTACTTTCACATCATTTATTGCTTTCCTAGAGTAGTTTCAGTCTTTGCTTTTACAATTTTCATTGATTAGTTTTCTTGCACATTCTTTCCTATTTTCATAGATTAGTTTTATTTCTAGTATTTTCTTGCTTTCATAGATTAGATTTGTATTTCATATTTTTCTTTCTTTCATATATTAGATTTCCTTTTAAGTATTTCATCGCTCTTTTAGACTAGTTTCCTTTCTTATGTAATTTTTTCTTGCTTTCATTAGACATAGACTTCATCTTTGCACTATCCTTTTGTTTTCATTGCTTTAGGTTTATTTTATTACCTTTTCATTTCTTTTTCTTAGCAATAGGTCTCCTTTATTTACAATTCATCTTCTCTTATAGTAGTAGTTTGTTTCCTTGTTTCTTGCATTACATTCTTCCTCTAAAATAGTATTTATTTTGTGCAATTTAACCTAGATCTATTCTTCTTTTTCTTCTCTAGAATAAGCCCATTATCTTCTTTTCCTTATCTAGCATTGATCCCTTCTTCCTTCTCTACCCCTAGTATAGGTTTCTTCCTTGCTTCATTAGTTTAGAAGTTTCTTATCTTGTTGACTCTTAGATTAGGCTTCTTTTCCTTGCCTAGATAGTATCCCTTCTAATAATTTTTTAGGTTATTTACATCACATTTCTTTAATAGTTTTTCTTTCTTTGCATGCTAGATAGCAAAATATCATTTTAATATAGTGCTTCCTTTCTTTGCATTTCACATCTCTAAGCTAGTTTTGTTTGTGCATTTTTAGTTAGGCATCTCAAAAAAAAAAAATCCAAAAATACACATCATTTTTGCATAGCACAATTTTGCAAAACTAATCGATGATGACAAACTTCATCCCCAACCACCAGTTGATCCCCTAGACATCATAGTTAGATGGCATAGTCTCCTAGATTTCATAATTGGGAATTTGACTACCCTTAGGACTAGCTTGGGGTAGTTTAAGGTTAGACACTCTTACTCATGGGGTTAAATAATGAGTGGGTGTGCAACTATAATTTTTTACTAAGCCTGACTAAGGATGAAGCAAAATCCGACTAGGCTGCCATAGGTCATAGACAACATCACCTCTTATATCCTCTAAAAAGGGTATTGGAGGTCTTTTTGTCCCTTTAGGATACCTAGAGCCAACCCCGCCCTAGGAAGCTCTTTTGGCCATTTGTACGCAACTTCTCCCCATGTACTCTTGGGTATATCAAGAAGCGTGCATAAACACACCTTGCAGATTCACCCCATCCATATTTTGTATATTTTAGGGGTAGGAAAAAATCAAAACACTTTAAAACCAAACAAAAAATCCAAACCTTCAACAACACCAAACATCAAGACACAACCTAATTAAACATTTGCATCCTCATTGCTTGATGTTTGTTTTCTTGTTTGTGTAGATAACACTTTATTCTAAAAACTATCAAAAACATCCATAAAATCCACAAAAATATCCAAAACACAATCATGTTACATTTTTTATCATTTATGTCTACTTTTGTAACCCCTATAACCTATCTTTGGAGTCAATTTTCTGATACCAAATGATTCATAGTCATCATCATATGACCCGAGACGAGTAATAGTTATGATCATCTAACCCCAAACAATCACATCTAAAGTTAGCTTATAGTCTCCCCTTTTTTTTCTATTTATTCTTTCACATTTTGTTTTGTCCTTAGTTGCTTATGGTCTTGATCAAAATCCAAGCTAGAGCTCAAGCACACATTTCCATGGAGCATTCTAAGCAAACCCCCCATCCTTCAATGACTCCTCCAACCCATCCAAAGGATGCACCTCATGCTTTGCATGGTAGCCTGTCCATCACTTACCATACCCCATACTCGAGTTATTTCAGTCACTAGTATGATGCTTACGACCAACTTGATGAGACCATTTCATCTAAGACTCCTAGTAAGGGAACCCCTATGCATCCCACACACCATCATCCTCTCCATTATGACCTTAATGCATATCATTCCCATTATGCACACCTCGTGCAACCTTCCTCTCCCACAACCTCAAGTTCACATCATTACCTAGTGTCTTATTTTCATTCACCTGATTCATCATGAATATCTTTACCTTTAATTCATGTTCACAACCATTCATTTCTATTTCTATCACGTTGTGATTGGCTTCTACACTTTTTGTCTGCATCCCTAGGAGTTGGTCTTCCGTCTCTACTTTGTTTCCTTTGTTAATATCTTTTTTCTACCATTTTGTTGAGGTCATCCCTTTGGTGATTGCCTCTTTTTGGCTTTCCTTTTTGTAAAAGGTTTGAGGTCCCTTTCAAAACCCCTTTCTATCAATAAGAAAAAAAAAAGTTCTAAAGATAAAAAAATCAGTGTCTATACTATGTTAATAATATCTACAAAATCGATAATTTTATCCCGAATTTGGGTGACCTCCCGCTCCGGGTAGGAGGTCAACTCTTCTCATTCTCGCTTCCTCCTCAGATCCTCCTAGGGCTCTCATGCGGATCTCCTGTTGCGCTATGGAATTCCCAGTAGATCTCCTTGTTTTCCTAGGGTTTTCGACCCTTCCTGTCACTGCCTGGTGCTTGGAGGGTCTCCATGGTTGTTTTTTCTTCTTCCTGTGGTGTTTTAGGAAAGAGGAGGCAGATTTGTTTTTCTGGTAGATTCATAGTGTGCTCAATAGATAACCCGGTGCGTGAGCAAGAGACCTCCCACTATGGATGGGAGGTCACCTCTTCATCTTCTTGATCCCTATTTGGCTCTTCCTTGGACTCCCTAGCGAACATATGACTTGCTATGATTTTCCAGGTAGATCTCCTAGTTATCCTAGGATTTCTAGCTCTTCCTACTACTGCTTGGTGCCTAGAGGGTATCCAAGCCCTTTTTGTGTCTTCCTAAGGTTTTCCAGGTAAGAGAAGGCAGATCTTATTTTCTTTTGGCATATTTAGAGTACGTTTGGGAGATGCCCCAGTGTGGGAGCAAGAGACCTCCCGTTATGGATGGGAGGTAACTTCTTCATCTTCTCGATCCCTCCTCGAATCTTCCTAGGGTTATCTAGTGGATCTATTGTTTTTTTTTTTGTATTTACATGGTGGAATCGGTAACCGCCACGAAATCGGGCAGGCTGTCCAGCTTTTATGGCCACCACAGTATTCTGCGTTGTCCGCATTGAAAGCTGCCACATAGATCTTTGCGCAGTCCGCCCCTATAACCACCATGCCACAATCATTTTAAACCTTTTACGCCATTGAAAGCACCAGGAAAGGGACAAGCGTTTAGTCCGACGAGGCCCGATATTTGAACCTTGGACCTCCGCCCCCTTATGGGGTTTGGATGAACCAATTGGTCTACACCTCGGACCTATCTAGTGGATATATTGTTGTGTTGTGGTTTTTAGGTAGATCTCCTAGTTATCCTAGGGTTTCTTGCCCTTCCTACCATTGCTTGGTGCCTAGAGGGTATCCAAGCCCTTTTTGCATCTTCCTGAGGTGTTCTAGGTAAGAGAAGATAGATCTTCTTTTCTTTTGGTAGATCTAGAGTGCGCTTGGAAGATGCCCCAGTGTAGAAGCAAGAGACCTCCCGTTATGGGTGGGAGGTCACTTCTTCATCTTCTCGCTCCCTCCTCGGCTCTTCCTAGGGTTCTCTAGCGGATCTATTGTTGTGATGTGGTTTCTAGGTAGATCTCCTAGTTCTCCTAGGGTTTCTTGCCCTTCTTGCCATTGTTTGGTGCCTAGAGGGTCTCCAAGGTCTTATATGTTTCTTCCTGAGGTGTTCCAAGAAGTCTTCTTGGGTGGTGTTGCATGATCGGATAAACTTGGTTGGTGGTTTCGATGTGGGGGTTGGCTTTTCTTCGAAGTAGGATCCAGTTTCTTTCAATCTGCTTCCTAGGAGGGTCATTCACTGGTTTCTAGGCTTGGGGGAGGCCCTGATTGTTCTCAACTGAGTGGTTCCTGTGGTTTACGTTTCGTGGCTAGTGGCTTAGGATTTTTGGTGGCTTTTCTTAGGGTTTTTTGTGGCTTTGGTTCACTTATTTTGCCTACCAGGATGGCCTTTCATTGGTTTTTGGGCTTGGGGGAGGTCCTTTTTATTCCTAGTTGAGATTTTCCCATTGTTCACAGTTTGTGGCTGGCGTTTCGAGGTTTCCAAAGGATGCGTTTCTCTGTTTTTCTTGCCAGGGTGGTCATTCACTACCTTCTCTGGGCTTGGGGAGGTCGCAAATTCATAGTTGAGTATTTATCGTGGTTGGCATTTCGGGGCTCGTGTCCAGGGGTTTCTACTGGATTCCTTCTCATATTTTTTGGTCTTGGGGGGGACCATGTATGGCAGAAGGATTTCGTGGTTTCTCCGCTGGTGGTAGGGTTAGGGTTTCTTGCTGATCTAGGCGTCCTCCTTCCATGGTTTGTCTTTGACTGTGCTTCACCTTCTTCTCTACCAGTTCGCATGGGGGATTTTATGGATGGTCCAATTTGTTTTAAAGATGGATCTAGACTGTTTTGCGAATGGACTTATGCTAGTTTTTGGATGGTTCATGTTCCGTTGTAAATGGTCATGTTTCGTTTGAGGATGGTCTTGTGTGGTTTTTGATTGTTCCTGATTTCATTGCGGACGGTCCTGTTTCGGTTGGCAGATGGTCTTGTTTCAGTTTTGCGGGTGGTCCTATTTCATCTACGGATAGTCTTGATTCAGTTGCAGACAACCTTCTCAGCCTGTGGTTTTATCCTATGTGGGAAAACCCTTTTTCTTTTGGGTGCGAAGTTTTTTTCTTTTACGAAAAAAACTCTTTTCTTTTTTGTGTTTACCTTTGAGGTTTTCCCTGCTGCCCCTGCGAGGGCTTCTCTTCTCAGTTGGAGTGGCTTTCTCTCTTGCTACTGCATGGGCTTCTCTTTCTCTTTTTCAGTTTTTTTTCTCCAATAGCCCATAAAAAGTCTATAATATATGATTTACTTTATGTTTTTTAAAAAACATTAAATTAAATTTAATGTAAATATTTATCTAATAATTATAAATGATTTAAAACAAATATTCAAATCTTGAAAGCACACTTATGGAAATAATATAAGTGCATATATATATATATATATATATATATATATATATATATATATATATATATATATATATAAGGGGTGGGTGTGTGATGGTTGTGTGTTTGGCCCTTATTGATAAGTTCAGCTCTTGCCCTTATGAGAGGTCATGGTAGGATGAGTATAACCTGCCCTCAACTTGGATCATAAGAGTTTCTCACATTAACCAAAATCAAAAAATATATATGTAAAAATATTTAATATTTAATTTAATATATTATATTTTGATTGTATTAAATGTATTATTTTAATTTCAAAAAATTACTTCAAAATAATTTTTTTATTAAAAAGTTTATTTTATCTTTTAATAAATAAATACATTTAATCTATTATATTAAATTTTAGTTATATTATCTTGTACGCAATTCTTATCAAAGATATCTAAGTTTTAATCAAAGTAAGGGTGGCCCTATTTTACTTCAGTTGTGCTTACCATCTTATTTCAATTAAAAAAAACCATATTTAATAAATATATATTTAAACATACTTTTATATATTAAAAAATAAACATAAATATCATTTTTGTTTATTTGTTTAGTGTGAGAAGCCCCTACGACCAACTCCCAAGCTATGCTTATCAACAAGGAATTTAACACACATCCACCCCCTCACACACTTGCCCACGCCACAGTTTGAACCCTGGACTTCTCGAAAAAGAGCCAAAGTCCAAACCATTGATAAGTATAATTTCTTTATATAACTAATAAATATATTAGATTATATAATCTATTAAAAATAAATAAATATGTTTTTTTGTTACATAAAAGAGTTAATTACAACTACAAAAATAAATAAATATGTTAAAAAAACATTTATATTTATATATACAGATAAATAAATAAAAAAACCTATTAATGTGCATATGCTTCACGTGCTGGGTGCCGAGTTGTTTCACAACCCATTCAATTAAGATTTACAATCTTATAAAATTCGTATGAAGCCATTTTAATACTGTTCGCTTATTATTAAAGCAAACCATTCTTAAATGCCACGTCATGAACTACATCATCATCCACGAGGAATATCCTAATCCACAGAATCACACCTAACGAAATGCAACTATTTACAAACTAAACTGCCCAGCGATCAGAGACGCCCCAAAGGAAATGATTTTAATTATCTTTACAAGACACTAAGAGTCTTGTGTGGATAGTTTTTTTTTAATTTAAATCTGGGAGGGTTTTAAATTTTAATATTTATAAAAAAGTGTAACAAAGTAAAAAAGTTTAGCTATTTTTTTATTTTCAATTAAAAAAATATTAATATTAATTTTAATTTTAAAATGTTTTTAGGCTTATAATAAATTAAAAAAATCTTATAGACTGTAAATTCTATGATAAAATATTTTTATCTTACATTTTAAATAATTTTTTTTTTAAATGTCTTTCCAAGCTTTATATATTTTATGATAAAATAAATAAATAAATAAATATATATATATATATATATATATATATATATATTTTTTTTTTTGGTTTCTCTTGTTGTGCAAGAGATATCGTTCAGGCTTTTTAACGTATTGTTTATCTCCATATGAAACGGTGTAAACTAAATCTTTAATTTGAGCTATGCGCTTTTTTTAACTTTCATTTGAATGGAAACGAATTACTGGCCAAAGACAGAAACAGAGGAGACGACAGAGGTATTAGATTGATAAACTCTGAGTAACGTCATTCCCATGGAATTTGTATTTATATATCTTGTTAAAACTCGATCGACGTGCCGTGAAGTTTGGAAGCTCTGCGAGCATTGGCTACTGATGAGATAAGAAGGTGAAAGCAGGGCAGGTAATACTCTTCTTTGACTCTGGTGGGCGGCAGCTTCAACCTTTGCGCGGACCAGGTCAAATGAGAATGGACTGCCTGATTTACATTGCGTGCCTAGGAAAGAAAAACAGTGTCCTTGTCGGGGAATTTCAAAGTTTCATTTTAATTATCGAAATTCGTATTGTAGGGAGAGGCCTTTTCATATATTGTGGTCTTCTATTATTATCCTCGAAAAAATTACATAACTCTATCCTCGGAAAAAAATGTAATTTTAGTTATTCTATGATCACAAAAGACAGCCGTTGGAATCAAACGGGCACGACAAGTTGCGATTTGAAGAAAGACCGCCTTTAGGTCGTGGGTTATGCATTCACGTGCCATTTACCAAAGAAAGTCAAGCAATTAAACCGTGATTGACTTAGAATCAAGTTGGCATTCGTCTTTTGTGAATCTCCAAAATCTAATAGGAAACGTCCATGAATGTAGACAAAGTTGGTGATGGGAAATCCTTAGTCTTGTTTTAGTCTGGTATGAAACTCCGAATCTAATAGGAAACTTCTATGGATCCAAGACAAAGTTTGGAAGAAGCTGTCCTTAGGTAATACCACATGCTGCAACAATATTAAAAAAAATTGAATGATTTTTCTAATAAGTCATGGTAAAATTATATTATGTTAAAAAACATTAACATGTATTTTGGTTATTTGATTTCTTGAAATTTTATGGAATTTTTTATTTATTTATTTTTTAATATTAAGAAAAGGGGTTGTATTAAGGTTTCGTACTTTTCATATATTATAAAAATAAAATTTAGAGTCTGAGTGTTTACAAACAGATTTAATTCTCATTTTAATTGAGTTGTTATAGCTAGAAACCTACATCATTTTACCTAAAATGTTTAAATTTTTTATTTTTTATTTTTTGGGAAAAAAAATATTTATTGAAAATATAAAACAATACATTCTGCAAGGATTTCCAAGTGATTCAAGCCAACACATCATACAAAATACAATAAATCCACTAAGAAAATCCATGGATCATTCTGACAACAACTTCGATTGGACACAAGAACCCATGATAATCGGGTTCCTCCACCTTGAAATTATCTTTCCTAGTCCTTATGAATTAACTGATTAAGGAGTTTGGATTTTTTTTGAGCAAGATCATTCTAGCTATCAGGTTTCCAGTAAGGGAATCCTTCAAAAGCCCACTTCGCCAAGCAATCAGCCACTCTATTTCATTCTCTTGGGATATGAACAAAAGATATTTCAACAAAATTCCCAACCAAGCTCAAAATCTGTTTCACCATTCTAGCCATAAACCAGGAAGCATCATGAAAATGCTTGTTGTTCAGAAGAGACATCACTATCATGGAATCAGATTCACAAATAACCCTTCTCCATCGCAAAGAAAAAGTTATTTCCAACGCATGGAGAATTGCCACCGCTTCCATATGATTATTCAACTGAATTCTTTTGTACATAGAGAAAAATAGGTGGGCCACACCCTCACTATCACGGCCAATTCCTCCTATACCAACATTACTGGGGTTACCCCTGGAAGAACCATCCGTGTTTATTTTGATAACACCCCTAGGGGGGACTCCACTTCCCAAATCTATTGACCTTCAATGATCCAATCTCCCTAATAGGGCCTCTTTTTGCAGTTGGTTATGATAAAGAAATCTCCAATCTATTGATAATCTGTGAGTCAGAGGAAGTAAGAGGAGAACTCAAAACACACTTGGCCTCAATAGTCTCCTTAACCATCCTTTTGAGTCTGAGCCATACCTATAAGGCTCCAAGTTGACATACCTAAAAAATTCTTCAGTTGCGTTCCAACCAAATCTGCTAAAAGATAAAGGAAGGACCTAAATCCCAGGCAGTTTTAATACATGAAGCAGAGGCAAGGGGTCTACCCAAGCTTTCCCAAAATTCAAAAATAGAAGTAGCATGGATTATGGGCCTTTTCTAGATCTACCACCACAAGTTCCAAACCTCCAGGGAATATGAGCATTGGAAGAAAAGATGGGGAATGGTTTCCTCATTCTTTCCACAAAGAAAACATAGTGAAGGACCTTGAAAACCTCTTTTCGAATATTATCCCAAGTTGAACATTTCTTCTGACATAGAATCCAAAGAAAAAAATTACATTTGGGCCAACCAAACTTATTCCAAATCTTCTTCCACCAAGGGGACACAATATCCTCTCTTCTCTACATAATAAGGGTTTGATAACCCAGAGCAATGATGTATTTCCCTTTCGAACTATGGCCCCAAGCAAGAATATCAGAGTCTTCAATAGAACAACATTGTCTCTCAGCCAAAATAGAAGCCATAGTGTCACGATCCTCAATATAGCCACCCTTTGGCCAGCCCTGCGAATCCCACCAGCAGTGAGTAAAAGAAATACCAAGAGGACTTTGTCGCTTGAAGTCAGCCATCTTAGACCAGCCCGCATCAAAAAAAATATCCCGAAGAAGACGAAGGTGGGGAAAGAACAAAGGATAGGAGGATGATTATCCCAAGAATCTTCACAAAATAAGGCATTGTTTCCCTTATTAATAATTCAAAAAAGACCCTACTTAATAAGCATGACATATTTTTTGAGAGTGCTCCAAACAATAGAACATTTCCCCCTCAACTCCAATCTCAGAATCTCATCAGCCAGAGCACCACCAAAATATTTGAGGCAAAGAATTTTATCCCAAAGATGATCAGGATTACTGCACCACCTCTAATAGAATTTAGCAGCCAAAGCGAAACTATTCAAATCATATTATCTTAAACCAAGACCCCCCATCTCTTTAGGTGATGCACCTTGCCAGAGCCATAACTTGTGAACTGTACGCCCGTTGGCCCTGAAATTTAACAAGTGGTTTTATGTGTGTGTTCTGCATCAGGCAAGTTTTTTATTGGCCTGAATCTCCAAAAAAAGTGTTTTCGAGACCTAACTCCTCCATCTAGTGTCCCAAAATTAGCTTTTAGAATAGGTTCCTAGGTTTTTTGGGTATTTTTGGCTGTTAGAAGTTTATTATCTTTTGTTATACCTTAAATTGAGACCTAATATTTTAAAGTAAGGTTTTTTATTGTAAGAGGGATGTGTACACCGAATTTGGGTGCAATCCGACTCATTTCTATTTTTAGAAGTTTTTAGAAAGATCTATTTTTAGTAGTTTTAGAAAAAAAGATGTTTTTAGGGTTTCTTTGGTTTTCGAATGCTATATGATGGATTGTAATATTTTGTAGAAGGTGTGTGAATTTAGGAATGAGAAGAATATCAATTTACAATTTTCTTCCATTGTTGCATTTGTGTTATGGATTGTAATATTTTGTTGGTCTCTTGTAGCTGAGTTTACACCATTAGGGTAACACATAGTATCCCAACTGACCAGGCTTCATTTATTACAGTCCAGTTTTCCTGCCCATAAAAATTTTCTAGAAAGAGAATCAAAATTTTTGAGAAAGCACTTAGGAGCAGCCAAGATAGAAAACCTATAAATAGGTAAATCATGAAGTACAGACTTCAAAAGCATCAATATACCAACAAATGATAGCCATTGAAAAGTCCAATGATCAACTCTTGATAGAAATCTATCCAAAATACATTTTCAATAAGCCCTTACAAGATTTTTAGAAGAAATAGGAATCCCTAAATACTCCACTGGAAAACAACCAACCTGAAAACGTAGAATATTAGCAATCCTACGTTGAATCCAACCATCTGTATTGAAGAAGAAGATCTTTGATTTCTTTTCATTAACCATTTGACCAGAGGAAGACAAGTAAATATCTAAAGCCTTCCTAAAATTTACTGCTTCCTCAATTTTTTCCCTCCTCATTAGAGCAGTATCATCGACAAACTAAAGATGAGACTAGGATAAATAATTCTCTACCCAAGACTATCCTTGGCTAGCACCATGATTCTAAAAACTCTTGAGAATTCTGCCCAAACCTTCAACCATAAGGATAAAAATATAGGGGGACAAGGGATCTCCTTGACGAATCCCCCTAGAGACCGAGAAGAAAGTGGATGGTAAACTATTGATTAAAACTGCAAAGGAGGCCAAATTCACACAACTCATGACTCATTCAATCCAATTATACAAGAACCCAAAAGCTTGAAGGATGTTCTACAAAAAATTCTAGCTAACCCTATCATAAGCTTTGGACATATCAAGCTTAATGAACATAGCATTTTCCTTAGAGATATCCATAGAGTGAATAGCTCCAGCAACAACCACCACACCATCCAAAATTTGATGACCCTTAACAAACCCACCTTGCTCAGAAGAAATAAGAAAACCAAGAACTTTCTTCAGTTAATCTGCAATAATCTTGGTAATAATTTTGTAAGTAACATTGCATAGGAAAATAGGACGAAAAGACCCCAATGAGCTAGCATTTTCAGATTTGGGAATAAGAGCAAGGAATGTTGAATTAATAGCTTTAAGCATTTTCTTATTGACTTGGGATTCCTGAACAACTTTTAGTAGATCAAAAGATAACACTTCCCAAAATTATTGGAAAAATTCTATAGGAAACCATCAGGCCCAGGTGCTTTACCGTTTTTCATTTGAAAAACCACCGCTTTAAGTTCCTCCATTGATATGGGGTCCATTAGCATCTTATTCATATCATTAGAGACCAGCCTAGGGATACAATCCAAAATAAGCCTCATATTAACAGCATCATGAGGGCCCTACTCGGAGAAAAGAGAGAAGAAGAACCTGACTACTTCATTAGAGATATCTTCAAAGGATGAGAGAGTTTTACCCTAATCAGAAGTAAGTGAGACTATAACATTACCATTTCTGCGGTCTTTAACCAAATTATGAAAAAAAAAGTGTTTCCATTTCCTTCCAACAACCAATCAATCCGAGATTTTTGCTTCCAAAAAAATCTCCTCACGAAGCTCCCATTCAGCAAGTTGACTAGAAATATAAGCTTCCATTTCCAACAGATCCTTTGTCTATATTTAATTTGAAAAGTGATCTCCTCTAGGCTATCCTATAGTTGCTTTTTCTTCTAAATAATATTTCCAAAAGAAAATATGTTTCATTGCTTGAGTTTGAATTTGACAAACTGGAGGCTTTTGGAAAAAGTAAACATAGCAGTTCCAAATTTGGGTTTCCCTTCGGCCCACCACCTCTCCACATATTCATACAAATCATTATCCTTGAGCCACATAAGTTGAAATTTGAAAGCAATATTTCTTGGTAATGAGAATCTCGAGGACTGAAAGAGAATGGGCCAGTGATCAGAGCCCCTCCAGCCAGTGTTATGCATAGTGGTGAATATTCACAAATTGGACAAATATTAGGACTTTTAAAATTTAAAATTGGCGAATATGAGGACCCTCGACATCGGCCCATTCGCCTAAAATTTTTGGGACCAATTTTTTCTTAGGGTTAATTCGCCATAATATATATCCAAACATAGGCATATTTGTACTCGTTGGAAAGCTCTTTTTGAGCTTGATCTAATGGTGGTGTTTTTATGAAGTTATAAGGTGATTTAATAGGTCAAACTTAGCCCTAAATATAACCTTACTTTTTAGAGCTTAAAATTCCCTAAATTTTGGTGTGAATATGATTGATTTGATTTGCTTAGGATTTGCCTTGATTTTGATTAGGATTCACCATTTTTTACAAGTACATTTTGAGTCCAACCCCTTATGCATAACCCTACCTCCAACCTAGAATATCTGAGAATGAAGTCCATCTATCATCAAACCAACTATCTGAAGCAAGAAACCGATCCAATATTTTAGAAATAAAATTCGTTCCACATATTCTATTAGTCCAAGTAAATATCCCATTTCGAGGCTTCACATCAACAAAGATTAAGAAAAGAAATATTATCCTACATCAAAGTAGAAGAAGAACCCAAACACTCCACACCACCATTCTTCTCCTCCAGGTAAATGATAGAATTAAAATCCCCAACCATAATCCAAGGAGAATTGGAAGCAAGAGATCGAATGAATCTAAGATGATTTCATAAGAGGATTTTACCTAATAAACCATTGGAGGTATACACATTAGATAGAATAATAGAAGATCTAGACGAAAATCAGGTAGCAACCATAGAGAGACAGTTCTTGCTACCCACCCACCAAGATGGAGTTAAGCTTCGTGGATCCCACAAACACGCAACACCACCCATAGAACCTTGGGCTCCAATAGCAAGACATTGATCACATTTCCATATATTAGAAGCAATTCTAACCATATCTTCATAAGATAATTTTGTTTCCTGGATGAAAACAATATCAGTTATATGATCTCTGATCAAATTCTGAGTAGCTTTTTGTCTAGGGCTACTACCCAAACCCCTAAAATTCCAAGATATCACTTTCATTTTGGGGGAATAGAGAAGTGAGAATCTAATGTCTTAACAACACCAAACTCAACTAAGGATTCCCCTATCAATTTCACTTTTTCTTGATCCTTATTTCTTCCTGCTTTTACCACCTTCTCCACCCCACATTTTTTGGTAGATTTTTGGGGAATACCTAACATAGAAGAAACTTTATTTTTCCCTTCCTCTCTGACAATCCTATCCTGGGAGGGTTCAAACCTAGTCTCATCCTCATTTTCCTCAATCAATTTTTTAGCCAAAGGGGAATGATCAAGAACTTTATCAAGATAATCTAACACCTCTTTGGACTTATCTTAATTTCCTACAAGAGGGCTATTAGGTACCACCCCTTCCTTATCAAAATTTTGCATTTCAAAATAAGGATTTAGGAAATAACAAGTACCTGGCTCTTGAATACAAGCATTCATATCACCTCCATTCCAGACTTGCTCCTCAACATGCGACTCCTCAAAAGTCTCAAGCACATCAAATCTATTACCAGAACCTCCCTTTCCAACACCTTTATTCTGATGAACAAAAAGCCTAGATCTTGAATGAGACTTAACAAGAATAAATCCATCAGAACCGGGCACCTCATTAACCATAGGAGCTTTTCTTTTTCCCTTTGTAGATGCATCTTAAAAGTCATATGAAGAGGATGAAGGATGAGAATTCACTTTCTTATAGTTTCTTTGAAGATACCCATATTCATGGCATATGCAGTATCAAAATGGAAGAGCTTCATAATCTAACTATTGGATCCAAGACATGTTTCCTAATTTAATCTCCAATGATTCAGGCAACGGATTATTCAGATCTACTTCAACATAGATCCATGCAAAAGAAGCAAATTTCCTATCCAAAGTTTGGTGAGACAGACCAACCGATTTTCCAATAATCTCTACAATAGAATGAATAATATTTGGCCTCCAATATTCCATAGAGAGTCGTGGCAAATGAACCCACATAGGAATCCTAGAAGGCCTCTCCTCCACTGGATCAAATCCTAAATGCTAGGGTTTGATAAGTAATCCATACTGATTATGAAAGTAAGGACCCCATTCGAACACTTTAATACGATCTACCATATGAGAGAACACCACAATAAAATACCCATTAGATACAAGAATAATCTCCAGATCACCTTCAGGGCTCCAATTTCTCCTAACCCAATTTTCTAAAAAATGTATAGAAATTCTAATACCCATAAATTTGCAGATGAGTGCATGCTTAGACAAATATAAAACATCATCCGCAATAGAATCAGCGTTGATAATTAAGACAGGACGATCTTTGCTTTTCTCCAAGCATCCATTATTCTTTAGCTTTGAAATCGAAGAGGAATTAGAAACATGAACAAGGGTTGCATGCAACAAAAAATTCATAGCATTTTCATGATCAGAAGAAGATGCATCCTTATTCCATCCTTAAAATATAAATATCGGGGGTCACCAGGACCCCCCGAAGGGGCCATATATAAAGCCAAATTACAACACACCTTTCACCAGCCAATATACTGGTTTTCACATAATTTTTCAGCACGAGCCTTTTATGAGTTGGATTCTTGTTCTGAATTCTTGATTTTTATTTTCTAGATCTTTTTCAATTTTTTGTGTGAATATAAATATTTCAGAATTCAACATCTTTTTTTTAACATTTTCCTATAACTTTCACAGTACCAAAACTTCACCTCTACTATATATGCATTGCATGCTAGTAGAGTAATATTTTTAAAATATTGTACTATCATAGTTCATTTTACCAGATCTAGATTTGTAGTTTCCTTCCTAAAGCATAAGTGCAACCAAAAAAAATATAATAAATAGTTTATATGAAAACACATTAATGTTATAAAAAAGTAGATATTACTAATGGAAAACATTAAAGTAAATCTTAATCATTATTTGATTCAATTAGTCAATGTTTTCTTGTCAACTTCGCTAAACTTACTACTTTCTCTAACCATGGAAACGAGAATTTAACTTCACAATCCTCAATTAAATCCCCTCTATTGAGTAGCCTATCTGCACATTTGTTTCCTTACCTTAATGTATGAGTAAACTTGATTTCTTCAAAATCTATAGCAAGGTCTTTATTTCCCACAATTATCTCTTGTATGTTCCATGGAGTCTTTGCTTTCCTCAAAATTGCATTTATTACTATAAATAACCTTCCATACATACTTTGTTCCATTTCATTTGCTTGCATATTTTTAACACTTCTAAAGCTACCAAAACTTTAACTTCATTATTTGCCTTAAATCCACTATTGAAAGTGTAATGAGATAAAAACCTTCCTCTATTATTTCTAATTATTCCTTCTCCTGGATTTCCTTTAGATGTTCCATCAAAATTCAATTTCACTAACTCCACATCTAGTGGTTTCCACTTTATATTATTTGCCTTTTTTTTGTAGCTCCTACACCCAACATCATAATTATTGGAGAGTATTACATTATTTGGTACATGCTAATGTACCACCTTGGGTACATCTCTATATTATGAGTGTGTCTTAGATTAGAGTGTGAGTATTACTTTATGCAATATAATAAATGCACGAGTATTATTAGAATGTGCAAATTATTTAATAATATAAATGTGCATAATAGTCAATGTACACGTGTCCCTAGAATAGGAAGTGAAGAGTCTCAAGAAAAGAGAAGGCCAAGAGTGCTCCATATGAAGAGTCACATTCCATTATATATGTGTCTTTATGTATATGTGCAAGAAACATAATGTAGAGGGAGAGTGTGTGCAAGTATGATGTACTTGAGATATTTATTCTATATCAAATTACTATTTTCGTGAGCATTTGTTAATGATAATTTTATGAGTTGCAAAATTTATTTGTGATTTTTATATGTTTAGAATATTGCCATTATCTTATATTTGATATTAGTATCTTTATTTTAGATCTTGAGGTTATTTTTCTTTAAGTATTTAACATCAAAATGTAACAGTGGTATCAGAGCTATAGCAAGGTTTTATCTTGCACAAGTTTTAAAAGTTGTAAAGGAGATTTTTACTGTTAAGGAGAAACTAGTGAAGTTGAAGAAATTATCTTTGGAAAAGGAAAACCAGAGAAGATAGTATTTTTTAACTCAATTGAAGGAGAACAAATGAATATTGGAGATTTAATTTACCTATTCCAAGAGAAAATTTAGAATAGAAGGAAATTTACAAGTCTTGAAGATAGACCTTGACGTTGATGAGATTAAGAGACCCAAGAAGGTCCTATTGAAAAGGTTGATAGATAGAAGATTCTAGATTGTAATTTGGCTAGAGTCTTTCCACAGGGTTGTAGAAAAACTCATGAGGAATAGGACTTAGCAGAGATTTCTTTTAACTAGATTAAAGGATAACTAGTGAAGTTTATTGATTTTAGAATTTTGAATATTTGGTTGATTGTTGTTGTTTAAGTTTTTATTGTAGAAAAATAGTTCTTAGAAGTTGAGAGGCTTCCTACAATAGATAGAGAATAATTTCATCTTCAATTACCTGAAATTTTGTGTTTTCCTCGTGTAGGGATTAATTTTTGAGTTGCAGCAAAAGAGTAGACATTGAAGATGAAGGAGGTCCAAGAAAGAGGTCCTATTGGAGATTGAAGATTAAATATTAAGGAGACCCAAGGAAAAATGTCCCCATTGAATATTAAATAATGTTGATTGAAGATTAAGGAGACTCAAGAAAGAGGTCTCCATAGAAGGTTGGAGGAAGAAGAGAGAAAAAGTTCAAAGAAGCCCTTTTGAAGATTAGAGAAAGAGGAGACTCAAGAGAAGAGGTCCCAATAGCATATTTGATAAAGGATACAAGATATTTGAGAAAGAAGATTGAATAAAGAGGATACCCCCAAGAGGAGAGGTCCCCATTTTAGATTTGAGAAAGAAGATAGAATATTGAAGAATTTGGAAACCCAAGAAAAGAAGTTTCAAGCAGATTTGGAAGGAGAAAAAAGAAGGCTAGAGAAGCCATATTGAAGATGTGGTCATTGGAGAAGATTTAAAGAAAGTTTTAGATAAAATATTACAAGTAGGAGAAGCTCCTAGAAAGAAGAATTTGGAATAGTTGTCGCCATGCAATAAGCATCCCAAAAGGAAGAAGGATTTGGTAAGAAGTTTACCAAATTTTGTTAAGTATTTTTTAAGACCTAACATAATCATTAGAAAAGGGGGAATTTAAAGCATTATTCATATCAATCATCACCACTTGGGTAATGCTCCTAAGAAATTTCTCTTAAGCATACCCATCTTCCTCCCTATCTCTAGAAAATAAATCCTGAAAGAAGGATATTTTGGTAGTAGCAATTTCTTCCATATCTTTAAGGCATTCACTAGAGTCCAATGTAATTTCTCTTATTTTATTAGCTCTTCTATGTTTCAAGGTTGAGAGGTGGAAAAACTTGGTATTCCTATCCCCCTCCTTAAGCCATGTAACTCGAGATTTTTAACTTAAAAATGACTCCTTGCTGACAAGAATATTGTGAAATTCTACATGAGTAATTTGCTCTTTGTTGGCTAACTCCTCTAACCAACCTTCACTTTGGTTTATTTCCTCAATTTCTTGCAATTCTTAAAATATTTTTTTCTTCTTATGGAAGAGGTTCCCAAAAATCTCTCGATTCCACCTCTTCAAGTTAGCTTTGATGATTTTCAACTTCTTGGCCACTTGAAACTTCTTGGTGCCATAGAATTCTATATTCCACCAAGCCTTAATCAAACCTTCAAGATCAATATGAGAAAGCCACATTGTCTCACACCTGAAAGGATAACCTTTTGAATGTTTCTCCTCCATGAATTCTAACAATAATGGGTTGTGTTCAGAAGCAATTCTTTATAAAGTCCTCAAAGAGTAATCCTAAATCATGGTAAGACAACTCATCGAAGCAAGGGCCCTATCAATCCTAGATTGAAGCAGACCCCATCCCCTTATTTAGTTGAACCAAGTGAATTTAGAACCTTGCAAATCAATATCTACTAGTCCCATGGAGGTTAAGAACTCATCAAACTCCTCCATACTATCTAAAAAAATAGCCAAGCATCCAAGTTTCTCACAAGGAAGCATAATGGAATTCAAATCACCAACAAGTAGCCATGGAAGGTCAAACAAAAAGCCAAGGGCTTTTAAGGCAACCAAGAGTTTCCTTCTATCCACAACAAAATTGGGAGCATACACATTGGTAGAAATCTATGAAAAATTAGTATTTTTTATAGTAGAATAAAAAATAAGAGAACCTATCAACCTGATGAATGAGCTTTCTCTTCATAGAATCAGGATTCCAAAGCATCCACAACCCTATGGAATAACCACGAGAAACCCTACTCACACCTTCACACCCCTTTCAAACAAACCTTCATAATCTAAAAAAATCCTCATTGCTCATCTTAGTTTCTTTTAAGAAAAGAATATCAATATTGATTTTTTTTTGAAATATTTTAGCACTCTTTGTTTAGATGGGGTATGCAGACCCTGAATATTCCACGAGATAATATTTATTACTTCAAGGATTGCGAAGCCTTCCCTTCGCTTAAAGGTAATGTAGGCTAGGAGCCATTAGCCATATCTTGAGCCATTTTATTTAAGAGCACCTCAAATTTTTTGGTCTTCCTAGCCCCTTCCCACTACTTATATTCATTTTTTTTTGTGTTTTTTATGGATCGCATAGAGCCAATCATTTCCTTCTTGCTTGATTCTACTGATTAAGGAAGGAGCTACTGCTATTGAGATATCTTCTTTAGTTTCATCTTTCGTCTGTTTAGAACGTCTTGAAAGCCATCTTCCTTTGAGGAAGACTAGACCTCCTTCGATTCCTTGTCCAATGCATTTGTAAAAATATCTCTCGCTTCTACATCCCAAAGAGACTCCATGATAACTTCATATTTTTTCTTATCAAGAGGGGTAACAACCCTCTTATTATACAAAACAAGGGCAATTGCTCCCGAAAACACCTCAATATGAACCTCCTAAAGTTGGGACAAAGAAACTTGAGTAGAAGGCAACTGATACCCTTGATGATCTAGGATCTCAACTCTCTTATCCGGAATAGCATCCAATCCAACCTTAAGACCAGAAAGCAACAACTCTCCTGAAACCACAAATTTATCTGGATTCACCTCTATACTCGTAGAATGCTCAACAACTTCTAGAAAAATCCCAACAACTTTAGAGCAATCTTCTTTTTTATTTTCTAGATCTGGACCTCCTACTTTTGAGGAGGTTTCTTCTTAGGACACTTAGTTCATAAATGACCAACCCTTTTACAATCAATGCAAATGGGAATAGAGGTTTCATATTCTATATCCTTGATCCAAGCTCTAAAATTTGAAACCAACAAAATAGAAGGAAGAGGCTTCAAGAGATCAGTGTTAACACAAAACCTGGCAAAAACCATCATTGTTTTTGCTCAAGTGGTCGGATCCACCGTAATCAAGTTGCCCATTGATTTATCAATACGCTTAAGGATGTCATCATCCTAGAAGACCATAGGTAACCTAGGTAGATGCACCCAAAGGGGTTCCCTATTGACATTCTTGATGGATGGATTGAAGTTCAAGGACCATTTCCTCAAAAAGAGACCTTTTTGACTAAAGAACCATGGTCCCTTCATAACCACAACTTGCATTTATTCTAAGGTCTTAAAATTAAAGGGAATAAAGCCTTTGGGCAATGCCACAACTTCCAAATCCCCCTTTGACCTCCATTTTTTAATAGTCTATTTTCTAATAAAGTCCAAATCTAGTCATACCCCAATAAACTTCCCAACTAAGGAGTTTTCTTGGTTCATTGTCATTCAATGAAGAATAGATTGAGGAATTCATAAAGAAGGAATATTAGCCTCTATCTCTAAAACTTGATCAAAGTGAGTCTTAACAATAGAATTAGCTCCTAATAACACTCGAGATCATGAATAGTTTGAATTGTACATAAAGGAAGCAAAAGATATAGGAGCTTTTAGACCCCCCAATGCCTAGGTGAAACACATTAGAACCCGAACAAAGCCCTAAGAGCCCACCTACCACGTCCCCTATATTTTGATTGTACTAGATATATTATTTTCATTTCAAAAAATCACTTCAAAATAATAATAAAAAATTAATTAAAAGTTTATTTTATCTTTATCTTTTAATAAATATATACATATAATCTATTATGTTAAATTTTAATTATATTATCTTGTAAACCTGATATAGTATATCTTTGAATTCTTATTAAAGAGATCCAAGTTTTAGTTAAAGGAAGTATATCATTATCTATATATAATGATAAGTAAAATTTCTTTATATAACTCATAAATATGTTATATTATATAACCTTTTAAAAATAAATAAATAAGTTACATAAAAAGTATGTATATTTATATTGGATTTTTTATGTATATTTATATTGGATGAGATCTCCTTTGTGCTGTAGTGATCCTCTCTTTAGGGGATCTTTTTTGGGGGTTGGTCTTTTTGCTTCGTGGTGGTTTCCATTCTAAGGGAATATGTTTGGTGTTTTGCTTTCATTCTTGCCCATTGAGTTTGGGGTTTTGTTATCTACATCTTGATGTATTTGTTGCATTTCCAATCTTATGCCAAAATAGAGCAGGATCGTTGGTGTCTTTAAAAGAAAGTTGAAAAATTTTCCTTTGTGCCTGGTGGTAGGTTGGTCTTTGCTTTTTGATAACTATTTTGGTTTAATTTATGTTTCTTTTAACTTTGAAGGCTGACTTGTACTTAATTAACCTTTTTTTTTTTTTTGGCCTCCTCTAATATAAAAAGTTCTAAAACCTTTCAAAAAAAACCTTAATTTTTCAACATTAATTTAAAAAAAAAAAAAACCTATTTTTTTTTTTTGGTATATAGAAGCAATGGTTACAATCATGATTTTTAGTAACCACCAGCACAGCTGGTAGGGTTCAAACTATCTACGAAGGCTCCCAGGACTTCCACCGTCTCGGTACATGGTAACCCGACGTGAGATGGGGACCGCCGGACGCACAGGGGTTGCACCGTCGTCATCAATCTGGCGCACCACTCAGAGGAATCGGATCTGGGCTATTGTCTGTGCATGGGCAAGCCCGTGGGATTGGAACCTAGGTCTCCTCTCGGTAAGCGCCCCAACTTACCAATCCACCTAGACCCACGGACCAAAAAAAAAAAAAAAAAACCTATTAATATGCATATTCTTAACGTGCTGGGTGTCGAGTTGTTTCACAACCCATTCAATTAAATTTTTTAATCTTATAAAATTCCGATGATGCCATTTTAATATTCTTCGCTTATTATGACAAGTAAACCACTCTTAAATGCCACGTCATGAATCCACGAGGAATCATACCCACCGAAACGCAACTATTTACATACATGCATGAAGCTAAACTGCCGAGTGATAAGATACGCCTTAAAGGAAATGATTTTAATCCGGGAGAGTTTTAAATTTTAGTATTTGTAAAAAATGTGTAAAAAAAAACGAGAAGTTTGGTTTTATTATTATTTTTTAAAGATATTATTATAGAATTTATTTTTAAAATGTTTTGGGCTTATGTTAATTTTTTAAAAATATTTTTATAGACTGTATATTCTATAACAAAATGTATTTTATCTCTATTAATTTTATAAACTTCACATTTTATAATAAATTTTTGTAAAATGTTTTTGTATGCTCATATGAAATAGTGTAAACTAAATCTTAATTTAAAATATATTTATTATTTAAATTTCATTTAATTTTTATTTTTTATATTTATATACTTTTAATTAAAAATAAGATGTAATTCAAACTTTTATGTAATATGTATCTTGTAAACTTTCATTAATCTTTAATCTCTGTATCTATTGTAATACAGTTTGCATCTATCTACTTTTCACTGTGGTTCAACCAAGCTCAACCAAGTATTTTTAATGGAAAATGTCAGGAAAGTTCGCACCATTGAAGCTGCAATTTTCTTAATGAATTTTATTATAGTCATTTCTGACAAGATAAAGCCCCAAGGCCCTAAAACATCGCACTGTTGCTTGAAAGCAAGTACATCAGATGAAACGAATAAAGAATAAGAGGCGCCACAAAAACAGCAGACGCAGAACTCCAATTTTGGTCTAACCCTTTTGCCGCTCCAAAAATTCGTTAGAAAGTATTATGTATTCAATCCATGGCAGAGCCAGTTGGAAATTTGCTTCAACGACAAACCACCGTTTCGTAATAATGTAAACCGTCAAACTCTGGAGCAAATACCAATTCCAATCCCCTCTTTGCTGACGCCCTCACTTCCCTTGATTTGCCATTTAATTCCCTATTAATCTGCCAGATATTCAACTTCTGCAAATAGCAAAAATACATCAGTGAAAAAATTAAACATTAATCATAACCTCTTTTAGAAAGAAAGGGAGGAGAAGTAAGGTCGGATGATGCATACATGGCTATCGAAGCTCCAATAACCTCCAATGGCGGCAGCTGCAGCTGTCACGACCGTCGCAAACGGCACCGCATAAGCAGCCATCTGCTCTTCCGATTTCCTTCGACTTCAATGGAAACGAATTACTGGCCAGAGACAGAAACAGAGGAGACGGCAGAGGTATTAGATTGATAAGCTGTGAGTAACATGATTCCCATGGAATCTGTATTTATACATCTTGTTGACGATCGGTCGACCTGCCGGGAAGTTTGGAAGCTCCGCGAGCATTGGCTAGTGATGAGATAAAGACGGTGAAAGCAGGGCAGGTAATACTCTTCTTTGACTCTGGTGGGCGGCAGCTTCAACCTTTGCGCGGACCGGGTCAAATGAGAATAGACTGCCCGATTTTCTTTGCGTGCCTAGGAAAGAAAAACAGTGTCCTTGTCGGGGCATTTCAATAGACGGAGGCTTTCGGTTCCTATCTTCGAGGAGTGTGATTCCATGTAATTTTTTTAATTATATTATTTTTATTATACTATTCATCAAATAAAATATAATTATACCATCTATTATATTATTATTTTTATTATACTATTCATCAAATAAAATACATACCTGAATGTAGTCCTAATTATAGCATTATGGTTAGACAGGACACCGTTGGAATCAAACGAGCACGACAAGTTGCGATTTGAAGAAAGACCGCCTTTAGGTCGTGGGTTATGTATTCACGTGGGTTATGCATTCACGTGGCATTTACTAAAGAAAGTCAAGCAATTAAACCGTGATTGTTTTGATTTAGAATCGAGTTGGCATTCGTCTTTTATGAAAGACCAAGATCTAATACGAAACTTCCATGAATGTAGACAAAGTTGGTAATGGAAATACTTAGTCTTGTTTTAGTCTGGTATATGATACTCCGAATCTTATAGGAAACTTCTATGCAACTAATACAAAGTTTGGAAGAAGCAGCTCTTGGGTAACGGAAATACCACATGTTTCAAATATTAAATATTTTTAACGATTTTTCTAATATATTAGGTTAAAAAAACATGTAGCTTGGTTTTATTTGATGGGATAAAATCATATGGATTTTTTTTTAATGAAATATAAGAGGTTGTATTGAGGTTTTCACTTTTGAATTATAATTTTTTTCTTTAGAGTTTGAAAGTTTACCAACAGATTCAATTTTTATTTTAATGAAGTTGCTATAACTGCTATAGCTAGAAACTTATATCATTTTATATTAAGTGTTTGAATTCCTGGATCTTTTGCAATTTTTTTTTAATACAAATATTCTAGAATTCAACATTTTTTTTTGATATTTTCCTATGACAACTTTCACAATACCAAAACTTCACTTCAACTATATATGCATTGCATCTTAGTAAAGTAATATTTCCAAAACATCGTACTATAATGGTTCACTTTACCAAATTTAGATTGATAGCTTCCTTCCTGAAGCATAAGTGCAACCACAAAAATTATAATAAATAGTTTATATGAAAACACATTAATGTTATAAAAAGAAGTAGATATTACTAATGGAAAACATTAAAGTAAATCTTGATCATTATTTGATTCGCAATCAACATTTTCTTTGTTGGACATTTTGAGGAGTGTTTGTTGTCATTGATGTCAAAAGCATTTTTGTGCTATGTTCGTCATCTTTGAGAACATTAAGTGTTTCGTCCAAAAGCAAGAAGGTCTTGAAAAGCAATAGGTTATAATATTTATTTTAAAATATTAAATACCCAGGAGGGCCCAAAGGATGAAGACCCAAGGAAGGAGAAGCAAGTTCAAATTAAATAAAAATATTTTATTATTATTTTGAGCTAAAAAATTAAGCTGAAGAAGATCAAGGACCAAGTTGAAAAAGACCCACAAGCAGATTTAATTTAAATTAAAATATTTTAATATTTGATTAAAATTTTAATTTAAATAATGATGGTTGCTAAGGTTTAATTTAAATATTTATTTAATATTTAAAATTAATATTCAAATTCGAATGCTCGCCGACATTGGAATATGCTATGGTTTGCATATAAATAATGTCAAGGTTTGGCATTTGAAAATTATCCATGCGAACAATTCTTGGCTCGTGCAAAAGAGAGAAAGGCTTCCATTTTTGCATGTGTGTTTGAGCATAGAAAAGGACAAGATTTCGTGGCCTCTAAAATTTACTCGAAGCCCCTCATAGTTGAGTTGGCATCCAAGGGTTGCGTTAGACGCGTTCGGGAATGCCAGGTGCGGGTTCAAACTTCGTGCACTTCGTCTTGCCGAAGGGAATATCATGCTGTGTTTTTGCACCGTTCAAGGAGGAAGAAGTCAAAGGCACATTCGTACCTTTTGGCTCTTGTGGAGCCACACATCCCAGTTGGTGGGCGCGAGCGCGAGCGCTGCGAAAGCGCTTGGGAGAGAGCCATCGGCTGCTCGAATACCGCCAAGGCCTTTTGGGCAGCATAATAGAGGTATACACATTATTTGGGTTGAATTGGCTTGCGAAAAATAAAAAGGGAAAATTATTTTTGTTTCCAAAGGTTTATTTTAATTAAGGTTTTTGCATAATTTATTTGGATTATAGGTTGTTTAGGGCAGTTAAAAGGAGAATGCAAAACTTTAATTTTTGAGTTGAATTTTTAAGTGATTAAGGAGTTATAAAGTAGTAAAGAAATTTATTATTTTTTGAGATTGAAGGTTGTTGAATATTATTTTAAAGTTGGAGATTATAAGTTGTATTTGAGTGTTATTTTTTTGTATTGAAGAAGTGTTAGAGTGATATTTTTGTCATATAACCTTTATTCTTGGCAAGGAAAGTGGTTATAATTGAGACAGGTTTTTAAGGGCACTTCTTCATCAAACAAAAAGGTATGGGCACATCTTTCTTGTGAGTGATTGTTGGATGTTGTGAATGCTAAGTTGGAGTGAAAAGGATTTTTTGGTAAGCATTGTTGAGTTTGGTTTTGTATTAATGCTTCAAGGTTTTTAGGAATAAAGGTTGAAGATAGAAACCCTGGTTAGATAAGCATTATTAGAAACATTGGTTGAACCTTTATATGCATTATTAGGGTTTTTGCAAGAACATGAGTATCATTGTTATGTAAAGTTGTGAACTATTTTAAATTAGGGTTTGCAAGATCATGAGTATCATTGTTATGTGAGATTGGTTAATAAGCATTGTTGGAAATATTTGAGTGAATGTTCATATGTTTGGACTAGGTTTTGTAAGCAAGGAGTATTTCTTTGAGTGATTTATTGAGTGGAATTGATTGAGCCTAGTCAATTGAAAGTGTTGAAGTGATAGTTCAAATTTTGTGAAACAAATTTGATTTGAGAAAGATATTGAAAGTGATTGAGCATTATGATTAGTGTGAAGCATATTGAGTCTCTAATAATTATCTATATTTTTTTATGATATTGGACAAGTTCTAGTTAGGACTTGTTGAGCAGATTTACGGTAAGTCTTGGTGAAGACTTGTTGAGCAGATTTAAGGTAAGTCTTGGTGAAGACTTGTTGAGCAGATTGGACAAGTTCTAGTAATGACTTGTTGAGCAGATTTAAGGGAAGTCTTGGTGAAGACTTGTTGAGCATATTGGACAAGTTCTAGAGAGAACTTGTAGACAAATTAGTGTGACCTTTTGTGGAAGCTTACAAGGCAGATTTGATACAAGTCTTTGAGAAGAATTGAGAGCAAATTTGATGGATTTATTTGTTCAAACGTTGGATTAAGGTTTGGTGCAGATATAGTAGAGTTGATTTATGATTGGGTTAAACCTTGTGTTAAGGTTTGAGGACAGATTTGTGGACAAATTTTGATGCAGATTTAAGGACAAGTTTGCGCCAGAACAGAGACAGATATTGATCATATTTGTGCTAGACCGAAGGACTGTGTTTAGTACAAATTAGAAGACAGAGATTGAGCAAATTTGTGCTAGGTCGAAGGATTGTGTTTAGTGTAGATAAAAAGATAGATATTGAGAAGATTTGTGCTAGATCGAAGGACTGTGTTTAGTACAGACTAGAGGACAAATATTGAGCATATTTGTGCTAGATTGAAGAACTGTGTTTAGTACAGATTTGAGACAGAGTTGAGAGCTAGCTTTGGAGGTGACAAAAAATAGAGGATGATAGTCTCTAGTGGATAGAGATCCATTAGCCAAGGCAGTGAGGACATGTCTTCTAAGTGACGATATGAGTCTTTAATGGATAGAGATCCATAAGCCAATTCAGTGGAGGCAACAATTCTTCTAGAAGATCACCATCCAGAGCATAGGATAAGGAGTTCTCATGTGGGTAGAGATCCATGAACTTGATTAAGATATTGGTGTCTCCTTTGGATAGAGGTCCATAAATATTGTAATAGGGAATGATTCCCAAAGATATTTGTTGAGAACATATTAGTGAAATTTTTTCTCCATGGATTAGCCCACATTGGGTGAACCACGTTAAATTGGTGTCTCTATTGTATGTGATGATTTATACATTTATTTGGTTATTTCTATTGATATTGCCATTGATACATTACATAATATTGATTGGGAAAGAAAAAGTAAAAATTTATCTTATACTATTCACCCCCCCTCTCAGTATAAGTGTGTGTTCTTCATTCTTGTCAACTTCAGCTAAACTTACTACTTCCTCTAACCATGGAAAAGAAAATTTTACTTCACAATCCTCAATTAAGACCCCTCTACTAGCTAGCCTATCTGCACATTTGTTCCCTTCCCTTAACATATGAGTAAACTTGATTTCTTCAAACTCTATAGCAAGGTCTTGATTTTCCACAATTATCTCTTGTATGTTCTATGGAGCCTTTGTTTTCCTCAAAATTTTATTTATTACTATGAGTGAATCACCTTACATCCATACTCTATTTCATTTTATTTGTTTGTATATTTTTAACCCTTCTAAAGCCGCCCAAGATTTAGCTTCATAATTTGTCTTAAATCCACTATTGAAAGCATAATGAGATAAAAAAAAATTCTCTATTATTTCTAACTATTTCTCCTCCTCCTAGTACTAGATTTCTGTTAGATGCTCCATCAAAATTTAATTTGACCAACTCCACATCTAGTGGTTTCCACTTTATGTCCACGCTTAATTCAATGAGAGAAGCTTTTAAGAATGATACTTGGATTCTGGTAAGAGACTTCAACTCTCCTTTGTACTAGTTAGATAACAAGGGTAGGGATATAGCAATCTCAAGAAGTATGGAAGCATTTGCTACTTTTACCAATAATCAGGAGCTCATGGACTTAGAATTAAAAGGTTCCAAATATACATGGAGTAACATACACGTAGGGACACATCACATACAAATTATATTGGATAGAGTTTTTATTTCCAAAGAGGTCATTCCTCTATTTGGGGACTCTTCTCTCAACTTTTTACCCAAGATTGTGTTTGATCATAACCCCCTTATCTTTGATAATGATTATAATACTCCTTTCTTTCTAGCACTCTTCAGATTCGAAGCCATGTGGCTCTTTCATCCAAAGCTAGAGGAAAGTATTAGGAAATGTTGGAACACCAGATTATTTGGTCCATGTATTAATTAGGTGGTTGCTAAATCGAGACTTATAGAAAAAAATTAAAATATTAGAATAAATCGGTCTTTGGGGACATCCAAATTAAGAAAAATGATCTCAAATCCTAGTTATAGGCTATTCAATATTCATTGGAAGTGGATTTCCTCTCACAAAATAATAGATTGGAGGAGAGAAGAATCTTGAATAAACTTCATAATATCTTGAGCAGTAAGGAGGTTTTTTTATGAAAAAATTCTAGAGCTCTTTGGCTCAAAGACAAAGATAGAAACACAAAAAAAAATTATACCTCAACTCTTCGCCAAAGAAGCCAAACCAAATCAGAGTGATTTGTAAAGTGGATGGTTCTAAAACAAGGGATAACTAGGAAATTAGGGTGTAGGTTGTCTCCTTCTTTCAATCTCTCCTCTGCAATATGAGTGAGAGAAGTGCTTTTGCGGAAGAAAAAATCCTTCTAAACATTCACCTGGTGATAGAAGAAATGAATGATAATCACAACAGTTTGCTTAATAATATTGAAATTAAGAAAGCACTCTTTTCCATGGAAGGATTGAAGCCCCTTGGGCCATATGGCTTACCCTTCTCTGTTGAGTGGCTTCGAGCAGAGTAAGGCCATCATTGAGGGTGATTCCCTTAATATCATCAATCTAGTTAAAGGTTCTAAAAATCCTAGTCCTTCTCTTGCTAATATGATTTCTGAGGCAAAAAGAATCCTTCAGGTTTTTGAGGATGTGGTTGTCTAGCATGTGTACAAAGAAGGTAACAAATCAACTGATTTCCTGGTAAATTTGGCGTTGAGCCAAGATGGTCTAACTATTTGGAGAGAGGATTTTCTGCCAAATCTCAATAATTCAGATACTAGAGGTATATTTGCTGAGCTGGGGATAGACGAGTCATATTTTGGAGGGCCTCAGTAAGGACAACCCAGACATCAGTGAACAGTAATGATCAGGAACCTATTTTTTGATGGATATTTTTAAGTTTTTTTTGTTTTTATTGTTATTTGTGCATGGGTGCCCTTGCCTGGGTTGATCTGTATGGATTATGGGGGTTGGTTGTATACCGTTTGGTCTTCCTTCTATTTTTATATTCTTTTGTGTCCACCCTGGTGATGGTTTTGCTAGTTTCCCCAGTGTGGGTTCTAGATAATGGTCTCTATTTAGCTTGTTAACACCCCTCTCTCTAATAACGTGTTAGTTGCTCCTTTTGTAATAAGGTTCAAGGATCCTTTCAAAATCCCTTATTTCAACTAATAATATATAAATAATGATAAGTAAAATTTATTTATATACTTATATTATATAACCTATTTAAAAATAAATAAATATGTTACATAAAAAAGTATTTATATATACATATATATTATTATGATAAATAAAATTTCATAGCATAACAATTGATTTATTAAAATAAATAAATATGTTTTTAATTATAAAATGAATATCTTACACTAAGAAAAACAAAAAAATAAATGATAGTTAAAGGGTAGAGGGTTTGAATCCAGGCAACGACGACTCTAGAGGGTTTTTAATCTATAGTTGAGTAAGGTGGTGGCAGTTGTAGAGGGTTTGAAGCCAAGAAACAACAACTTTAGAGGGTTTTCAATCCACAGTTGAGTCAGGAGACGATGACTATAGAGGGTTTTAAGCTAGGAAATGGTGGTTGTAGAGGGTTTTTAATCCATAGTTGAGTTAGGAGACAATGATTGTAGAGGGTTTGAAGCCAGGCAACGATGACATTGGAGGGTTTTCAATCCACAACTGAGTTAGGCGATGATAGTGGCTTTGGAGGGTTTTCAATCTACAACTAAGTCAGACGATGGTGGCTTTAGAGGAATTGAAGCCAAGCAATGGTGGTTTTGAAGATTTTTAATCCACGATTGAGTTAGACGATGATGACTACAGAGGGTTTGAAGTCAGGTGGTGAAAACTTTAAAGGGTTTTTAATCCATAGCTGAGTTAGGCAATGAAGACTATAGAGGGTTTGTAATCCATAATTAAGTTAGGTGATGGAGAACTTGAGTTAGGAAGGCAAGGGTGATTTGTAGGGTTTGACTGGTGGACAAGGTGGAAGTAGTGGAGGTCAAGATGCAAGAAGTACTGGAGGTTAGGGTGTGGGGATTGGTGGTGGGTATGGTGAGGAGAGTTTTAAAGGTCAGAGCATGGGGAGTGTTGGGGGTAAGGGTTCTTTTTGTAAAGGTAGTCAGGCTATGGGGAGTGGTGTTGGTCAAGACAAAGGAAGAATTATGGATCTAGCTACGATGAGTGATGATAGTCAGAAAAATGATCTCAAACATGTATTATTTTATCAACCTTTTGTCTCATGGGCCTGATCTTGGGTTAGTCTTCTTAAGGGAAAGCAAAAATCAATGATCCTAGGGTTAAATCTCCTTTCTTTTTAAGAAAGACTTGTGGTTCTAAACCCTCTTGTAGATATGGCTATTTCCAACGAGGATTTTGCTCTTGTTGAAAAATTTGTTGGGGTTCATCTAGATCTAGATGCTATTCAAAAGTGGGATTAATTAAAATGACATCCTAAGGGTTCTTTGGAAATTTTTGCATTACCTAAGGGTTTTTTTCTAGTTAGGCTCAATGGTTTGGAGGGTTGTGATAGGATTCTTCAAGGTGGTCCATGGTTCTTTGGGCATAGAGGTTTATTCCTAAGAAAGTGGGCACCCAATTTCAAACATAATTCCCAATGCATTGACCAATACCATGTGTGGGTTCACCTTCCTGGCCTTCCATTATATCTTTGACATGAGGAGATCCTAGCTGAAATTACAAATGAAATAGGAGATATGGTGGTGATAGATCCTGTTACCATTGCTAGATATAGATTTTTGTACACTAGATTATGTGTTAATGTTATGCTTGATAAGGACATTTTGAAGTCAAATGAAATCGAGTCTAAGTTTGGAGTTTGGACCTAGCCTTTGGAATATGAGAACATAGTTGGGAAATGCTTGGTATGCAAGATGTTTGGTCATCCCAAATTCACTTGTGCTTGTTGGAAAAGTCTTGGGCGCAAAACCATGTGTCGTGGTGATTGTCATATCTTTCAGAAAACTCCTTGTCAATAGTTTTTCCATACCTGGTATACGTTTGTATGTGACACCTCATCTACCACCATGCTAAGATTTTAGTGTGATCCCAATCTTCCCCTTTTTTCTTCATTTTCTCGATGACATTTTCATCCAGCTTGTGGGCTAGGTTCACATCAGGGCTCCAGTCTGCTAGGTATTTGTATAAATCATGCCACAGAGGTAGTGGCTGCATTTGTTCAATGTGCCACTCTAATGGTTGATCCTCCTCATTGTTCCTGCCTTGTTTATCGATTTGTCTGTCTGATGCGTGAAATTTATTGAAGGGGGCTTGATTAAGGGTGGCCTAATTTTGAACGAATTTGTCTGTAGGGTCATATTTCCATTTCTGTGGTAACTCAACTAACTTCAAATTTTTCAAATTTTGAAGCAATGCACTCGTGGTCCCCTTTCCTTGATACTGATACACCTAAAAACTATTGGTGCAAAATCTGCCTTTGGTTACGTTTGCGCCCAAGACTTTGCCAACATTGAAATACCGGGTTAAAATAGGGTTTTACTCGGTTCAATCTCCAGAGGAGGCTGGTTCCTTGCTTCTTTTAGGAAAAGGGAGAGAGAGGTAAATGCATAAAGAGAGGGAAATATAGCTAGTGCTAGAAGCGTTTAAAGGTACATATTAGACAACAACAAAGCAACCTCAACAACACTTTTTAGAGAAGCATATATTTGAATCATCAAATAGAACAACTAATCCTCCGATGTAAATCTATTCAAGCATAAGATTAATGGAATGGTTGATTTCAGAGTTAACAGAACTTTACGATAGAAATTCAGAATAAGAATTAGAGCAAGCAAGATTCAATCTAACCTTAATTAGCAATCAACAATCCATACATACTTGATAATACACCAGTGGGCCAGAAACCAGAATGAATGATCTTTTATTAGCTTTCAGAAGTCTGTGTACATCACCTTGTAAACATCTAAGAGCCGACCCTTTGTTTAGGTCGCTCATCCTATATATAATAGTTTTACATAACAGAAAAACTGAAAGTTGTTACAACAATATGCCCGTAGGCTCATTCTGGTAAAGAGGTAGTTAGGAGAGCATGGAGTCTTCAACTGGAAATGGTTAAGATCTTCTTGTTACAATGATCCTCCTTGATCTCTTTAGAGGCATCATGGTCCAGCTATATTTTACTAAAAAAATGTTGTGCCATCATGACTTTTGGTCTTTGCTTGGCCCTTGGCCTTCAAAATGTCATGTTATCATGACTATTTGGCCTTAGCTTCACCTTCATCTTCAAAATGTCATGCCATCATGACTTTTGGTCTTTGCTCACCCTTGGTCTTCAAAATGTCATTTATCATACTTTTAGCTCCACCTTCATCTTCAAAATGTCATACCATCACAAATTTTGGTCTTTGCTCGGCCCTTGGTCTTCAAAATGTCACTTTATCACAAATTTTGGCCCTTAGCTCCACCTTCATCTTCAAAATGTCATGCCATCATAACTTTTGGTCTTTTTTGGCCCTTGGTCTTCAAAATGTCATGTTATCATGACTATTTGCCCTTAGATCTACCTTCATCTTCAAAATATCATGCCATCATAACTTTTGGTCTTTGCTACCCTTGGCCTTCAAAATATCATGCTATCATGACTTTTGGCCCTTAGCTCCACCTTCATCTTCAAAATGTTACATTATCATGACTTTTTGTCTTTTCTCGACCCTTGGCCTTCAAAATATCATGCTATCATGACTATTTGCCCTTAGCTCTACCTTCATCTTCAAAATATCATGCCATCATGACTTTTTGTCTTTGCTCCCCTTGGCCTTCAAAATATCACTATCATGACTTTTGGCCCTTAGCTCCACCTTCATCTTCAAAATATCATACCATCATGAATTTTGGTCTTTGCTCGGCCCTTAGCTTCAAAATGTCATTTTGTCATAACTTTTGCCTTAGCTCCACCTTCATCTTCAAAATGTCACGTTGTCATGACTACTTTCTATACTTAGTGAAATCTTGAGAAGACTTACTCCTTACTCCCCTGGATGTGGTCATTTTGACCAACATTATTGGTGCCTCCTAGGGTAATTCTTCCAGCAGAATGTTAGAATCTAGAGCCTTTATCCATTGGGGAATGGAGTAAAAATAACAACTAAAAAAAATAAGGGGAAGAAGGGGAATGATACCAAGCAAAAATATGCTTCTTGCTCTGTGTGGTTATTCCTCTAGAGTGTCTTCTTTAGTGGATTTCTCTATTTCACCCTGGCCCAGAGCTGTTGCTTTGCTTGATGAGGCTTTCTTAGCTTTATCTTGCTTATCCTTTTCTTGGATGACTTCATTATAGGTGGTGCAAGATTTTCTCCAAGTCTCTTCATCCATATCTAAAGTCTCTTTGAAGGTTAAGTGCAGATATTCCAGCTCTTCAACCTTGTCATATGATAATATTTTTGACTTCATGTATAGTTCATGTAGGCAGGAGTTGATCTGGGTAATATCTTGAGCCATACTAAATATTTGTTCCTCCTGAACTGGCTCTTCCTAGCTATCAATCTCTGACTCATCTTCCACAAAATATTTCCAAGCGGCCTTCAATTCATCTTTCGATAGAAAATTTGAATCTTTGTCCCAGAAGCTAGGCATTCCATAGTTTTCTGCTATGCTCACATGTTTCAAAATTGCCTTAGCTTCTACCTTGAGCTCTTGCATAAGCTTAGCACTTTCAGTTACCAACTTGTGTCTTTTGAAAAAGTTCCTAGTGGCTAGCTTGGCTTGGGACCATTTTTCATCCCGTGCTCTAAATCCAAGTATTGCTTGCGTGCTTTCGGCCAGGATTTGAATTTTTGTAGCTGCTGATAACCTTGCTTTCAGGAGCTTGATTGATGTCTCAAATTCATCTTCCACTCGGCCCAACGTGTCTTTAACCTTGACCAGGTATGACAGTGTAGGCCTTGCCTTCATGATCATCTTTTGGATGCTTCCAATCATTTCTTTTCTGACCATCCTTACCTTTTCCTTAGACAACCCATTGGTCTTGTCAGTACTATCTAAAAGCTGCTTCTTGAGGTCTTCAACTTGTTGGTTCAATAGTTGGATTTGTTCTTCGACCTTTTCAACTTTCTCCTTATAGGGGGCTGCTTCATTGAACATCAGCTCCCACTTTTTTACTTCATTCTTCAAAGCCTTCTCGATTGTATTTTGTTGGTTTAAGGCTTCTTCTAAACGCTTTCTCGCTTGCTCAGCTCTGAGGTACTTTTCTTTGTAATATTCAATATTTAGGTATATGGTTCCCATGTGAGCTTGGGCCTTTCCCCACTCATCCTCCATTGGTAGCTGAGTGATATCTTCTATAATTATCTCAGCTTGGTAGTCTTCTAGGGTCATTTCTCCCTCTAGATTCTAGATGAGTGGTGTCATTTTTATAGTGGAACATTGCATGCTAATGGGATCTAATGCTATCCCTTCCCTGGTGTGGGCTATATCTTTAGAACTCTGAGTGTTGCATGATTTCAACCAGGTAGCAACATTCAAGGTTACCTTTTTTAACTTTTTCAACTTGGCAATGGTAGGGTTGCTCTCAGAAGAAGAGGTAGGAATGGTTTGGAAGTTTGAGAGATTGGTTGTATAAGGAAAGGGAATAGTGGCTAGAGAGGCATCCATATTTGTTTGTTTAGTGAGAGAATCTATGGGAATAGTTGAGGATGCTTTTGGGTCATTTTGGGTAGATGGTGGTGATGGTGGAGGTTGGTGAGTGGAGGTAGGAGAGGCATCACCCTGACCTTCAGAATGGGAGGGGGAATTCCTCTAGGGGTGTGAAGAAGAAGAAGTTAAGTTTATAGGAGACATACCTGGATCCTTCGATGGATTGGTGTCTTCAATCTTTGGTGCCTTCTCAAGAGCTTTTGTATAAGTTTCTGCTATCTGCTTCAAGCTCGAATCACCAGTATCAGTTGCAGCCTTTGCTAGGACCTATTCTTTGCTAGGGGCTTCTTCTATGGGAGTAGGTTTTTTGGTCATCTCGACCACTTCTTGTTCATCTATCCCCTAGTGCTCAAAATTTTACTTGAAGCTTTCCCCTATTTTCTCCTGGTCCCCTATTTCTTCTTGTTCCCCTATCTCTTCTTGTTCCTCTATTTCTTCATGTTCCCTTGTTTCTTCAGAGGGCATCTCTTCTTGCTTTCTTTTATTTTGTTCTCCTCATTTTTTTTATTCTACTTTTCACTTCCTATGGAGGAGAAGAGTATCATCATCAGACTCTATGTCTGATGTGGAAGGGGAAATGAATTTTTGAGATACCTTTTTAGGAGCTTCTATTTGCTCAGTGGCAATCTCCTTTCCTTTGCCTTTGTCGACATCTACCTTTTCTACAATGGGCTTAATGGGGATACCATTGATGCCTAGAGGGACTTTATCTACAAGAGTGTCAGACCATGTGTCATGGTGATTGTCATATCTTTCAAAAAACTCCTTGTCAATCTTTGTTCCATACCTGGAATACGTTTGTATATGACACCTCATCTGCCACCATGCTAATATTTTAGTATGATCCCAATATTCCCTTTTTTCTTCATCCTCTCAATGACCTTTTCATCCAGCTTGTGGGTTGGGTTCACATCAGGGCTCCAATCTACCAGGTGTTCATAGAAATCATGCCACGGAGGTAATGGTTGCATCTATTCAATATGCCACTCCAATGGTTGATCCTCCTCATTGTTCCTACCTGTTTATCGATTTCCTATCTGATGCATGAAATTTCTTGAAGGGGGCTCGATTAAGGGTGGCCTGCTTTTGAGAAAATTTATCTGTAGGGTCATACTTCCATTTTTGTGGTAACTCAACTAACTTCAAATTTTTCAAAGTTTGAGTGATTCGCTCATGGTCCCCTTTCTTTGATACTGATACACCTAAAAATTGAAAGGGCATGAGGCAGGTACCTATCTTACCAGCACATGTACTAAATTTGCTATTGATGAACTTAGTTTACCTCACATATTCTAGAGTGAACAATCGCTCAATGACGTAATAAGGCAGCAAAAAAGGCTTCCCTATGAAGCCATATAGCCTGACGACCACTCCTTGGGTCAAAATAAACCAATCCCCTTCTTCTACGTGGATGTGCTGCAAAGTATCCTACATACTTTGGGGAATCCTTGGCATGGTGCCATACATGATTTTCAATGCAAGACCCAAGAATTCCATATTAAAATGGTAATACGATTCAGCTTTTGAAAGGAGCGGTGTCCACTCATACACGGGTAGGATGTTTCCATCTTGGTCCTTTGTTGTAGTAGAGATAAAACTTAAATTTTTTGCCTAAAAGAAAAAGAAAAGCCATACCAGGTAAGAAGAAAACCTGAAGGTATCAGGGAGGTCTCTCTGAAGCTTGAAGAGGCCTGCATGCAGTTGTTGGGCCAAGTACGTTGGCCAGTCGAAGTAGAGTGGCACTATTTTTTGGTCTACGCATGCAACATCATAGAATTTAGGGTTTGATATATAGTGTGCCACCACAACCTACCATCCGTAGACCTGTGAATCAGTTTCTAACCCTACCACCATGGCCAACATGGAAAAAAGCTCCTTATTCTTGAATTTGGACAAGGGAATTGGAGACTTTGGCACGGTTCCCTTAGGAGGAGAATCTATCAAATGCTCTTGCAAAAATAATCTGATGTTGAGGGTGTTGGTATAAAAATTTACTAAATTGATGGGGTCAAAAGGGATAGGGTTTACTATAGGATTTCTACCATAGCTGAAAGTGGCCCTAATTGCATCAACATCAAGAGTAAATATGATCCCTCCCCTAGAATTTCTCACAATTATGTGCTTGACATCATAGAACTCAGCCATAGCTCTAATTAACTTAGGGTAGGGGTGGACCTAGGTGCAGACGTACCAAGAGAGCAGGGCATGGTAGGAAAATGTACCTGGGCATGATGGAGTGACACCCTTGGTGACCCTGGCTACTACATCCTTTTAAATTCATTCTGAGTCCTTCCATGTTAACCTAGTGTCAATGATGTGAATATCTGGGTCCATGAAACTACTCTCACTCTTAGTCGACTTGTGTTTCCCTTTAGTAGCTAGTGGAGAAGCCATCATGGTTGCCTACTATGATTTGGACATAGAATAAGCCTAGAATGTGCTTAGCAGAGTTTTGAAGGATTTTTTGAGAAAGTAGGGAGCACAACGAGTAGAAGGAAAATAATGTAGAGGATAAAGAAGTGATAAAAAAGCTTCTATGGTATAAGTGGATGTGCATGCATGTGCCAAGGTGACATGCAATAAATATGGTTGGTGGTGCACACCCCAATACTAATTTTGAACGTTTCTAGATGCTTTGGTTCATGTGCCACCTTCAAGAAACCAACTACCATGCATTACCATTTTGCTAGGGCCAATGGCATCACTTTGCTACTATCCTAGGCCAATAAATTAGTGTCACCTCTACTGGGCCAATAAGCTAGTACGGTGATACCTTAAAAAGTAGGTTTTTAAAAGTTCAAGAAAACTATTTTTCTCGCTAAAGGATTAGTTGTTCTGAGGTGGCCTTTGGACACTAAAATATCATGCCATCATGACAAATTTCCTTGGAGTGGCCATCAATCACCAAAATATCATGAAATCATGACAATTTGCATTGAGGTGGCCTTTGGGCACCAAAATATCATGCCATCATGACAAATTTCCTTGGAGTGGCCATCGATCACCAAAATATCATGAAATCATGACAATTTGCATTGAGGTGGCCTTTGGGCACCAAAATATCATGCCATCATGACAAATTTCCTTGGAGTGGCCATCAATCACCAAAATATCATAAAATCATGACAATTTGCATTGAGGTGGCCTTTGGGCACCAAAATATCATGCCATCATGAAAAATTTCCTTGGAGTGGCCATCATCGAAATATCATGAAATCATGACAATTTGCATTGAGGTGGCCTTTGGGCACCAAAATGTCATGCCATCATGACAAATTTCCTTAGAGTGGCCATCATCTATTGAAATATCATGAAATCATGAAAATTTGCATTGAGTGGCCTCTGAAATATCATGAAATCATGACAAATTTCCTTGGAGTGGCCTTTTGAAAGAAAATAGAACATATTTACATAAAATACATACAAAGTAGAGGGAAACCTTTTACTTATAGTACAACTTCAGATGGAAGTCATTAACGGGGATGGGTTGAACCTGACCCTGTTCATTTTTTAACTGGAAGGAGTTTTGTTATTTTTCTTCAATCACTTCGAAGGGGCCTTCCCAGAATGCATCAAATTTTTGATGATTTCTGGGTTTTGCCTTCTTTTCATTCCACCTTAGGACCAAGTCTCCCACTTTGAAATTTCTTAGAGTGGCCTTTTTGTCGAACCATTTCTTCATGGTGACCATATATTTTTGATAGTGGTCATAAGCTTGTTCCTTCTATTCTTCTAACTGGAGTAGTTGGATCAACCTATTCTCCATTGGTTCTGCCTCTTCTATGCTAGTTTGATTGAGCAATTTTAAAGTTGGCATTTCTATGTGTATTGGAAGAACTGCTTCTTTATCATAGACCAAAGAGTAGGGGGATGTGTTGATAGACTTCTTGATAGTTATTCTATCAGCCCACAATGCTTGGTTTATCAGAGAGTGCCAACTTCTCTTATTGTCCTTCAGAGTTCGCTTCAAGATCTTGAGCAAGTTTTTATTTGTTGATTCAGCTAATCCATTTCCCTACGGATAATAGTTCGAGGATATTTTCAAGTAAATCCCATATTTACATGCAAATTCAATCATCTTGGTACCTATAAAATATGAGCCATTTTCTATGACCAATGCATCTAGGATGCCAAATCTTGTAATCAAACTTTCCATGAATTCCATTACAACTTCTTGATCTACCTTTTTAGTGGGTACTTATTTGGACCACTTAGTGAAATAATCAGTAGCTATCAAGATGTATTTATGCCCAATGGATGAGTTGGGCTCTATTATTCCAATGAAATCTAATCCCCATTGTTGAAAAGGTTCTTCAACCTGAATGGATTTTAGAGGTATAGAAGCATTTCTATTTCTCCCAATGTATCTCTAGCACTTCTCATAGTTTCTTGTTACTCTGAAAGTGTCTACGAAGATGGTTGGCCAATAACATCCAGTCCTGATGATCTTTAAAGTAGTGGTCCTTCCTGAGTAGTGTCCTCCTGATGGGCCTCCATGGAATTCCTCCAAGATCTTCTATTTTTGATCTTCCTTTATGCACCGAAGCAATACTCCATCCAATTTTTTTGTACAACCCTTCAGGTAGCAGAGTGTACTTCAAAGCTTGGATCATGTATCTTCTTCTCTATGAAGCATTCAAACTTGCTAGACACTTTCCATTCTAGAAGTACCTGATTAGTTCATCGGCCCAATCAAGCTGCTCTGAGGGTTGATCATCGTCTGAGGCTGCTTCTTGAGTTTGGAAAGCTATGTATTCTGATGAGGCTTGCTTGGTGAGTTCTTGGCATAGTGCTCTACCTCTTACAAGCTTGGTTGGATGTATTTCAATATCATATTCTTGTATCTTTGACACCCAACCAACTCTTTTATCACCAAGTTCCCCTTGTATGATGAAATTTCTGACGTCAGGGTGAACTACATAAACTATAGTCCTACTCTATGAAAGGAAATGCCTAAACTTTTTCAAAGACTTCATTATTGCATAAATCTATTTTTCAATGAAGTTATACTTCTCTTCATGTTCTTGCATAGTCTGACTTAGAAAAGCTATAGGCCTCTCTTCATTGTTAGGCCCTTTCTGAGTGAGTACTATGGCGTAGCTCTCTTGTTCACCTACAACATACAAGATGAAACCCCTAGAGTAGTCTAGGTTTACCAAGATGGGGGCTTGGGCTATTTGTTCCTTAATTTACTAGAAAACCTATTTCCTTGAGTCTATCCACTTGAACTCAACATCCTTCTTCAACAACTCGGTCATGGGTTTGACAATTTATGCAAAATCGACTATGAATTTGTGCACGAAGTTGATTTGGCCGAAGAAGGATTGTAAGCCCTTTTTGTTAGGGGGCAGAGGGAGTTCTAATAGTGCTTTCACCCTGTTAGGGTCTATAGCTAGCCCGATCTTAGAAATGACATGGCCCAGTAAGAGTCCTTCTTCTACAGTGAAGATGGATTTCTTTGGATTTAGAGAGATGCCAAACTCTCTACATTTTTTAAATACGCTCCTAAGATGTTCGATGTGATCCTCCTTTCGATGGGAGAACACTATCATATCATCTAGATATATCACTATAATCTTGTTGACAAGTTCTCCGAAAGCCACGTCCATCGCTCTTTGAAAAGTTACCCCAACATTAGATAATCCAAAGGGCATCCTCTGATAGGAAAATGTCCCCCACTTGGTTGTGAATGCAGTCTTGAATTGATCTTCATCCTTAACCCATACCTGATTGTACCCAGAGAACCCATCCAAGAGTGAGAATATTTTTGCTCCTGCTACTGTATGTAGGATCTAGTCGATCTATGGGAGGGGGTAATGGTCTTTTAATGAAGCCTTATTCAAGTTGTGGAATTTGATGCACAACCTGATATCTCCATTATTTTTTCTAACTAGGACTAGGTTGGCTACCCAAGTTGAATGCTTGATAGGGTAAACAATCTTAGCTTCAAGTAATTTTAGTAGTTCTTGCTTCATCAAAGCCTCGATCTTAGGATTCATCGATCGTTGCTTTTGTCGGAATGGCTTTGCACCTTCTTCAAGTTCAATCATATGTTGGATCATCTCTTTGGAGTAGACCTTAAGATCACCATAAGTCCAGGCTATGATGTCTAGGAATTCCTTACATAATCCCCTGATTTGGTCCAGTTCTTCTTCTGTAGTGTTTACTCCCACTTTGATGGATTTATCAGGTCCCATTTGAGCTTCTCTATATCTATGCTTGTCAACTTTCATTTTATGACCAGTTGACCTATCATTGTTATCAAATAAGCTTTCAAGGGTGATCAACCCTTTTGGGATGTGGTTGTTTTTTAACTGGATCATACATGTATCTTCTTCATATTTGGATATTCTATTACTTGAGCAGTTCATTTCATGAATGAGGAAGTCCACTATCTATTCATCATTTTTGAATACCTACCAAAAGGTATCCCTATCTAGTATGAAAGGCCTATAAATTAGCCTAACTATCTTGGACTTCTGGATGACATTGCTGATAGGGCAAAAATTTACCCCTACCAAAGCCAACAAATCTGCATGAGTGTTCTTTTCCCTTGGGATTGCTTTGAGATTTAAAGATTCAAAATATTCTAGAAAGTCCCAAACCTTATTCCTATAAGATTTAAGGTAATGTTGCTTGCTTACACATTTCTCAATGACTTGATTCACTATCAATTCAGAGTCCCCAAATATTTGTAGCTATTTGATACCCATATTTTTAGCTTTCTTAAGGCCTAAGCAGAGTGCTTCATACTCTGCTGCATTATTAGTGCAACTCTAGGTTAACCGATAAGAAAAAACTTTCTCTTTTCCTATTGGAGAGATTAGAACAATACCTGCTCCTACTCCATTTTTACACCTAGCACCATCGAAGAAAAGTTTCCATAGTTGATTAGTAGGTTGGTCTACCTGAGGGAGAGGAGTAGGGTTACTCTTCTCGGGCTTTACAATTGTGTAGTTCCCCATATCTATTTCGATCATGGCATTGAAGTCTTGGAGAGAGAACTGGTCTTCCTCCTGCAACACATTTAGAGCTTCCTCCATTAAGTTCAAATCTCCCAGTTCCTCTATCATCATATTCACTATAGTGGTTGATTTACCTTCTTCTTCAAGCTTTTCAATGTGGAAAGTCGAAGGTTTCTCATTGAATACTTTTACTCTTTTACCCTTGAATGGGATTTCTAAGTGTGAGAAATCTAATGATAAATATCCTCCTATTTTAGCAGTGAACTCCCTAGAGAGGCACATACCAAAATAAGGCTCTAAATCCACTACCACTACCTCTTGTATAACTGTGAGTTGAGGTAGTCTATGAAGAACTATTGGGATATCCTTAATTACCCCTACAATTTTGATAGGGGTTCCATCTAATTGCAAGACACCAAGACTACTCCTTGTATATTCCATTCCCATGATATCACATACTACCTTGGGCATCACAATGGTTGCAACTCCAGAATCTATCATACAGTTGTGAACTACCCATCCTTCCATATGAAGGGACAGATAGAAGGGAGGGGGTCTATTTTTTCCTAAAGTGGATGTTAGACTAGCTTGTGTAGAATCTAACTGAGTTGGGGTTCTATTCTTATTCTTCATAGATCTCAAGGATTCTTGCAACAAGTCGATCTACCTCAGAAATTGCAAAGCTTCATACATAGTTGCTTTGGAGGGAGTTTTCTTCATTTCCTCGACTATGTTGAATGGGAGGGGTTCGACACTTTTCTCTTTTACACTTGTGTCATACTTGTTTCTGTACCCCTGAGTAGCATCTATCCTTTGATGCTTAGTTAGTGAGGGGTATCTCAGTTTATCTCTAGCTTGTTCCTACATCTCTGCTTCCTTCTATCGAGGTGCTTCTTTACGAATTTTTGCTCCTTTCTAACCTAAATTTTGGGGAGCTTTCTCATAGGAGGTTCTTTTCTCAATAGGGTCCCTTATAGGTGAAGGCACCTTCAAGGGGTTAAGCTCTTGGGGATCAACCTACAAGGGTTTCTTTCCTGATCTGGTTAGAACAACTACTTGTTCAACAGAAGGCATCATGAAATTTTGATTCTCTTCTCTGATCATATTAACCTGACCCTTGAGGGTTCTCTCAACCTTTTTGATAGCTACCTTCTAGACATGGTGTTGATGAATCATACAAGAAGTTTCACCATGTGGATCATTACATGTGGAACACCAGAAGTTTGACTCTATCGAAGTGTTAGTGGGTTCACTATCTTCATTGGTGTAAACCACGTTAGACTTATCATAGCTTCTACCGCTTGTGGAGGCTTGATATTTTGTTACTTGAGGAAACCTCCTTGGTTGGAAATTCCTTTCTACTTCTCTTATTTCCATTGAAGTCATTTTATTCATCAGAGTTTTCATGGATGCTTGCAAATCTTGTAAAGCTGCAAGTGGAAGATCTGGAGTCGATGAAACTATCGCTATTGGGAGAGCAGGAATGGTAGGAAGCATTGGAGGAGTGAGAGGTGCTTGTATCACTGGGATATTAGGTTACCCAATCCATTTAGGGAGACTTGCATTAGGAGTGGGAGTAGGAGTTGGGAAAGCAGTATTTGATGCTTGTGGTAGATCTAGGAAAATAGGTATTATCATTTTTATAGGGAACCTTCCAATAGCGATCATATCTCTTTCTACCTTTTGAGCTTCTTGGTAAATCTCTGGGAAGGTAAATACTTGGGATTGCCTGATGGCCATACTTATATCTGAGTTGAAAGCTCTCAGATAGTAATACATTGATTGTTCATTCATTGGTCACAATCCATTAGGTACTCTCTGCCAAGTTTGACTGAATCTGATGTTAAAGTCGACTATCTCCTCTTGAGGGTGCTTCTGGATAATAGTAAACTGATTTAGCAGGGAGAATGGGTCTACATGTTCATTGAATTCTTCTACTAGTTTACCGGCAAGTTGGGCCCAAGTAGATATACTTTGGTTGTCAAGAGCTCTATACCAATAGAGCATTTTTCCTTTCAAGGAAATGACTAGCAATCTTATCATAACATCTTCTTCAATGATGTTATGTATCGGGCTAGTGCAACTACATCTTGATAGTGTTCATAGGTCATATTTCTAGTACCATCATACTAGGGTAATGCTTTCAAGGCCACTACTAGAATCGGGTGTTGAGCTGCTAGATTCAGGGGGCCTGTATGGTTCCATAAAGGGTAAGGTAGAATTGGCTGATTTGTAGCCATTGTAATTATGGTTCTACCAGATATTATGGGTATATGGGTAGTTAGAGTTAAAGTTCCACTAGAAGCAATACTAGGGAAGGTTGTAGGGGAAAGATTTGTGTATCCTGTATTGACAGTATATGAAGAAGTTGTTCTAGCAACTAAAACAGGATTAGCTCTGAGGCTACCAAGGTGTAGTTCGAAGAACTCGATGGGTTCTTCTAAATTTTTTCTTTAGATCTGGTTATCATAAAAGATGGTATTTAACCAGAAAATAGGTAAAGGCTTTCTTAGGGTTCCTTTCTTGGGCGGAGTCGCTAGGTGATTCATAAAAAATAAATAGGGCAAAGGTAATCACCGAAACTTTGATCTGTATACTACATGGGATTGGGTCCCACCAGGCGTGCCAAAAACTATTGGTGCAAAATCTACCTTTGGTTACATTTGCACCCAAGACTTTGCCAACATTGAAATACTAGGTTAAAATAGGGTTTTACTTGGTTCAATCTCCAGAGGAGGTTGGTTCCTTGCTTCTTTTAGGAAAAGGGAGAGAGAGGTAAATGCATAAAGAGAGGGAAATATAGCTAGTGCTAGAAGCATTTAAAGGTACATATTAGATAACAACAAAGCAACCTCAACAACACTTTTCAGAGAAGCATATATTTAAATCATCAAATAGAACAACTAATCCTCCGATGTAAATCTATTCAAGCATAAGATTAATGGAATGGTTGATTTCAGAGTTAACAGAACTTTACCATAGAAATTTAGAATAAGAATTAGAGCAAGCAAGATTCAATCTAACCTTAATTAGCAATCAACAATCCATACATACTTGATAATACACCAGTGGGCCAGAAACCAGAATGAATGATATTTTATTAGCTTTTAAAAGTCTATGTACATCACCTTGTAAACATCTAAGAGCCGACCATTTTTTTAGGTCACTCATCCTATATATAATAGTTTTACATAACAGAAAAATTGAAAGTTGTTACAACAATATGCCCGTAGGCTCATTCTGGTAAAGAGGCAGTTAGGAGAGCATGGAGTCTTCAACTAGAAATGGTTAAGATCTTCTTGTTACAATGATCCTCCTTGATCTCTTTAGAGGCATCATGGTCCAGCTATCTTTTACTCAAAATTCTTTCCTCTCCTTCATCTTCAAAATGTCATGCCATCATGACTTTTGGTCTTTGCTTGGCCCTTGGTCTTCAAAATGTCATGTTGTCATGACTATTTGCCCTTAGCTCTACCTTCATCTTCAAAATGTCATGCCATCATGAATTTTGGTCTTTGCTTGGCCCTTGGTCTTCAAAATGTTATGTTGTCATGACTTTTTCCCTTAGCTCTACCTTCATCTTCAAAATGTCGTACCATCATAACTTTTGGTCTTTGCTTGGCCCTTGGTCTTCAAAATATTGTGTTGTCATGACTTTTTGCCCTTAGCTCCGCCTTCATCTTCAAAATGTTGTACCATCATGACTTTTGGTCTTTGCTTGGCCCTTGGTCTTCAAAATGTCATGCTATCATGACTTTTTGCCCTTAGCTCCGCCTTCATCTTCAAAATGTCGCATTGTCATGACTTTTGGTCTTTGCTTGGCCCTTGGTCTTCAAAATGTCGTGTTATCATGACTTTTTGCCCTTAGCTCCACCTTCATCTTCAAAATATCGTGCCATCATGACTTTTGGTCTTTGCTTGGCCCTTGGTCTTCAAAATGTCATGTTGTCATGACTTTTGGCCCTTAGCTCCGCCTTCATCTTCAAAATGTCGTGCCATCATGACTTTTGGTCTTTGCTCGGCCCTTGGCCTTCAAAATGTTGCATTGTCATGACTTTTGGCCTTAGCTCCACCTTCATCTTCAAAATGTTGTGCTATCGTGACTACTTTCTATACTTAGTGAAATATTGAGAAGACTTACTCCTTACTCCCCTGGATGTGGTCATTTTGACCAACAACGCTCTATCTCAAAAAGCTGATAAAGGAAAAAAGACTTGGGAAAGGAAGCAAACCCCCAATCCAAATTTTTTGGCATCTAATTTAAGGGTGGATAGAAAATGTGCTCATGGTTATCCTAAGGAATTTATTCCCATAGAAATATTGGTTGTTGTTGTAGTTGAAGGCCTTGTCACAGATGAAATTGATGGAAAGTGCATAGAGATAAAAGAAGATTGCTTTAAAGTTGCTAGGGTTGTTCCAAAAGTTGGTGGGCATTCCAAGGGTGCAGAGGTGAATAAAAATAATTTTTTTTTTTTATATTAGGAGAGCTGTCACCTTTTGGTCTTAAGGCTGGGTTGGACGCTATTCAAGATAAGGGAGTGGAGATCCTAGATCATCAAGGGGACCAACTTCCCTCTTCTCAGGTTCTTGTTGAGATGTTTTTAGGAGCAACTACCCCTATTTTGTATAATAAGAGGGTTGATGCCCCTCTTGATAAGGAAAAATATGAAGCTATCACAAAGTATCTTTGGAATGTAGAAGTGAGAGATACTTTTACAAATACTTTGGACAAGGAATCAAAGGTCTTGTATTCCTCAGAGGAAGATGACTTTCAATAAGTTCTAATCCAGAAAAAGATGAAACTATAGAAGATAGCTCAGCATCAATATCTCCTTCCTCAATCAGTAGAAGCAAGAAAGAAGGGAACGATTGGCTCTATGCAGTCCATCAGAAACACGCCAAAAAAATGAATCTAAGTAGTGGGAATGGGTTAGGAAGACCAAAAACATCTAAGGTTTTCCTAAATAAAACAACTCAAGATGTGGATAATGGCTCCTAGCACACATTACATTGAGTGGAGGGAAGACTCTGTAATCCTTGAAGTAATGAATATTGTCTCATGAAATATTTAGGGTTTGCATACCCCGACTAAAAACTAGTGCTAAATTTTTTTAGAAAAAGTTTCAAGCCTAATATTCTTTTCTTACAAGAAACGAAGATGGGTGATGAGGATTTTGATAGATTGCGAAGGTTTATTTAGAAGGGGTGTGAAGATGTGAGTAGGGCTACTCGTGGTTCATCTAGAGGGTTGTGGACGGTTTGGAATCCTGATTATAGGGACGTCAAGATCATTCATCAGGTTAATAGATTCTCTTCCTTTTTATTTTGTTGTACAAAATTATTTTTTCTTGAATTTCTACCAATGTGTATGCTCCCAATGTTATTGTGAATAGAAGGAAACTTTGGGTTGACTTAAAAGCCCTTGGTTCTTTGTTTGACATTCCATGGCTGTTTGCTGGTGATTTTAATTCCATTTTTCTCCCTAGTGAGAAACTTGGAGGCTCGATTATTATTTTTGGATAGTATGGAGGAATTTGGTGAGTTCTTGACCTCCATGGGACTAGTATATATTGATTTACAAGGTTCTAAATTCACTTGGTCCAAGGGAAGGAGGTCTAATTCAATCTACGATTGATAGATCCCTTACTTCGAATAGTTGGCTTACCATGGTTCATGATTGCTCTTTGAGGACTTTATTGAGAATTGCTTCTAATCACAACCCATTGCTGTTAGAATTCATTGAGGAGAAATATTTGAAAGGTTATCCTTTTAGGTTTGAGACAATGTGGATTTTTCATTTGGATATTGAAGGGTTAATTAAGGCTTGGTGGAATATGGATGTCTATGGAACTAAGATGTTCCAAGTGGCCAAGAAGATAAAAATCATAAAAGCTAACTTGAAGAGGTGGAATTGAGAGGTTTTTGGGAATCTCTTCCATAGGAAGCAAAAAATATTTCAAGAATTGCAATAAATTGAGAAAAAAGGCTAAAGTGAAGGTTGGTCAAGTGAGCTAGCCAACAAAGAGAAAATTATTCTTACATAATTCCATTATATTCTTGCTAGCGAGGAGTATTTTGGAGGTAAGAATCTCGAGCTATGTGTCTTAAGGAGAAGTCCTGTGAATACCTTAAAGATAAGGAAGAAATTGCTACTACCATGGTATCCTTATTTTAGAAATTATTTTCTAGAGATAGGGAGGAAGATAGGGATGCTTCGGAGGAATTTCTCAGGAACATTCCCTAGGTGGTGACAATTGATATGAATAATGCTTTGAATGCCCCATTTCTAATGATGAGATTAGGAACAACATATTTAGTATGAATAAGGACAAAGCACTTGGACCGGATGGGTTCCTTGCTAGTCTTTTTTAGAGGTTTTGGCACCTTCTTGGTTCAGATATTTCAAAATCCTTAATAGAATTCCAATCTTCTTCCTCTTTTATGTAGGAATGGAATACTACCTTTATTGTTTTGGTTATGAAGAAACATGGTGCCTCTTATCTAAGGGATTTCATACCTATTAGCTTATGCAATACCCTATATAAGTTGCTTACTAAGACACTTCCTAATAGGTTGAGAAGGCTTTTGCCCATCTTGATTTCTCCTCTTCAAGGTGGTTTTGTTCATGGTAGGCAGATTGTGGATGGGATCATTACGGTTCATGAGACTTTGCATTTTATGTCTAAAAACAAGTTGGTTGGAATGCTTCTTGTAGACACCAAAATCTAGCCACTTGTCATCCATCCATGTTTCCCAATCTCCACAACCCATTATATATATATATATGTATTTGTTAATATATTTAAATATTAATATTTTATATATTATATTTATATATATTTAATAAATAAATAAATAAATAAATATATATATATATATATATATATATATATATATATATATATATATATATATATATATATATATTTATATGAATTAATCTTAGCCCTTCGCCATGTTTTAATCTCAGCCATCCATCCGCCTTAATCCATGCCACTTACCCATATTTAATCTCCACTCTTCCTCATGTTTTAATATTGGCAACTCAAATTGTGTCGTCGAAACCCTACCATGTCTAAAGAAAGATTATAAAGAGGAGTCATTTTGACGACTCAACCCCTAACTAAGTCCTCTAAGTTCTTGGAATCTCTAAGTGCCTAATTTTGCTAATTTCCTTAAGATATTTATGGATTCCAAGCCCTAGCCCCCATCATTTCCATCCTCGCCTCCATCACCGCCATTCGTAGCCCTCCGCTTCTGCCGTCGCCCTTCCTACCCACCCGCAACCTCTTTGGGATTAGACAAACACGAAGACACCAACCATTCTTTTTAACTAGGGTTTCAGAGAACCCTAGTAATCTGTAACATTGTATCAAAAATAAGCATTGTAAATCCCCACATTTGGGGCATATTGATTGTAACATTTGAGATCCACTCGCAAAAATAAAGAGTTTTATTTCATTTGTGCAATCTCTATGTTTTACTTTGCTTACTTGTCTATTTATATCATTACTGTATTGGTATTGCTTGATTTCTGATTCACACTTAAACTTGATATGCAAAAGGCTTATGACAGGGTCTCCTGGGAGTTCCTTGATAAGGTGTTGCAAAAATTTGGCTTTGGGGATCTATAGAGGAAGTGGGTTAGAGTTATTATTTCCTATGCAAAATTTTCTATCATCATCAATGGGATTTTAAGTGGTTTTTTGGGGGGTCAAAGAGGTATTAGGCAAGGTGATCCCTTGTCTCCATATCTTTTCATTTTGATGGTTGAAGCTTTAGGAAGATCGATTCTTGCTGCTACCTTATCCTCTAAGATTAAGGGTATTAGGCTTGCTGGTATTGCAGAAGCAGTTTGTTGTCAACAATTTGTAGATGACACTGTACTTCTTGGGGAGGCTACTATAAGAGAGGCTAAGGAATTCCTTAATATTTTGCACTTGTGTGAGAAAGCTTCCAGAAAACAAATTAACTTCCATAAATTTTCAATTTTTTTTATGAATATTGGGGGCAACTTCATCATAGAATTGCAAGGATTTTTGGTTGTGGTATTGCTAACCTTCCTTCTTTATATCTAGGTATGCCATTGTTTACTGGGAGGATGAAGGAGGAGTTATGGTCTCCTGTGTTGGATAGGATTCAATGTAAGTTAGTTGGGTGGAAAGGTAATCTCCTAAGCCAAGTAGGTAAGTTGCAATTGCTTCAAGCTACCCTCCAAAGCATTCTCATCTATTATATGTCTATTTTTAGAATGCCATTCAAAGTTAAGAGGAGGATTGACCAAATATTTAGGAGATTTCTATGGGTTGGGGCAGAGGATAAACAAAGGGTGTCCCTTGTCTCTTGGAATAAGGTTTTCTCTTCTATGAAAGAAGGTGGTCTTGGGATCAAAATTTTTTTGTTATTCAATAAGGCATTGATTGCAAAAACAACCTAGAGATTATGTGTTGAGGAGGACCAATTGTGGAAAGATATTATGAGAGATAAGTATTGGGAAAATTACATTTCTTTTTTTAGAAGTGGTACTCCTCCTAGGGGCTCTGTGACCTGGAATGGTTTGCAAGGGATCAAAATTTTGGTTACAGAGGGTATGCGATGGTAGATTGGGAATGGCAAAGATGTGTTCTTCTTGGAGGATACTTGGGTTATTCCGAAACCCCTCTTTCTTAGTCCAAAGTTTTATGAGTTGAAGGCTCCTTTGTCACTGAAATATGGAGAAAAAATAATTGATTACATAATCATCACTAATGGCAAGAGGATTTGGAAGTATTTGAATTTACATACAACTGATCTTTGAATCCTTCAAAGTTTGGCAAATTTGAACATATTGCTGTAACAATACTTTCTTCCTCAACAGAATGATAGGGACTTCCTTCTATGAACTCATTCTCCTAAAGGCCTTTTTCTATCAAGATTGCATATGAGGCCCAAACATTGTCCACGAGAGGATATTTTCTGGCAGAAAGGGTTTGGTATCCCCATTTGATCCCCATGATTGCATTTTTTTGTGGTTGTGTTTGCAAAATAAAATTTTGACTATTGATAATTTATGGAAGAAAGGATTCCATATTCCCAATATTAATCTCGTATTCTAAGGATGCTGAATCCGTGGATAATCTTTTCATTCATTGTGATTTTTTAAATAAGGTGCTCAATGCTTTACTGGATTTTGTTTTTGTCAAATGGAAATTACCTCAAACTTTTGAGGAACTTTTCACTTAGTGGAAATCCCCCTTCATCAATCATAACCTCACTAGGGTGTGGGATCTGGTTCTTCCTCATTTTTATGGGGTATCTGGTGGGAGAGGAACAAAATAATTTTCAAGGATATTGCTAGGGATGAATCCTTTGTATTTATAAGGATTAAAGATGTTATTGAGAATAACTTGGTTGTCTTTGCTGCTGGAAATTTAGGGGAGAAAGCTTTGGAGAAAGGAGCTCTTGTTAGTTGGAATTTGAATCTAGGGAATTTTGCTTTTGTATCCACTATTAAAAAAGATTGGCTACTAGATGACATAAACCAACTAAAGGATGGGTCATTCTGAACTTTGATGGGGCTACCAAAGGTAACCTCGGGAGGGCTGGTGGAGGGGGTGTTGTCAGAAATGATAATGGTGAGGTCATTTGGACTTACACTGAAGATTATGGTATTCAAACCAACCACCTAGTTGAAGCTAAGGCACTTTTCTTGGGTGTTCATCAATTTTTTGAGAGGGGCTTGAGAAGACTTCTCATTCAAGGTGACTCCTTGAACATCATTCAAGATTTGCAGGTTGGAAAGACTGACAATTGTTTCATCCTGAATATTATTAAGGACACCTCAAATATTTTGGAAGGTATGTTAGAAGTTAAAATTGAGCATATTTATAGGGAAGGTAACCAGTTGCTGATGTTATGGCCAATTTGGAGGTGGATAGTGGCCAATTTAAAATTTGGGAAGACAATTTCCCTTCATGGTTAATGATAATTGTTGCTTTAGAAGCATTGGGCCTACTTATCCAGTAGACCTTTTTATTGTCTTTCTGCTTGGATGAGATCTCCTTTGTGTTGTAGTGATCCTCTCTCTAGGGGGTCTTTTTTGGGGACTGGCCCTTTTGCTCCCTGGTGGTTACCATTCTCAAGGAATATGCTTGGTGTTTTGCCTTCACTCTTGCTCTCCGAGTTTGGGGTTTTGTTATCTGCATCTTGATGTATTTGTTGCCTTTCCAATCTTATGCCAAAATAGAGCAGGATCGTTGTTGAAAAATTTTCCTTTATGCCTTGCTAGGTGGTAGGTTGGTCTTTGCTTTTTGATAACCATTTTGGTTTAATTTCTGTTTCTTTTGATCTTGAAGACTAACTTGTACTTAATTAACCTTATCTTTCTCTACCTCCTCTAATATAAAAAGTTCTAAAACCTTTTAAAATCTTATTTTTCAACCTTAACTAAAAAAAACTATTAATATGCATATTCTTAACGTGCTGGTGTTGTTTCACAACCCATTCAATTAAGATTTTTAATCTTATAAAATTCCGATGATGCCATTTTAATACTCTTCGCTTATTATTACAAGTAAACCCCTTTTAAATGCCACGTCATGAACTACATCATCATCCACGAGGAATCACACCCAACGAAACGCAACTATTTACATACATGCACGAAGCTAAACTGCTGAGTGATAAGATACGCCTCAAAGGAAATGATTTTAATCCGGGAGAGTTTTAAATTTTAGCATTTGTTAAAAAAAAATGTGAAAAAAAAAAAAACAGATGTTTAGTTTTATTTTTAAAGATATTATTTTTGAATTTATTTTTAAAATGTTTTGGGTTTATGATAATTTTTTTAAAATATTTTTATAAACTGTACACTCTATAACAAAATGTATTTTATCTCTGTAAAGAATAAAGAAATGAATAAAGAATAAGAGGCGGCACAAAACAGCAGACGCAGCACTCCAATTTTGGTCTAACCCTTTTGCCGCTCCAAAAATTCGTTAGAAAAGTATTATGTATTCAATCCATGGTTGAGCCAGTTGGAAATTTGCTTCAACTACAAACCACTGTTTCGTAATAATGTAAACCGTCAAATTCTGGAGTAAATACTAATCCCATTCCCCTCTTTGGTGACGCCCTCGCTTCCCTTGATTTGGCATTTACTTCCCTGTTAATCTGCCAGATATTCAACTTCTGCAAAGATAAAAAATAAATCAGTGAAAAAATAAAACAATAATCATAACCTCTTTTAGAAAGAAAGGGGGGGAGAAGTAAGGGAGGATGATGCATACATGGCTATCAAAGCTGCAATAACCTCCAATGGCGGCAGCTGCAGCTCTCACGACCGTCGCAAACGGCACCGCATAAGCAGCCATCTGCTCTTCCGATTTCCTTCGACTTGAATGGACACGAATTACTGCCCAGAGACAGAAACAGAGGAGACGACAGAGGAGGTATTAGATTGATAAGCTGTGAGTAACATGATTCCCATGGAATCTGTATTTATACATCTTGTTGAAGATCGATCGACCTGCCGGGAAGCTGAGAAGCTCCGCGAGCATTGGCTAGCGATGAGATAAGACAGTGAAAGCAGGGTAGGTAGTACTCTTCTTTGACTATGTGGGCGGCAGCTTCAACCTTTGCGCGGACCGGGTCAAATGAGAATGGACTGCCGGATTTTCTTTGCGTGCCTAGGAAAGGAAAATAGTTTCCTTGTCGGGGCATTTTAATATTTTAATTACCTACATTTGACTGTAGGAAGGAGGCCTTCTGTTCCTATCTTTGGGGAGAATGGTCCTCTGAAGAATGTAGTTTTATCCTCTAAAAATAAGTAGAATATAATCCTAATTATACCATTGTCAGACAAGACCAACTTTTGTCGGTGTCTATGCATTCACGTGGCATTTACTAAAGAAGTCAAGCAATTAAACCGGGATTGACTTGATTTAGAATCAAGTCGGCATTCGTCTTTTATGAAACTCCAAAATCTAATACGAAACTCCCATGAATGTAGACAAAATTGGTGATGGAAATACTTAGTCTTGTTTTAATCTGGTATGAAACTCCGAATCTAATAGGAAACTTCTATGCATCTAAGACAAAGTATGGAAGAAGCAGCCCGGAAATACCACATGCTTCCAGAATATTAAAAAATTTGAATGATTTTTCTAATAAGTAATGGTAAAATTATATTATGTTAAATCCCCGTCAGTGTAGTTTACCGGTAAGGACGTCACTTGCATTATCCGTGATGTGTCCCGGGTTCAATCCCCATGGTGGATGTTTATAAGAAGTTAAAAAAATAGTTTTAAGGGTTAGGTGGATTGGCAAATGTTAGTGTGGTTGGGCACTTACCAAGAAGAGATTTAGGTTCAAACCTTGGGATGTCATTTAGCAGAAGTAGTCTGATCTAAATTTTCTGAGTGCGCGTTAGACTGACGACATGAACCCTAAGCGATTGGTGGTCTCCATCTTACATCGGGTCAACAACAACAAGACGACTAGGCTTGTTGGGAGCAGTCCCTGTGGTTTGAACCCTGTCTAACGACGACGATATGAACCCTGAGCGATCTGTGGTCTCCATATCACATCGGGTCAACAACAACAACATGACGACTAGGCTTGTTGGGAGCAATCCCTGTGGTTTGAAACCTGCACTTACCAGATACTAAAAATAGTGGTTGTAACCAACTCCCCTATGTAACCAAAAAAATATATGTATATTATGTTAAAAACATTAACATGTAGTTTGGTTTCATTTGGTTTGATGGAATGAAATTATATGGATTTGTTTTGGTTAGAAAACAAGAGGTTGTATTTGAGTTTTCTACCCTTGGTAAATCATAATTCTCTTCTTTAGAGCTTGAGAGTTCTGAAACAGATTCAATTTTTATTTGAATTGAGTTGTTATAGCTAGAAACCAACATCATTTTACATATAATGTTTGAATTCTTGATTTTCATTTTTTTTGGGATGTTTTTCAATTTTTTGTGTGAATACAAATATTTCATAATTCAACATCCTTTTTGACATTTTTCTACAACAACCTTCACAATACCAAAACTTAACCTCTACTACATATGCATTGCATCTTAGTAGAGTAATATTTTCAAAACATAATACTATCATAACCTGCTTTACCAGATCTAGATTAGTAGTTTCCTTCGTGAAGCACAAGTGCAACCATATAAATTATAATAAATAGTTTATACGAAAACACATTAATGTTATATAAAAAAAGTAGATATTACCAATGAAAAATATTAAAGTAAATCTTGATCATTATTTGATTCGGGCAGTTAATATTTTCTTGTCAGCTTCAACTAAACTTACTACTTCATCTAACCATAGAAAAGAGAATTTAACTTCACAATCTCAACTAAAACCTTCTATTTGCTAGCCTATTTGCACATTTGTTTCATTCCCTTAATGTATGAGTAAACTTGATTTCTTCAAACTCTATAGCAAGGTCTTGAATTTCCACAATTATCTCTTGTATGTTCCATTGAACATTTGATTTCCTCAAATTTACATTTATTACTATGAGTGAGTCACCTTCCATCCATACTCTATTCCATTTCATTTGTTTACATATTTTTAACCCTTCTAAAGCCGCCCAAGCTTTAGCTTCATTATTTGTCTTAAATCCACTATTGAAAGCATAACGAGATAAACAATATCCTTTATTATTTCTAGTTATTCCTCCTTCTAGTACTCGATTTCCTTTAAATGCTCCATAAAAATTCAATTTAACAAACTCCACATCTGGTGGTTTCCACTTTATATTCTTTACCTTCCTTTTGTTTCTCTTGTACCCAATATCATAATTTCATTTGATGACTTGACTCCATCTATCAAGGTTCTCTACTTCCAGATTAAGGATTGGGTGAGTCAATAGGGTTGGTTTAGACTTCTCTATGGCTAAACAAATCTCTCTTTTCATTACCTCTAAACTACTTTTCTTTCCTTTAAATATTATTCTTTTCTTTTCTAGCCATACAATCCAAAGTATTGTATCTTTTGATATATTCTCGATTGTCTGTAAAGCCTCACTGTTAAAAGTGTTCTACCATCATTTTAACCATTCTTCAATTCTACCATTCATCACTATGCATTTACCAAACATATTAAGAATCCATTGCCACAATTTCCATACTATTAAACAATATCCTAAGAGATGTTCTATACTCTCCTCTCTTTTACAAAGAACACATTGTGAGGGGCAATGAAAACCCCTTTTCCTAAGGTTATCCCAAGATAAAATTCTTCTATGACCTACCATCCAAACAAATATTTTATCTTTAGGAATGCTTGGGCTATCCCAACTATCTCTCCATATTCTTGCGATATTCCTATTTTTTGGTGCTTTACATTATATCCACTTCTTGTTGTGTATTCTCCTAAGCTATTCAACTCCCAAATCAACTTATCCTTGGCTTCCCTTGGAATAATCACTATTATTATCTTTCTACTCAACTACCTCCTAGCATCAATGTCTTGTATACTTGTAAAAAACCTTCTTTCCATTTGTATATTCCTTCCTAATCATTGTACAAAATGTTTGAAACCCTATCACAATATTTATCTTGAAGTAATCTCATCCATGATCTCAAAATTGGATCTAGATTGAGCGGTTTTTTATCACACCAAGTATCCATCCAAATAGAATTTTTTTCTCCAATTCCCACCACCCATCTTAAACCTTTAATCACTATCACTTGAATTTTTAAAACCGTTCCATACTGTAGAACCATTTGGTAGAGAGAATGTAATAAATATCAAGCTTAGGTCATTGGGCTCAACATACTTCGAAGAATTCTTGCTCACTGTCTTTGACTCTCTTTGTACAATCTCCAAATTATTTTTCTCCTAAGAGCTAAGTTTGCATTTGTAAGAACTCTTAAATCGAGACCTCCCCTAGTTTTATCATTACACACCTTGCTCCATTTCACCAAAGAAAAATTCCTTTTATCATGTATACAAGGATATAAAATTGGCATAGTATACAATGACATGTTGAAATAGTATACAAGGACATAATATGTTTTTTTTTTGAAAAATTTAAAAAAACTTGTATTAAAACAAAGAACAATTACAATATGGGAAGAGACTCTTCCCAGCCGAAGACAAGGACATAATATGTTGGAATGGCCTGTAATACTGATTTAATTAGTTGCACTCTTCTTGCTAACGATAAACTTCTACCTTTCCATGCTGGTAGTTTATTTTAAACTTTACTTATGATTGGATTCAATTATTCTATCCTCATTCTCTTCTCAAATAAGGGCATCCCTAGATAAGTTGCTGGTAAATTTGCCTCCTCTATTTGAAGTAACCTACATATCATTACTTTGAATTTAGCTGGGATATTTAGGAAGTAAACTTTGGATTTTATTCTATTAAATTTTTTCCATGATGCTCTTTTGTATTCCTTTAATAAGTTATTCAAAGCTTTGGTATTGTTTATCCTTGCCCTCCCAAAAAGGGTTGTATCATCTACAAATTGTTGATGGGTGATGTTGTTGATGTTATTACTAACCTTAAGTCCACTTATAAGCCCATGTTTGTTAGCCTTATTCAAGTTCCTACCCAAAACCTTTGCCATAATAATGAACAAATATGGTGATAGAGGATCTCCTTGTCTAAGACCTCTCTTGGATTTAAATGATTATGTTACTAACCCATTGACCAACACTAAATATGAAACTATAAATACATAATATTTAATCCATCTAACCTATTTCTTCCCAAATCCAAAATTTTCTAATACTACAAAAATAAAATTTAACCCTATCATAGGCTTTACTCATCAAGTTTTAAGATCATTGCTTTCTCTTTTCTTGAAGCCGTTGAATACATAACTTTATTAGCTACTATAATCCCATCCAAAATTTATCTCTCTTTCAAAAATCCTCCTTGTTCTTTTGAAATATATTTTTCTAATAGTGGTCTTAATTGATTTTCCATAAATTTGGAGATAATCTTATAGTCCATATTACATAGGCTTATGGGTCTAAATGAATTGAACAATTTTGCATCCATTTTTTTTGGAATTAGGGTAAGATATGTTGCATTTATTTTATTAGGTATGTATTATTTTATCCTAGCCTATTCCACTACCACCAACAAAGAGTCCTTCACTATATCCCAATTATGTTGATATAATGTTGCAGAGAGTCCATCTAGACCTATAAATTTATCCTTATTAAAAGAGAACAAAGTTAAATGAACTTCTTCCAAAGTAATAGGCTCCATCAGTTTCCTATTGTCTTCATCAATTATAATTGAAGGTACTTTTTGTAAAAGTTTATTATTAAGAACTTAAAACTCCTCTGATCTTAGAATATTATAATAAAAGACCTTGCCTCCTTTTTGATTTCACTCTGGTCTTCAATCCAAACCCCTTCTATTGATTTAATTCTACTAATTCTAGATGTTGATCTCTGTACTATAGCCATCATATGAAAAACTTTGTATTTTTATCTCCTTTTAACCAGGTCTATCTTGATATTAATCTCTAAAATTTATTGTTATTACTCAAAATATTATGATATTCACTAAGCGATTGCCTTTCCTCCGAGCTTGGATTATTATGATCACCTTTTAAGAATTTTTAAAGTTTATCTTTTAGTTCTTCTTTCTTCTCAAAAATATTTTCAAAAGTGTTTTTGTTCCATTTTTTTAATCAAGATGTCAGTGATTTAATTTGTTTTGGAAGTGTATACAACTTATCGTTTCCTAAAGAATTACATGTTTGTGCTATCATATCAAAAAATTGAGGATGGTCTTCCCATATATACTCATATTTAAAATACAATATTTTTTTGAATTCACTTACCACCATTTTAACTCTTATTGGATAGTGATTTGAATCAATCCTTGCCAAGGTATTAATTTTATCACAAGTTCCTTCATCTAGCCAATGCTATGAGAGTATGCATCTATATAATTTTTTGGTTATTAGGTTTTGGCCTCTCTTTTTGTTGGTCCATGTATAGTTATCTTCTTCGAACTCAACCTCCCATAGATGTTTTGAATAAAAGGTAAGAAATATCTCATGCTTTGTCTTAATTTCCTGATTTCCCCAATTTTTTCATCCAATTTGGTTATGATATTAAAATATTCTATGATCATGAATCAATTTTATTGGTCTTTACTTCTCATAAAAACTTGAATCCCACTCTAAAATTCTAATATGTCTGACTAAGTTGTAGGTCCATAGACATTGATAAGGATGAAATAAATATCTACAAAGTAGCATGCGACTAAAGAGGTAATTCAATACCTAGGTTTATGAATTGTTACACAAGATGTTCTAATAGGATTCCTACAAGTTAGAATTCCCCTTATCACTCCTTCAGAATCCATAGCATCCCATTCACACCTTTTCCATATTGATTTCATAGTTTTGAAAACTTCTTCTTTTGTCATTTTAGTTTCCTAGATAAAAATAATATTAGGTTTATTACTTAAACAAAGGTCCTTGATACACCTCTGCTTTGAGAAAGCATTATATTACTTAAACAAAGGTCCTTGATACACCTTTGCTTTGAGAAAGCATTAGCACCCCTTATATTCCATGAGATGATAATCATGTCTTATTTGGGGCTACTAGACCCTCCCACAAATTACCAATATCATTTTGTTGTTTGCTAAAGAGAAGTTAATCAACTTAGTTTGTGTTCATTTCTCTATATTTTCTCTTGCTTCCCTGTATCTTGTTTGATAATTTGAGGGTTTTCCTCTTTTAGCCTTACCTGTATCAATAGTAGGTCTTATTATTCCATTCCTCAATATTCTTTCACAACTTTGCTTTTCATCACATCCTCTCTTGGCTCTACTACAAAATCTTGACTTATCCTGCTTATTTTATGGTATTTTATTATTAATGGTAAAGGTATTAACATCTAAAACTGTATTTTCTTTACCATGCTTTTTCTCTTGAATGGTGCATGGTACTTCAAGAGAATATTCAAAATCTAATGAGACATTACTTAGGTTCATCGAGAATGTCCATCCATAAATCAAGATCATACTGAATAGATGGTTCCTTATTAATATGTTGAACCTGTTGTACTGCGTCCTCTAAGATTTGATCTAATTTTGTTCATAGTCTAAAGCCTCAAAAGAGTCAATATTTCTTCCAATATCCTTCTTTACTGGTCTCCATTGCTTATTTGATTTTATTTGTCTAGATCTATTTTTTGGAAGTTGAAAACCATCCTCATCCATATCCATTTGTAAGTTTCTCTTGTGGTTTTCTACATATGATTCTATTGGACTCTTCTTAGAGCATGATCTCTCAATATGACCAACCTCATGACATATTCTATATATAAAAGATATATTTTCATAATATATGGTTTGGATCCATATCTTATCCCCATACTTAATAATGATTGATTCTGGTAAAGCTTTAATTATATCAATTATGACCAATATTTGAGCATAAATAGCCAATAATCCTTATTTTGTAGTTTTTGAAATCTCAAGGAATTCTCCTAGAGTGCCTATTGCCTTGAAGGTAGCCATTTCATAAAATTCAATGGGTAACCCATACATCCTAAACCAAACTGGTACTAGGGATAGATTTACATGTTTAGGTGAAACACCTTCATTCCAACGGGTAAGGAAGAGTCTTGCTCTTCCCAAAAACCAATGACCCCTTTTAGGATTCTATCTCTTTCTTCCTTAGAACAAAAAATGGCTAGGAAGAAACCTTTAGGAAGAAAGAATAGAATCACTCGTGGAGACTTCCAACTCCTATAAATTTATTTTCTCAAGGTTGAAACCCTTATCCAATACCCATTAAATTTACTAAAAATCACCCTATATTTGAGCAACAAGGATCGATCCTCTATGGTGTGCTCACTAAACTCTACTACTACAGATGATTCTAAGGATTTAGCTATAAATCGATCCATGGGAAGGAAACTAAAACTCAAAATCTATTAAAATTTACCAGAATATCCTATAGAAAATATAATATTTGATAAAACAAATTATAATAATTTGAATGCAAAATTTCTAAGATAAAGAAGGAAAAAAGAAACTTAGATAATTTTTTTTATGCCTAGACAAAATGTCTTACCTCATTGAATCTCTAGCCCTCCATGCCCTAGTCCTCCATTGCTCCTCCCATCATCTAAACCTTGGTTATATATATTTGTAATTTTATATTTTGTGATTTGAAAAATCATCACTGCATTTGTAGTATAATTAAATGCCTTAGAAGTTTTTGAAGAAATAAGTATTTAGAAAGGTTATGAAATTATCTCATTCAAATTGCATTGAAATATTTTTGCAAATAGTATAACTTGGATAAATAAGGATTTATACATTGAAATAGAAATATTATATTTGCAAATACATTTGTTTCTAAATTTCCAACTAGGGAGTTATAAGGAGTTCAACACCAAATTTAAACTATTGAAATTTAGAAACTATATCATTGAAAATTGAAAGAAGCAAAACATAGAATTACTAGAAAGTTGGAAAATTTATTTTTTATATTTGTCTCTTTTCCAAATTAACAAGACATACGAAATCCAAATTGAAGGTCTTGAAAATAAAGAACCTTATCAAAACTTGAAGGTGCATAAAAAATTATCTTTAGCTTTCTATTCACAAATAGGGAGATATAAGGTGAAAAATAGTAGTTGAACATTAGGGAGATAAAAGGGATTCAACTCAAAGGAAATCTAAAGAAATCTAAGCACTTTATCAAGACTATAGTACATTCAAAATACTTGGGAGATATAAGGGGTTCTACAAAACTTGATATTTGAAAAGGTTTTATCAAATTTGATCTCATAATCAAAATACTAGGGAGCTAAAAGGAATAATACCTAAAGATTTGAAAGATTACAAATAAGAAATTACAAAGCATACTACAAAAGTTGAAGAATTTAAAGATAGTATTTGATCATATACTCAAAATACTAGGGAGTCATAAGGTAGTCAACCTCAACAATTTTTGAAAGTTAAAATATTATATTAAAAATATTCTCAATATCAAATACTAAAGAGCAAAAAGGATGTCTAACTCAAAGAATACAATGAATACTGATATGGAAAACATCATTAGAAAGAAAAGGGTAAATGCCATAAAAATTGGAATCAAGAATTTACTTACAAAGTCTAAAGAAAACTTTAAAATTATAGAATGTTATCTACATGCTAGAATCATTGAAGCAATCAATAATGGAAAATATGATATTCTAATTCCTTTAGACATTGGTAGCCTATTATATATGGTATTACTTACATTCAAATATTACAAAGAAGAAAATATGAATCAAAAGGAATTGATTGAATCACTTAAAGAAAAAGCAAAAATATATGAATCCTTCTTAGAGAAGATATTTCATTCTCCATGCAGTATTGATACTTCAAGTTCTTCTAACTTAAGATTTTATCATGATTCTATAAGTGATTGCTCATAAGATTCTATACAAAAGAAGAATTACGATAGGAAGGACAAAGGCAAAGAGAAAATATTGTTGCAAAAATTTGATGATAGCATAACAATTCATGATAGCAAAAATATTGATTCTAATGATGAAGACAAAGAAGAAGAAGAGGAACCTGACAAAGGAGGCATACAATGCAAAGTAAATTGAAGATAAGACAAAGACCATATTGAAGACTAAAGTCTTCAATAACCAAATAATGTAATACAAAGGGTGTTGAAATATATTACATTATTTGGTACATGCTAATGTACTATCTTGCGTACATCTCTAGATTAGGAGAGTGTCTTAGATTAGGAGTTGAGTATTTACTTTACGTAATAAATAAATGCACAAGTATTATTAAAATGTGTAATGATGTAAATGTGCATATTTTCCATGTGTACATGAGTCTAGAATAGGAATATAGTGAGTTATAGGAAGATGGAAGGCCAAGAGTCATACTCCATTATGTATTGACCTTTGTAGTAGAGAGAAAGTGAGAAAAGTGAGTAAGAGAGAGTGCATGAGCACATTAGAGTAGAGTAGTGCTCAAGTTAGATACAATGTAGAGCATGAATGAAGAATGAAGTATTTGAGATCTCCATATTTTGTATGAAAATCTTATTTTCATGAGCTTTTATTAATGGCTATTTTATGAGTATTTTCAAAAGTTTCTCATGCTATTTACATGCTTAAGATATTGCCATTATCATATAGTTAATATTGCATGCTCATTTTATACCTTATGGTTGTATTTTTTAATTATATAGCATCAAAAGCTAACAGTTATAACATTGCATCCATTACTCATGATTTTTATAGTCAGGGGTGCATATCTCTTTATACAATAATTTATGTATTGAAAATCTATGATATTGAATATGGAAGGTCACTTATATGGAAATATGATGATTCACATTCCATGAATTACAAAGTGCATATTAAATTAAAATTATATATATGACTTATCTTTGTGGTTTTTGTCTTCTATTGATGTGTCAACATAGCTAAAGACACATTTTGGCTATGTAAATCTAAAAATAAAAATTTACTATTTTTAGTAAGTATCTTATTATGCATTTTTAGGTCCTTTAGAGCAATTTTTTACAAAACTATTAACAACTAAGTCTACAAAAAAGTTTCTTATTAAATTTTATGTTCTCTCTCTAATATTAGCACAATGTTATGCCCGAATAGTGTAGTTAGGACCAAAAAATAGATTTTTAGATATTTTTGGCCATAAAGCCAAGCCCAAAAAATATCACATGTTTAGATCACTTATACTACCAAGTCCAAACTTGAACTAATAATAAGTCTATGCCATATTATTTTTTGTAGTTTGTATTGATCCCACCCATGCATATTTGTTTATGGTTAAGACAATAACACTTTTATATATTCTCTTTATTTAGGATCAACATTAAAATTTTATCTTAAGTTCTTTCTCAAGAGGAAGGTGCCTCTCTTCTCAAGTATTATTGCACTAGTGGTGTAGTGGTTGGGGTCTTTCATTTTATGAGTAAGATCTCCAATTCCATTTCCATTGATATAACCTAACCTTGGGCATAGAATTTTATTTATATATATATGGAGGACAACCAACCTGATTCTACAAAGTGTCAGCATTTGATTCACTGTCATTGTCCTAGTTGGTAGTCCTATTAGTGAGTGATGTCAGTAGAGGAGGAACTTGGAGGTAACAAGTGGCAACTTTCAATTGGTCAATTTTTTTTCTAAGGTATATCATTTAAGTTTCACTCTTCTTTTAGCTTTAATATACCTAGGCTTCTAAAGGTCACAAAATTTGCATACAAAATCATTTTGGGCTACTATTTTTCAAATCACACAATTTTTTTAGCTTTTTAGACTCATGAAATTAGTTAAAAAACTTGTTATTAATTTTAGTGATATTTTTTGTACAAAATGAGCCTAGTTGCAATGCTCTTCGCATTGAGATCATGTATGATTTAAAATCCTTCTTATATAAAATATCACAAGGTCAATCCTTTTTTTCTCTTATTTCTTTTATCATAGTAGGTTTGATGTCTTCACGAAGTACCAAACATCCAACTCTAACTGAGGTTGATGGTGTAGCAATTGGTTAGTTGTACTATATAGATTTAAAAATTTATATGTTTATCCTTCTCTTTTTTCATAATGGATGTTTGCTCTAACTACAACAACCCTTTAGTAATAAATCAAATATTTATTGTACTGTAAATTTTTAGGCTTGGATGATAGGTAGGCTCCTTGTTAGAATTTCCTAATTAGATATGCAAAGCATTACAAGATATTGAAGAAGTAAAATAGAACTGATTGATTTATTACAAGGATCAACTTTGTATAAATAGCAAAGTTGATCATTGAGAACCGTTGGATTACAATAACTCATCAAACCTGATGAAGACACCACTGAGTGTTCTCCTAATACATGGAGGAGTTGAAACTCAAGTGTTTCTAACCTAATGAAGACACCACTGAGTGTTCTCCTAACACATGGAGGAGTTGAAACTCAAGTGTGTCTAACCTGATGGAGACACCACTAAGTGTTCTCCTGACACATGGAGGAGTTGAAATTCAAGTGTGTCTATCCTAGTAGAATTTAAGAGAATATTGAATTATTCTAACCCCCCCTTAAGTGATACTAGGGGAGCTTTGTAAAAATGAGTCCCAACAATAAGGCTTGATGAGGTACTCATGTACAATGACTTCTTTATGAAGAGATGGTAAAAAACCCTATGGGAAAACCATCAATCAAAAGGAAGCAAGGAAGAGGCTTGTCTTCGGATGGCGAAGATTATCCTCTTAATAGAATAAGAATTATGAGTCTCGAAAACATGGCCTGATGAGGTACTCATTTAAAATATATATAGTTGGTGAAAAAACCCCTTGGAGAAAAACCAACTATCACAACTTCCTTTTTGAAGAGATGGTAAAAACCCTATGGGAAAAACCATCAATCAAAAGGAAGCAAGGGAGGCTTGTCTTTGGATGGCGAAGATTTTCCTCTTAATGCAATAAGAATGATGAGTCCCGACAACATGGCTTGATGAGGTACTCATTTACAATATTTAGATGGTGAAAAAACCCCTTGGGAAAAAACCAACTATCAGAATAAGAGAGGCTTGTCTTCGTATGGCAAAGATTGTCCTCTTATGGAAAGATGAGTCCCGAAAACTTGGCCTGATTAGGTACTCATTTACAATATATAGATGGTAAAAAAACCCCTCTAGGGAAAAACCATCTGTCACACACAAAAAATATCCAAGATAGAGGCATGTCTTCAGATGGTGAAGATTGTCCTCATAATATACATGTTGTTGGAGAGATGATAAAAAAAACCACAAGGGAAAAAACCATTCTCCAAACAATATAATGAGAGGTGGAAGACCTCTGTGTCAATGTAGCTGTATTACTCCAAGTTTCCCTACAATTGAATGTAATGTGGAGAAGGAAATGTTTTGGTGAAGATGTCTGCAATTTGATTTTTAGTTGGAATATAGTCCAAGTGTATTTATCCTCTTTGAATATGTTGTCGAATGAAGTGCTTCTAAGAATAAGAAGAAGAGGCATGTATTCGGATGGTGAAGATTGTCCTCTATTAAACTAGAATAATGAGAGAGAGGTGAAAAAACTCTGTGCACCAAGATACTTTAACACCCCCCTTAAGTGATAGTAGGGGTAAGTGAAAAAAGGAATAAACAATATGTGGCATACCCACATAAGATGAGTCCCGACACCAAGGCCTGATAAGGTACTCATGTACAATAGAGATGGTATAGCCATAAAAATGAGTCTCAAAAACAAGGCCTAATAAGGTACTCATTTACAACATGTGATCAAAAGAATAAAGATCACTAAAAAAATCCCCTAAAACCAAAGTGTCTCACAAAAAGGAGTGTGAATATAGGAGGGAGAAAGAACCACAAAAATTGCAAGGGTAGTCCAAAAATGACTCCACAAGCATGAGTATGTGGTTTCCACCTATATGAACACAATGGGATGATAACAAGGTCCAAAACTTGTGGACAACCAGCAAAACAAGGGAAATGGTAGAAAACCTCAAGGGAGGAAACCACCTGTCGAAATAGTGTAACCAAATAGTTGCACAAATGATAATGAAATATTATTATTTCAACATTATACTAGACTTAGGAATGTTGTAGCCTTATATAGGTTACAAAATAGGATAATTAACCAATTAGCATAAGTAGCACTAACGGAGTTGTTTAGAATAGAATTATGCTAACAACCTAGACTAAAATATCTTGACATAGGATATTTTAGTTACTAACCTAAATTAACCACAAGATATTATAGAACAGTAAATATCTTCTATGGTAAAAAGTAAATGTAATAACCTATGTAGTATAATGCAATATACTACCTATTTTACCTAGTGGAGTAAAAGGGTAAATATCCCAAATAATGGAATATTACTCTAACATCCCCCCTTATTACATTATTTGGGTAATACATATACATCCTCCTATACAACAATATTTGGGTAAAGTATATAATTGTCCCAATATAGTAAAAAAATATGTTGATATGTTGATTCTTGCTATGTCACAGTGCTCTGGCTGCTCCTAAGAAAAAAATGGGTCATTCCTCACTTTGTCTTCACACCAACGAATGTCCTTATAGTAATATCATAATCCAACCGAATTGCATGGGTAACCAGCCACTATAATCACTAGGTGTAGTAGAATAGATCACTTCATACGAGGTTCATTCAGTTTACAATATGATTTTGCAAAAGATAAGGTAGCTAAGGTGTCGATCACTATCGAAAATGCACCCTTATAAGTTTCCCCCTTCTTGTTGCAAAACATGTTGTATTTAATTTTTGAAAGAAGTATGACTAAGGTGTCGGTCGCTGCCAAAAATGCACCCTTATAAGTCTTCTTCCCTTTTTACAAAAAATTGTGAAGAAAAGAAAGTATATCCCTCCTTAATTGCAAAATATGTGCAACTTAAGAAGCTTTGAGAAGGATTTTACAAATATTGCCTCCTAGGCAATTTTACACCAAAAAATTCCCTCCTTTTGTTACAAGAACTTCAAACAATGAGAGTTTGCTATTTATGAAGCATAAAAGAGGTACAAACACCCCTTTATTACAAGTACTTCAAACAAAAACTTATGCTATTTATGAAGCCTAAAAAATAGAGAGGAAATGGTGCTTTGCTTAAGGTGACAAATGTGTTTTCCCTCTACAATACTGTTTTAACAATGAGCACTCCATGTGTTGTCTTTGAACCAGAATCAAAATCAGAATGAGACACTTCACTAGAAACATGGCTTCTGTGATGTGCCTTTGCCATTTTAGTTTTGCTTGTTTTGAAACCAACACTGAATGGTGTCTTGGTTGTCATTTTTACAAGTTGTGCAAAACTTTGTTTCCTAGGCAATTTTATCAAAACAAATTCACCAAATTGTCCTTCCTTATCGTAAGTACTTCAAGAATGGTTGCTATTATAAAGCCTAAAATAAAAGGTATAATTTTATGATGACTTATGCTTTTATGATTGCCTTTACAAGTTTTATCTCCCTCTTGTCAAAATCTGTGTTTGAAGGAAGAAAGGAATTATCCCCCCTTAGTGCAAAAGAATTGCCACTTTCAAGGTTCCTTTATTTTACAAAAAACTTGTTCTTTCTTTCACTCTCAAGAGGTATTTAATGGCACCTGCCTAAAAAAACTCTCTTGAAGAGAGATAATCAGTTGGAGGAAATTAAGCCAAACAAATAAGAGATGAAAGATAATTCACTCAAAAAAATATTTAATGACACCTGCCTGAAAATCCTCTTGAAGAGGAATAATAATTTTGAGGAAATTAAGCCAAAAAAATAAGAGTGAATTAGGGGTTTTGTTGATTTAGGAGAGAATATCAAGTGAATTTTGGCTTTAAACCTATGCAATGATTTACACAAATTTGTGAAATTTTGGGGTTTAGTGTGTTCTTGATTCTATGACTTATAATTGCAAAAGAAAGAATGCAATAATAAAATAAGAATACCCACAAAATTCTTATCACCTAGGTGTCGGATGCAACCGAAAATGCACCTAATTTGCCAATGAAGGTGTTGAGTAAAATTGAAAATGCACCTTTGATATTTTATGTCTCCTCCTTTGTTTTACAATTTTACAAAAGAAGCACATTGTTGTCTTCCCCCCCTTAATTTTACAAAATTAACAATTTGAGCACTCCTTCCAAGACAAGTCAACACACGACCCGCGTTTGAAAGGCTTCCAGACCAGTCGACATACGACTTGGTTTATTTCTTCAACACTCGAAGAATAGGTTGAGCATTAGGATAAAAAAAAGGTTCAAAATTCTTCTCAAGGTTACAACAAAAAATTTGCAATGTTATGTCTTATATCCCCTTTGGAGGAGAAAACAAAAGCAATTATTTGGTTTTGTTGCAAAAAAATGACCTTTGTCCTTGCCCAATTTTTAAGTCTTTTGGTTTTGCAATAGAATATGGAGTTCCTATGTCTCTTTATCTCCAAAAATGTGGGAGAAAACTATAGGAATGTGAGAAGGTATTGCAAAAAAATGTTGAAGAGATGCTATGTTTTGCAACCAAATAGGTGATATCTTTGTCTCTTTATCTCCAAGTTTGAAGAAAACAAAAGAATGTTATGGCTATAGTTGCAAAAAACATTGTCTGGAATAATCGTCTAAGTTTTAATGCTTAAAAAAAATACATTTAATGATGAAAATTTTTATATAATAAAGGTTTTGGAAAAAAAATCATCTAAAAATATTTAAAAATGATTTAGTTAACCAAAAAACACTAAACTATATAAAAAAATATCAAAAAATAAATATTTTAAAGCAAAAAAAAAATTAGACAATAATTTTTATAAAAAAATTGCACCTTTGATTTTTTCGAGTTTGAAGAAAAAAATTTGCGCGGGGCTTCGATCGCAGGACCTAGCGATGTCAAGGCTTCGGCCTTGACCACTGCACTGTTGGGGCGGCTTTGAAAGCCGTCCCTCGACATGCGGTATTTGAATACGCCGCGAGCCTTTTGAATGGCTCGGTGGGATTTATCCCACATTCATCCCGCAAGGGATGATTTAGGCCTATAAAGGCCTAGGCGCGTGCCTTCAACACGTGATTGCCTTGGGCAATCGCTGCTCCGCCAGCCGTTGACCACCCTCCATGTCACTCCGTCGATCGAATCACAAACCACCACATGGCGCTTGATGCTTGAAACACCAAATTTTCCTCGAACACAGGTCAGTGACCAATTGCCACGTGTCAGCCAATTGTCTTGCCTTATCACCCTATTATGCCATGTGTCACCACAATATTGGTTGTCCCTTTGTGCTAGCTCCACCATGTGTCAACTATTTGTGATGAGGTGATGGTGAGGTGTTGTGTAGGTGGCAGTTAGGTGTCGTGTAGTAGGTGGTAGTCAGCCACATGTATAGATCGGGTGGTGCCTGATGCATGGCCTTTTGGGAGTGTGAGGGTGCTTCTGCCCTCGTGGCACTCCTAGTCAGTAGAATCCACATGGGAGTGTGAGAGTGCTCCTACCCTCAATGCGCTCCCACTGGCTTGTCTATGGGGGCACGTGTCTTGGAGCCGAGGTGGGCCCTATGGGCCAAATCTAACCTCGAAGATGCGGGCCCTGTGAGCTCACGTAGTCCTCGGGTCAGTAGCCTATCAGGTCTACGACCAACGATTGGATTGGAGCCGATTGCAACCGATATACCTCGGATGAGAGGTGATTGGGTCGTTGTCGATCCACCTCGAATGAGGGGCCTAGCCAGGCAGTTTGAATTGGCCAATCAAGCTCCTCAGATGGGTGTGGATCGTGCCATTTCCTGCTCACCTATCAAGGTGATGTGAGGTGGCCAAATGGTGTCACCTACTCTTCCTCCGAGCGGGCAAAACAAATGTTTAACCTTGGTAGGCGGAACCAGGGGATAACTCCCTTCGCCTCGCCTACCCTCTCGGCTCTGATGCCAATGTAACCAAATAGTTGCACAAATGATAATGAAATATTATTATTTCAACATTAGACTAGACTTAGGAATGTCGTAGCCTTATATAGGTTACAAAATAGGATAATTAACCAATTAGCATAAGTAGCGCTAACGGAGTTGTTTAGAATAGAATTATGCTAACAACCTAGACTAAAATATCTTGACATAGGATATTTTAGTTACTAACCTAAATTAACCACAAGATATTATAGAATAGTAAATATCTTCTATGGTAAAAAGTAAATGTAATAACCTATGTAGTATAATGCAATATACTACCTATTTTACCTAGTGGAGTAAAAGGGTAAATATCCCAAAGAATGGAATATTACTCTAACAAATAGAAGAAGAAGGAATATGTGCATGGAGGATTGAGAGGAAGGAAGATGTCCTCTTCAACCCCCCTTAGGACAAATTCCATGAAACCTGCAATGGACCCATCAGATGTCTCGAAAAAGTAGAGACTTGTTGCAAAAATGAAGTCATACTCCCAGACTAGTGCTTGTGAACTATGAAAAAAGGTCACCAAAGAAAATGCCCCTGAAACCAAAGTGTCTCACAAAAAAGAGTGTGAAGATAGGATGGAGAAAGAACCACAAAGATCACAAGGGTAGTCCAAAGTGACTCCACAAGCACAAGTAGTGGTTTCCACCTATATGAACACAATGGGCTGATTAACAAGGTCCAAAAAAGTGGACAAACAACAAAAACAAGGGTGAAAGTTATGAGGGGTGAGAGGTTCAATTGAATTCATCATTTTGACACAAAAGAAAATTTGAAGTTTTAACCAATATATCCACCCTTAGAACTTCAATCTTTGGATTAATGCTATTGTTTTAGGGAAAATGAAGCTTTTCAATATATTAATCCTAAAAATACCCACCCTAATAAGAGGGAAACTATAAGTATTTGAGTTTATTTTTATTTTGTTGCTTTTGAAATGCCAAAGCTTCTCTATATCCTTCTTAATACCTGCCCTTACTTGAGGGAAAATTTTAAGTATAGCAAAGAAAATTCAAGGTTGTTTGGCTTGAAATGCAGTGTTATCAACCTGATTTTAGTTGAAAAATCTCAATACTCACCCTTACGAGAGGGAAACTACAAGTAAGAGAGATATCTTTTGTGAAAATGGTTTATTGAGAAAAATATATGCCAGGCCTTTATACCAATTGCCTCTATAACCCGCCCTTACGTGAGGAAAACTATAAGTGTATAGAGGCAAGGATACATGGAATGTAGGCAAATATATTTTGAGGAAAAAACTTATTAGAATTTTTTGGATATTTTAATTATAAAATAAAAATTGAAAAAAGTTTTATAAATGTTCAAAAAATATTAATGCTTTTGCAAAAAAATAAACAAACATGTGATAATGTAGAGATATTAGAACAAATTTCAAATTTAGAAAGTCAAATAAACAATTATTTGTTCACTATTGAATTTGTACTAAATTTTTTGTTTATATTAATAAAAGAAATTTCAAATATAAGCAAGTATGATATCACAATTGAGAGTTTACTTTAAATAAAAAAAGTTTCAATTATAGTGCTTATTAAAAGGAAAGAATTAATAAAATATTTTAATTTTCTTTTTTTATGATAAGCAAATAGATAAAGAAAGAATGCAGAAAATAAAAATTAAAACTTTATTAAGTTGTTAATTAAAAATTTTCATGAATGATTTATACTTTAAGTTCTTTTATGCTGAGCAAAGCATATGGAAAGAGAAATATAGGAGGTTAAAAGATGACGCACAGAGAAAACCCCCATGAGATTCTGATAGGTGCAAAATGGCACCTTATCAACCCCCCAAATTTTATTAAAAAATTACAAGCTTCGATTTTCGAGGCAAAAGAAATCGGAAATATAAGAAATCGGAACACCTTTGGATGGATACAGAAGAGCAGATTTAATAAAGAAAATACAACTTTGGAGAGGCAAAATGGAGAGAACGAGATCACCCTGGTTGCGATGATAAGAAAATTCTGACGCCACAGAGGAGACGAAACCATTCGTCTCAATGCTCTAAAGCTTTTCTCAAATTTTGGTGTTACTGCATACTTCCCGAGCTCAACTGAAGCAGTCACGCCTTTGGAGGATGTATTTTAGTAGCACTTTATCTGCATTGAAAGATAAAATTAAAAAAAAAATTATATCATTTCCAGTGAATGCGGCAGAGGGTAGGGAGGACACTGGAGAACACGAGAATACGACATCGATTTTCTAGCATTTCGAAGAGGAAGGCTCCAAAAGGGATGATGACCGAGAATATGACTAGGACTCGACGACCTCCACACGAAGCAACTTCCACACAGCGCTGATGCACTCAAACTTTTTACCGAACTTGAAGTCATTTTCGAAGATAAAAAGTGCTTTTTTTAGAACGTTGAGCTTAACGATGGTGCCACAACTTATACAGTATTCAAAGGAACGTCAAGCTTAACCATGATGTTGAGTAGGTCTCAAAATAACATCGAGGCTAATGAAGTTACCTCGAAAAAACCTACAGAACAAATTCTTTTACAAAAAACATACAACAATGGGCCTTCTAAACTTTATCAACGATTCTCACAGCAAAAGGATATATGTTTTCATTCTAATGACATTCTTATAAAGTAAAAAAAATCTCGATGGATTCTTGAAGCGTCGAAGGACATAATGGGAAGAAGATCGAGAGAAAATCGCTAAATATATCAAAAAATTTAAGATTTGGATATGCCGTTAGGCGAAGATTCAATCGCACCAAAGCTTAATGGTCATAAACAAGGCCACTTGCTTATAGAGGATATAGAACTTAGGTTTAATAATTAAACCAATATCTTCCTTGATGCAAAGAGGGAAATCCAAATATTAATTTTTACGAAGATCGATTTTTCAAAAAACATCTTATAAGATTTTCCACAAAGGCTACGTTTTATTCTCTATAGTTGCAGCAAAGGTTTTGAAAGCCGAATCGACTAAAATATTGTGGAGAAAAAAATGTAGGCAATATTTTATGGGAATAAAAGAAAATGGCCTCGTAAAGGATTGCTAGATTTATATGAATCTCCTTTGAAATTACGCAGGTAAGGCAATGAAGCCGTATGAACTATGATTGAAGAAGGAGAATAAAATATAAATAAATACAATAGAGGAGGGAATTTAAAATAGATATTTTAATATGGTAAATCAAAAGTTAAAAAAAATGAAAAAATAATTACCATAAGGAAATATATAAAAAAATTGCATCTAAGATAAACTATAAAATCTTTTCTTCTTAAAAAAACAAAGAAGAAGAATATTAAGAACTAGTTCGGAAGACTTCCTTCAAGAGAGAATGCTAGCAGAATATATCCTGCTCTGGTACCATGTTAGAATTTCCCAAATAGATATGCAAAGCATTACAAGAGATTGAATAAGCAAAATACAACTGATTTATTTATTCCAAAGATCAACTTTTTATAAATAGCAAAGTTGATTATTAAGAGCCATTGAATTATAACAACTCATCAAACCTGATGAAGACACCACTGAGTGTTCTCTTGACACATGGATGAGTTGAAACTCAAGTGTGTCTAACCCGATGAAGACACCACTGAGTGTTCTCCTGACACATGGAGGAGTTGAAACTCAAGTGTGTCTATCCTAGTAGAACTTAAGATAATATTCAATTATTCTAACACTCAGTATTTTATCCTTGTTGTTGCCCAGTACCCATCTTCCGACACCCCTTCACCTTTGCACCGTCCACCAAACAAAATTGCTCTATTTGTGCACTGGTTTTCATTAGCTGTGCTGCTGCGTTGGCTTTTTACACAACTTGAAAGGTAAGTTAAGTTTTTTTAATTTTACGTCCTTTGTTCGAGTTCGTTTGTTTTGCTACGCATAAAGGATGTGTCGTATTATTGTTGTGTGTGTCGAGGAGACACATTGCGAAAACATTGTTGGACGTATATATAAATAAAAAAGTTAATTTAAAAAATGCCAAACTACTACACATGTAGACACATTGTCATCCGCAAAGGAAAGACATCAAAATAAAATGCAAATCAGTTTCTTAAAACCCTAACTTCAACAAAAATCTAAGCCATTCGATCACATTTGGAATGAAGGATATTCGTTTTAGATTGCATACAATTTTGTTGTGTTGTTGGATTAGATATTAGTGATGACATTGTTGTTTACATTTGCATGCATTTGTTTGGCGATAGACCTACTAAAAAAATATCAGACTGCTGCACATGCAAGTCCATCATCTAAATAATAATAAAAAATAGCTGCCAAAATAATACACAAATCAATTTTTTTAATTTCTTACTTCAATGGAAATCCAGTCATCCAATCACATATAGAATGTAGCAAATTATTTTTACTTGCATACAATTTTTTACCGTTTGATTGGATATTAACAACCATAATTTTATTTACATTTACATGCATTTGTTTGATCGATAGTTTACTCATTGTGTGAATGTGGTTTGGAGGGAAAATCTGTTGTCTTAATCCCACACTATTGGTTGGATGAGAGTTTGTATAATCTCTTTTTATTGGATCGCATGTTGTATCACAAGCAGTGTCCCTTCAACGAAATTGACAAGACTACATTTAGGACCATAATTCATTTCATTTAATTGTTGATTTTCACTAGTGTCTAGACCATCTTTAAAAAATTGTTGATTTTCACCTGAAAGCCAAATACAATTTTAAATCATAACATTTCATTTCATTTAATTGTTTTTTCACTAGTGTCTAGACCATCTTTAAAAAATTGTTGATTTTCACTTGAAAGGCAAATACAATTTTAAACCGTAACCTTTCATTTTATTTAATTGTTTTTTCACTAGTGTCTAGACCATATTTAGAATATTTATTGATTTTAACTTGAAATACAACTAAAACTTTTAAACCGTAACCTACAAGTCTGTAAAAAATTTTAACTGTCATAAAAATTCCTATTGATAGGTAATTTTTTTTTTTAAATTCCAATCTTGAATGCACCAAACAAGCACATTTTTTCTCATGCGTATAGACCCATACATACATGTAGGAAATGATGGATACCCCATAGTTAGATGTAGCTTCCACGTGGAAGTATAACCCATGATCAAATGGCGTTATTTCTTCAAATTGCAATTTGTCGTGCTTGTCTCCACTGACTATTTTTCTTTAACCCGATGTTACCGCCAATAGAGTCAAAAAATATTACCTGCCTTGGTATCACCGTCTGATATCATCATTAGCCAATGCTTGTGGAGCTTCCAAACTTCCCGGTATGTCGATCGATCTTTAACAAGATGTATAAATACAGATTCTATAGGAATCATGTTACTCAGAGCTTATCAATATAATACCTGTGTCATCTCCTCTGTTTCTTGATATATATTGTAAAGCATAGCCAAAGACAATTTTGAAAAGAGCTACAATAAAGTAAAAGGAAAAAAAAATAGTATCACAAACAAATAATAGTTACAGTATGCTAAGCAATTATATAAGAGAAACAAAGAAAAAATACCCCTCCTATAATTAATAGGATTGAGGAAATTTTTCCTTTGAAATATGTGAAAGAGGACATTAAGAAAATAGCAATAGGTAATGCTCAGGATATAGATGATTTGCAGGTTGAACACCTCAAGTGTGATGTTAACATATTAGTACCACACAACCAAATTATTATTAATGTAATCATTAAATAAGGTTTTCTATTGGAATGGATAACCAACCTAGTCATAGCATTTCATAAAATGGAGACACCAACAGTCCTTCAAATTACCGTACCATCATAATTAATCCTTTTTTTGTAAAATTGTTTGACAACATAGTAGAAAGCAAAAAAAGTAAATGGGTGTAAAATCAAGGAAAGAGGGGTAATCAGGCAAGTAGGGTTTAGAAAAAAATACTCAATAGTAGATCATTGCATTACTTTAAGGCACCTAATATAGAGGATATGGAATGAAAAAGGAGAAGTTTATTATGGTTTTGTTAAAAAGGAGTTTGACATAGTATGTAGAGGTAAATTATGGAAAAGAATGGAAGAAATATACACAAACTTTATGAGTAGGTGGTAGCAAAAATCAAAACTTCAAAAGGGCTATCAAAGTATTTTGGGAGTCATTTGGGGTGAAATAGGGTTAGCCATTTTCACCTACTTTATTTGGTCTTTACATTGGAGGAATGAGGAGAAAGGATGGAAGTTAATTATATAGTGAAACTTCTCCTCTATATCGATGACCTCATATTGATTGGCAAGATACTTGAAAGTTTAAAAGAAAATTTAAAAGCTTAAGAGCATTTGTGTAAAGAAGTTAGGATGTAGGTAAACACTAGAAAGACTTAAATTATGTTCTCTACTTGAAGAGAGCAAAAGTAGCCATATATTTTATTTGAAGGAACTCCTTTAGAGGTAGTAATAGTATACAAATATTTTGGGTTAGATTTTCAAAGCAAACTCCATTGGGGAATATGTAGGATGAAATGAATATAACCAAGATCAAGGCCACTCTATTCATTACTAAATAGAGGCATAAAAGTAGAGCTATGGGATTGGAAAACCATTAGGTCCTTTTTGGATTATTAGTTATTCCAATGGTGTTATATGGGTGGGAGGTGCAACTAGCAATACATCAAATTTTAAATAAAGACAAATGGAAAGAATTCAAAGCAACTGATTACAAATAATTTTAGAATTAAAGCATTAGTCTCATATGATATTTTACTTGCTAAAATAGGAATTTTTCCTCTAGAAATAGAAGTTATGGTAAGGCTACTGGGGTACCTAAAGTAAACAAAAATAATCGAAGAGAGCAAGTGTAATCAAAGAAATATTGAATAGAAGAAAATACACATGAATGAAACAAAACAATAAAAAAGAAGAAAATGGAGAATTAAATTTTATGAAGTCCCAAACTCCAACAAAGAAATTGAAGAGTGTGGGAAAAATTTAGACTTGCCATATGGATTGACAATTTAGGAAGGAAAAACAATTATACATCAAATTTAAACCAAACTATGAACATAGCCAAAATAAGTACACATACACAAAGGTCAAATGGAAGGAAACAATGCTTATAGCCCAACTAAGATCCAATTCACACCATCTTAGATGTGAAACTTAGAGATAGACAATACCTCAAAAGGCGTGGTCAGAATGAATGTGTCTTTTGCACAAGAGTAGTGAAGACTAAAAAATATTTTGTCATGGAATGTGAAGACTACAAGCACACCGAGATTGCATATGAGGACACTCACTAATGAAACTTTTTGAAGAATTAAGAATAGAAAAACAAGGAAACTTCCCATCAAATTCAACTACAGACACTCTAAAAGATGATAAGAGGATGTTAAGATTTTTGACTTTGATAAAAAAAAAATTTAATGTTAAAATTTGGAACTTTAAATAGAAGGTCCAAGGTTTGAACCCAAAAGAGAGCAGGGTTGTACACCATACCCCATCTTATATTACAACTCTTAGTTTTATAAACTATTTTAGTATGATAAACATAATTTATGTTGCCATTTGAATTGTTTATTTATATGTTTATATGACATTTGAAACTAATGATTGAATGGTGATATTATGATGGATATATTTGTCCATTTATTTACCTAAATTAACTTTACTGTGATTTAAAGTTATTTGGAGTATTTATTATCGTTGGGCAGTTTAGTGTCATGCACGTTTTTAAATAATTAAATTTTGTTAGGTTTGATTATGTGGAATAGAAATCAAATTCTTTTGACTCCCATTATAAAAAAATAAAATGTAATGGCTTACCCTTGATAAATATTTATGAGTGAAATAGACATTCCTTCTCTTATGAATCCTCTATTGCAACATGTGCAATAGCAATGGTCACATTTAGTTTGGCTTCCATAATTTGCTCCCCTCTATCCTCAACCTATGGATGTGGAAGGGGTAGTGGAGTGGATGTAGAGGGTTGTGAATCAAAAAATAATGACTAAATTGTTTGATACTCCTTTCTCTAATGTCGGTTGCTATTGTGATAGTCACACCATCTATCAGTCTTGCACTTGGAAGGATTATTTTCTTGGGAATATTTTTTTTCCTTTCAATTCTAATTTTAGTATTGATCCCTTTTATCCTAATATTTTGAAGATTCACACTTACCTTTATTTGGCCCCATTGCTTAGTGTTTTGGTTTTTGTTATTTTATCTTCCTTATTTTCTATTTTTGTTTTTGTTCTTCTACTTCAATTTGATAACATATTTGTATGCATCACTCAATGTCTTGAATTTGAAGAGGTACATATCCTCTCAAATGCACCATTAGAAACTATTTTAGTAATTGAATATTTTATGGCTTTCAGTATCTTGAATAACTAGTTTTGCTACCATGGAATAGAAAGCATCAATATAATTTTGAACAAACCAGTATTTACCTTGATGTAATTTTTTCCCTCATATGTATTGGTATTAATAGGACCCCATATGATAATATTCTTCCTCGATAACCTCCATGAAATAATCCTGTGTGAAGGCTACTTCATCTCAATTATGCTTTGTAACCCTATTATAATAGCTTCCCAAATCCCCGTGAGTGTGGTCTACCAGCAAGGATGCCACTTGCATTATCGGTGATGTGACCCGGGTTCAATCTCCATGGTGGATGTGTATAAGAAGTATTACTCAAAAAAAAAATATGCTTCCCACCAATTTTGAATAGGTAATAAAAATTTCATGAGTGTAGAAATATTTTTTGACCATTGATGAATTTATTTACAGAGAAATATGAAGATAACGAATCCCAACAATTTTCTAGGGTATCAACACTAAGTTTTCCTTCAAAAGTAGGAATATCAAAACTTGCCTACACCTTAAAAGGTATGGGAGCATTTAATGGTACTAGAGAAGTGAGAGGTTGTGTAGAGAAGGTTTAAATTTTTTAATAAGGAGCCATTAAAAATTTTAAATAAAATTTTCATCATATCATTTCTCTATTTCTTGAGGGCTTTGTTCAATACCTCCTTTGAAATTTCAACTATATTGATGTTGTCCATTCTAGTTCTAACTATAATCATTTGGAATGATAAGGAACATAATCAAAGGGATATCACGTTTGATACCTAAAATTTTGATATCTTAATATCATGTTTATGAACATACACTGAAAAGATAGATTGCTCTAATACCACTAATAAAAAACTCAAAATTTTAACTAATCTAAACCTTAGAATTTCAAGTTAAGGAAGACCTCGAAAGAGTGCAATTAAAAAACAATAGAGTATAATAAACCAAAACATAAAAATATATAAGAAAAATGGCATAACGATTGTATTACTTAGAAAAATTAGCACAATCTATGCAATCTTTGAGAAGAGATGTGATGCTATAACATTGCATCAATTACCCATGATTTTTATAGTCAGGGAAGCATCTCTCTTTATACAATAATTGGTGTATTGAAAATCCATGATATTGCATATAGAAGGTCACCCATATGGAAATATGATTATTCACATTCCATGAGTTATAAAGTGTATATTAAATGCAAATTACATATATATAACAAAGGTCACCCATATGGAAATATGATTATACACATTCCATGAGTTATATTTATCTAAGATCTGTTTCAATGTGTGAGAATGTCCAAGTGTTAAGTAATAAAGTGTGCAAAGTGTCATGTAATAAGTTAAGAGTCATAGGTGCAGGTGTCAAATATGCAAGTGAAGAGTCACATGATATGTGGCAAGATGTAAAGTGAAGAGTCATGAGAGTTTTTCATATGTGAGGAATAAGAAAGGATGCATCTGTCGAATGTTTGAGGAGAGCAATAGTCAAAGTATTGAAGAGTCACCTTATAAGGTTATATTATGGAGGTAAAGCTCCATGCATTGTAATACAATTTGATCTCATGTAACTCGAACTTGATTTATGAATAATATTTGAGTGATTTCTTATTATGAAATATTGTTGTTATTCTATAAATGTGATTCATTGATATTGGCAAAATAGTTGTATGCTTGAATTTTGTGATTAACATTAGATCATGGATAAAGGACCTATAAGATATTATGGCTAAATAGCCATCAACTACATATACAAAAGAGTTACCTATTAAACTATGAAAAATCCCTCTCAAATATTTCCAATGCTTCTTGAATGGATCAAAATATAGTTTGGAGCACAAAGTTATGCCCTAATTCTATAGTTAGGATCAAAAATTAAAATTTTAAGTATTTTTGGGCATAAAGCCAAGTCCAAAAAAAGTCATATGTCTACATTACTTACTACCAAGTCCAAACTTGAACTAATAAATGTCATATATTTTTATGTAATTTGTATTGATCCCACCCATGCATTTTTGTTTATAGTTAAGACAATAACATTTTAAACTATTCTCTTTGCAACATTCAATAGTTTTGATGGTATGAAGGGGATTGTCATGAGATAAAAAAGGCCATACTCATGATCCAATTGGACACAAGAAAAGTAAAAAATTTACAATGAATGTTAGCTTCCTTGGGGATGGTGTAATCCATTATTTTCATGATCCCTAAAGGAGTTGACAACAATATATTAAAATACTAAAAATATTCAAAAGAATATTGTGAATAATATGGTTTGTGTTTGGAACCCAATATTGGAGCACTCATAATATAACCAATCCAAGGGCCATGTGGAGACAAATATTTGCATTTCAGACATGCTATCCTTTCCTAGAATGACTTGTGACTAGGAAAATATCAAGAAATAAGATTTCAAAATATGCTTGATTAATCACACATAAATAAAAGTCTAATTAAGTCCTCTTTAATTAGTGACAACTATGAAGTGATGTTCAATTACATGTTTAAAATGTAGTATGGGTGATATTTTTAGAGGGAGTTGCTACCATCAACATGCATGCATTTCTATGCTTCTCATAGTCAAACATATCTATAGTTGTTATTATATGGTTCCTAGAAGCTAAGGTTTACTCATGATTTTATCTTATTGATGGCCATAGAAGATACCAATGAGTCTATAAATTGAGATTCAAGACTTAAGGAAAATAAATCATTTCAGTTTGGCCTAATCTCAAAATGGGATTTGTTCCCTAGCTAAATAAAACCACGGAATTCACCTTTGGTAGCTTAAAACATAGGAACTCTAACTATAAATATATGATAGGTGTTTAAGCAAAATATCTCTTCATAATATTTCAATATCACACTAATTTATTATCTTGTGAAGTGCCTATTGGAATTTTGCTTGTCATTCACATCTATTAGCAAAAGGGGATGAAGTAGTTGATAATAGCCATAATTAGGAATAATTGTGTTCTAATTAGGAAAATATGGTGGTAGGCATGGGAAAATCGATGTCCATAATTCTTGACAAGGAAGGGCCCATATTTGTATAGTCATTATCATTTTATATTCCAATAGTCCACTAGCATTAATATAGTAAAAAACATGGTTTGATTGACATTATGATATGTTTCACATATTTTTGATGTTGAAATATTTGCGATCTAACCTTATTAGGCTAAATCCAACAATGATCAAGTACCTATGGGTGCTCATGATGTAATCCTATGGACAAGTGCTATGTAAGCCTTTGAGCATCTCAATGTAAACCTACATACATCTTCATGTAATCCTACGAGCATCTTTCTTTGTAATCCTATAGGTATTTTTCTATGTAATCTTATGAGCATCTTCATGTAAGCCTAAGGGCACCCTCATGTATTCACTCTTAGTGATATTGGTTAATCCACCTTTATGGATAACCTTGACTAAAGGGTGTAATTTATTATTATTTTATTATAATGTTAACCTCAAGGTTTTGTTAATGTCATCCTAAGGATAAGCTTGACTATAGGGTATAATTTATTATAAGATTAACCTTGAGGTTAAGTTAATTTTTTCTTAAGGTTAACTTCTCATTGGGGTTTTGGTATCACTATAAATACCCATAAATGAGCAATCATTTGTAATATAGTGTGATATATAAAAATATTATGGGGGTACCCATTCGTACCCACCCCTTATTCCTTATCTCAAATCATGTCGTTTACCTCTTTCTCTCTTTTTTGCTCTTTTTACCTTTTCTGCATATAATTGTGATGAATATATATTTTGGAATATTTTTGGAAAATATTGCAAATTACAACATGGTATCAAGTCTAAAACAAAGTAACTTCATTTAATCACACAAAAAATATCGTATAGGAAAAACTATGGTACACCTGGATATACTATTTGTTCTATTGAATTCCTTACAAAATTTAGAGGGGGTCCCAAGTTCAACTATTTTGGAGTTTTTCCTTTTTAAATGCTTGTCTTTGCATTTGAAAAATATGTGCTTTCCCTCCAAAAATTTAAAACTTGAACATTTAAAAACAAAATATTCCATGGAATATTTTACTATTAGACAGAAGGAGGCAAAGAGGTGCACACCACTATTGCAAAACCAAATTCTAAATGTTGCTATCAAATTTTATTTTGTCTTGTAGGATTATCATCGAGCGTTAGCACAATAGTTGTTCATTTCCCTCCATACGAATTCCATGGTTTAGATCATGGTAGTAATTTTTGGGCATGCTCATAGAGGACATATTGTTGCACTTATGGTCCATTGAGGATCCTATGTAGTATGATAGACAAGGAGGCCCATGTACTATCCTGATGTGGGTGCATGCAATGTGAAGGTGCCACATAGGTTCCTTTATTTTTTAAAATTTTGCCCAAAGCACTTACTTAACTAGAAAATACCTCTCTCTTTAAAAATTAGTGGACTAGTGGTACATTCATTAGGGTCCTGCATTTTTTGAGTAAGCTCTCCAATTCTATTCTCATTGTCAACATAACCTAACCTTGGACATAGATTATTATTTTTATATATGGATGACAACCAACCTAATTCCACCAAGTGTTGACATTTGATTCACTAATGTTGTCAGATTTGATAGTCCTATCAATGAGTGATGTAAGTAGAGGAGACACCTGGAGGTAATAACTGGTGACTTTTAATTGGTCTATTTTCTCCTAAGGTTTATCAATTAATTTTTAACTCTTCTTTTAGCTTTAATAGCCTAGACTTCTAGAGGCCATAACTTGAGCAAAAAATCGCATAGTTTTTTGAGCTCTTTAGAGTCATCACATTAGTTCAAGGACTTATTATTTTTAGTGGGATTATTTTGTACAAAATAAACCCAAGTGGCAATGTTCTTCACATCAAAATCATGTATGATTTAAAATATTTCTTCTATAAGGTCATAGGTTCAATCCTCATTTTCTATTACTTCTTATATCATAGCAAGTTTGATGTCTTCACGAAGCACCAAACATCCAACTCCAACTAAGATTGATGGTGTAGTAATTGGTTAGTTGTACTATTTTTTAGAGATTTCAAAATTTCTATATTTATCCTTCTCTTTTCTCATAATGGATGTTTGCTCTAACTCCAACAACCCTTTAGTGTGGTGATTAGTAATCTTTTGGGCTGCAAGAGGAGTAGGATCTAGATGATTAGCGTAAGGTATGCCTTGTTTCTATGGGCCATTTCTAATCATTAGGGTTGATTATTCAAAAACTTACCTATTGCTTCATGATTCAGTTACCTTGTCTTGAGATTAGGGGATAGATTATGGTCACCACAATGCATGTTGAATATCTTCTCATGGAAAGCTCAACATCTTGATCCATGAGGTGGACTTTTGACTTCATGTTTAGGATAGGTTGATCCAATTCATGTAACTTTAACAAAGAGAAGATAGCAGGATCCATTAGCCCATACAAGCATTCATTATGGGGGGATGTATCATCTCTAATGTCTTCTCTCCTTGGACCCTCAGTTCAAATTATGGAGGGTGTTGAAATATTTGTAATATGACCTTATTAGGCAAAGGCCAATAGTGATGAAGTACCTACATGTGCTCTTAATGTAAGCCTATGGGTAAGTGCTATGTAAGCCTCTAGGCATGTTGATATTTGAAGTGACATAATGGAGATGGTAACAAAGGCAAATGACTAACCATCACAATCATTACAACATGCAAAATGACCCTTTTTTGGAAATAGAGGCCAATCAAGAAAAAATATTATCCATAAATGGTGGTTTAGATGGTAATGGCGTAATTGGGTTTGAGAACTCACATTCACCAAGAGTTATAAGAGTGTGAGGAGCACACATAGGTGGGGTAAATGTGTAAAGATACATGTTGTTAGCTGAAAATTTAGACCACATTGAAGATGACTTTGTATGTTATATGTACTGCAAGAACACTCACTTTTAAAGTTCTTTAACATGATATGATCTAATTAGAAGATGATTTACATAAATGATTTAAAAAATAATATAATTAAAAGGTTTGATAACAATTACAATGATAAAATTAAGAAAAAAATCATTCACACTATTAAATTATTTTTAAGAATATAATTATTAACCTTTATATAATACCCATATGATCTAGTAGAAAAATCATTCAAACACATTTAACATCTTCTTGAAGCCTGTGGTATTTATGTTACCAAAGTGTTGCTTCACCCAAACTTCGTCTAGATCCATAGAAGTTTCCTAATTAGATTGGAGTTTCATACCAGAGTAAAGCAAGACTAAGCATTTTGTTACCAACTTTGTCTACATTCATGGATGTTTCGTATTAGATTTCGGAGTTTCATAAAACACTAATGCCAAACTTGATTCTAAGTCAAATCAATAACGGTCTAATTGCTCGAGTCTCATTGGTTCGCATGGCCCACACCAAATGGGGGGTAAATGCGCCGAACAAGCGCATTTGTTCTCATCGTGTAGACCCACGCATACACATAGGAAACGATGGATACCCCATCGTTAGATGTAGCTTCCACGTGGATGCATAACCCATCACCCAATGGCGTTCTAAAACTACAGCGAGAGATTCCTTTCGTCTGATGTAATTGCTTTCAAACAACTGTGCGTTGTTTTAGGGCTTGGGGCTTGATCTTGTCAGAAACGACTATTTTTATTTAAAGCATAGTAAAATTCAATGGTTCGAACTTTCCCCACATTTTTCCATAAAAAAAAAAGCCCGTTGTCTTCGTCAAATTTCAATAAATAATCTAGAAATGACAAAGCAAATAATTTTTAAGTTTCAATAATATAACGAATAACAAACCATTTTCATTTTTTAAGGTTTAAGATGCTTTGAATTATAGATAATAATAATTTGATTAGAATTATAGTTTGTTATTTTGTTCCTTGACTATTGAAAATTTAAAAGAAATATATTTTACACCATAAAGATTTATATATGGTATTCGTAAAAGACATCACAAAATATAACAAGTTTTGAGAAGTGGTTTTAGTGAAAGATTTTAATGCCAATATACTAAATAGAAAAACAAACTCTTTTAAGATCATCGAAGGCATAAATGATAATTTGCTATAGCTGAAAGAAAAGGTGGATCATAGTTGGTTAAGGTCCTCAAATGACAAGACCCATTATACATTAGGGAGAACTTCTTAAACTATGTAGCATAAAGGGATTGATCATCTGCAATGACATAAACATGTGGTAAAATTTCAAAAATATACTTGTTAAACACGTAATGGACACAATGTAGTTGATTATGCTATTTGCTCATCAAACTTCATTGCAAGGATAAAAGATCTAGAAATTGAAGCAATTCCCATTGAGCTAAAATATGATGACAATCCAATGTACATAAGATCCAAATACAAGAAAGTGGGCAAGAAAAACATCTTCAATTAAATGAAGGAATGAAAACAAGAAGCATCCCTATGACAAAGAACTAACATGAAAAAGAACTATCAAAACACTTTTAAAACATCACTTAAGTAGATTATGAAAAGAGAGGAAAGAAAGAAGACAAATATTTTTCTAACCTATACTTTTGATAGCAATCAGTGGATGGTTATAATTAGAGAAGCCTTGGAATCATGCAAAAGTTTAAAACCAAGGAAAATAAAAACATGAAAGAATCCATGGTATGATGAAGAATGCAAAGCAGTAAGGAGAACCTTGAAAGAACCAGACAAAGATAATAAATAAAAAATATATAAACAACTAGTGAAAACAAAAAAGGAAGAATACATAAGAGCAAGGGAAAAATAGTTGAAATATCTAGCAAAGCATAGCCTAAGACAAGTTTGGAAACAACTACAATAAAGTAAAAGGCACAAAAACCAATATTTCAAGCAAAGAATAGTTACAATATGCTAAGCAATTATATGAGAGAAACTAAGCAATTATAGTTACAATTGAGGAACCTTTTTCTTTGAAAGATGTGAAAGAGGGCATTAAGAAATTAGAAATAGGTAAAGCTAAAGATATAGATGGTTTGCAAGTTGATCATCTCAAGTGCGAGGTTAACATATTAGTACCACAAATCCAAAATATTTATAATGGAATCATTAGAGTAGGCTTTCCATTGAAATGGATAACCAACCTAGTCATACCATTGCATAAAAATGGAGACACCAACAATCCTTCAAATTACTTCACCATCATGTTTAATTATATTTTTATAAAATTGTTTAGCAACATAGTAGAAAGCAAAATTAGTCAATGGACATCAAATCAAGGAAAGAGGGCAATAGGGAAAGCAAGGTTTAAATCAAAGTACTCAACAATAGATCATTGCATCACTTTATGGCACTTAATAGATAATATATGGAATTAAAAGGAGAACATTGTTGATTTGTTATAAAGGATTTTGACATAGTACCTACATATCTCTTATAGAAACGAATGAAAGAAATTGACATGCCAACCAACTATACACAAACTTTAAGAGTAGGTGATACCAAAATTTAAAACTCCAAAAGACTATTAGAGTGTTTTAGAAGTGATATTAGGGTGACATAGAGTTTTCCATTATCGCCTACTTTATTTGGTATTTACATGACAAATTGGAGGAATGGGTAGAAAGGATGGAAGGAGAGGGAATGCAATTGACTAATTATATAGTGAAACTTCTCCTCTATGTTGATGATCTCATCTTGATTGGAAAGACACTTGAAAGTTAAAAGAACATCTAAAATCTTAAGAGCATCTATGTAAAGAAGTTGGGATGTAGGTAAACACTAGAAAGACTTAAATTATGGTCTTCTCTACTTATGGATAAAAAAGGTAGCCATATATTTTATTTGAAGGATCTTCTTTAGAGGTAGTGATAGAATACAAATACCTTGGATTTAGATTTTGAAATAAATCTAAATTGGAAAATATATAGGATGAAACAAATATGAGGATCGAGGGTACTCTACTATTACTAAATAGAAGCAAAAATATAGAGCTATGGGATTGAAAAACCATTAGGTCCTTTTTGGGTCGTTAGTTATATCAGTGGTGTTATATGGGTGTGAGGTGTAGCCTAGAAATACATCAAATTTTAAATGAAGATATATAGAAAGAATTAAATGAAGATAACAAGTGTAATCAAAGAAACATTAAATAGAAGAAAATGCACATGAATGAAATAAAACAACAAATAAAAACGAAACGTTAAATTTTATGAAGTCACAAAATCCAACAAAGAAAATGAACTGTGTGAGGAAAAACACTAAACTTGTCATATGAATTGAAAATTTAAGAAGAAAAAAAAAGTTTTACATCAACAAATTTAACCTAAACTATGAACACAACCAAAAGATGCAAATTTCAAATGGAAGAAAAAAATTCTTATTGCCCAATTAAGATCCAGTTCACACCATCTTAGATGTGAAACTGAGAGATAGACAATATTGTTAGCAATTGATGAGTATATGATATAGGAAATGCAACCACAAGATGCAAGATAAGGAAAGCTATGATATATATGTTAATGGTACTATAATATGAAATAAAATAAAGAGATAAACTTTTGCAATAACTCAGAAATATGCCATTAATGAAAGCTTACAAAAATAGTACAATACAGTATGATGGAGGACATGAGCACTCCACAAACTATTTTTTAAGGAACTACATTGTAAACCTCTACCAATCTATACTATGCACTCTCTCTATTCTCTCCTCTTTATTTCACTCACTATAAGGCCTTTATATAGGAAGATAGGTTCCTTGGCACTTACTCTACCTTTGAATCTATCCTATGACTCATGTACATGTGGATTTTATGCACATTTACATCATTGCACATTCTAACACTTGTGCATTTATTACATGTTGAAGTAACTACTTAACTTTACTCTAAAGTAAACTCCTACTCTAGTAATGTACCAAAGGTGACACATTGATATGTACCCAATAATGTAATATATTATCTAACATCCCCTTGTATTATATTATGTGGGTATTTAAGACTTTAGTCTTCAATATGGATATTCGTCTTGGTTCTAGAATTTGAGCTCTTCTCTCTTTCTTCCTTCATTGTCTTCCTCATATGAATCTGGATGAGTATCTTGTTCTAGTTCTTCTTCTTATGCTTCTATCTTCATGTTGTTTCTTCTTATCATTTTCATTTCACTATCTTTTGTTATTTTAGGGTATTTGGAAAAGTCTATGATCTTGTAGTTTTCTAGGTATCCTTGATGAACTAGTGATCTCATAATATTTAAAGTCATAAGAGGATCATAACTTCTTTCATTTCTATTCCTTGGCTTTCTGTATAGCCTATTACCTTTATCTTCAAAAATGTCAAGCTTAAAATCATTGTTAATGGATGCTTCTAAAATAAGAACTTGGAGGAAACAATATAATTTGAATATTAGTCTTTCCTCAAATATTTTATAGTACTTGTGTTTGTAGTAATAGGAATAATATGAATGAGATTTTCCTCCACAATATTACAGGGATGAAAACTTCAGTGGTTTACCTTCTCATGACCAAATTGGCTGCAATAGGAACATAGTAAAAATATCCCAGCTCCTTTGTTGTCTATTTTAGGAATATCATATTTATATATTTCCTTGATGAAATAATTAAACCATGTGTGTACAATTGAAGCTATTCCATATTTAATTATTTCATAAATCTTTATGAGCTCTTTTTATGAATATTATTTTCTACCTTTTGAATATGATCTTCAATATCTTCATTAGTATAATTATCGTCAACTCCCTTTACTATCTTACTAGAAGATGTTCTTGAAGAATCTACTTTCACCAGACTATTAGTCTGTGAGTTTTCAAAAATATTTTTAAATTTCATTGATTCTTCACTTCCATTTGCACTTCCTTATTATCCATTGAATTCTTTGAAACATCAATCATGATTTTAAGCCATATTGGTATTTTCCTTGCTCCTTTTCTAATTACACTATTTAATGAGTTCTTTAGAGTGGACATCCTTCTAGCTCCATAGTTTAGAGTATGTGAGCTACTTTGATAAAACCTTTATTGTTAGGAGTGGAAACTGAAGGGATATATTTTATTGATAAATGGTTACAATATATAGGCATAAGCCTATATGATGAACATGACACTTGTCAATGAAACTGACAAGTGTCAAACTGGCATAGTGCACATTACATTAACTCTAACATTCCCCCTTAATGTGCACTATCCTAACTAAAGAAAAAAACAAGTCAACATTAGGTAACATTCCCCCTTAATGTTGACTTCTCTAAAAAAAAATCTACATCCTCCTTTATTGCTGATTTGGTCTTAGGCTCTTGCTCTTTGTGCTTGGCTCTCCAACTGTGAATAATGCTAGATTAACTGTGTATACATCTCGGTCTGTTGCCTCAGGATCAGCCACTTCCATTGGTCTGTTGCCACTGGGTCAGTCGTCTAAGTGCCTCAGGGTCATCATGGGTGCCTCAGGGTCAGCCACTTCTGGGTCTGTTGCCTCTGCAGGTCATCCTTAGAGGATGTTGCCTCTCGTAGGTCACTGACTAGTCCCACCATAAATATCAAATATTTCCTTATGGTGAAATCAATCTAGAAGGTGTCGGTCTCAGCCGAAAATGCACCTTAATACAAATGAAAAACGAGCCATATAAGAGTGTCGGTCTCTGCCGAAAATGCACTCAATACAATAAAATGAGCCATAGATCAAAATAGGAGGAGAGAAGAAGAAAAGAAGAGAATCTTCTGAAGTGTCTTCATCTGTAGTCTTCAGAAGTAGATCCGAAAAAACCTCGGATAGAGTCTAGGGTGTCTTTGTCTGTAGTCCCTAGAATAAGTGTCCTTATGGTGACCATGTCATCCCACTAAAATGCATGGGTAACCAGCCGCTGCATTCACCAAGTGTATAGAAAAAGTCACTAGGTACAAGGATCACAAATAAAATTACCTTGGGAGTGTCGGTTACAACCGAGAGTGCACTCCAAGGTAGAAAAAATTTGAGGCTAAAAAACTCAAATGAAACAGCCTCAAAATTACAATATGACACCACCATTGTGTCCGTCGCGGAAAAACGTTTCCAACGACTATAAATACCCCTATATTCCATTATCAAAGGGGCCTTCATCATGTGAAAAAACCATCATGCCTATCTAAGGCAGCAAAATAAACCTCAAGAATATCATATTCCTGGCATCGCACTATGGCGGAATAAAAAACAGACTCAATTTTCAATTTTCCCTCGCAGGGGAATTACATGGGCCTTGAGCTCCCACTTCTACTCTCCATGTGGAATAAACATTAAAAGATCTTGAGTATCATGGGCCTATATGAATCATGGGCCATGTGGAAAAAAAATGGCCAAAGTGGCCATATTGACAGCCATTACAAAATGTTATTCCCCATACATTTAAAGGACTTAAAAAAAAAACATACAATGGAGGAGAAAGTTGTCCCTCCACTTTATAAAGGAAGCCCTCAAATATTTTAAAATTTCTATGTGGCTCAACCCGCACATCTTCAAAACAATAATGATCCTTTATTTTAACAAAGAGTAATGGGAAAAAAAGACCTCCCCTATAGAAAACTTATCTGTAGCAAACTTCTCCATGCCCGGGTCGCTATCTCTGATGATCACATCACTCTCGGACGATCGCATCTCTGACGATCAAAACACAACAAAATGTTAGGAGTGGAAACTGAAGGGATATATTTTATTGATAAATGGTTACAATATATAGGCATAAGCCTATATGATGAACATGACACTTGTCAATAAAACTGACAAGTGTCAAACTGGCATAGTGCACATTACATTAACTCTAACATTTATAAGGCTTAGGTTTTGTAGGATCCTTATGTCTCCCTAGTGATTAGAATATACTCTAATCTTGGTAATAGTTCACCTTTTGAGTTTATTTGGTAATGTTTTGGGAATGATAATAATTAGATCATATTTCATCTTATTTCTTCTATTGAACTATGCCCATATCAATTTGATGGAGTTATTTATGGTTGGATTTCTTTTGTCTCTTTAATGTGTCTATGAGACAAGTATAACCAATTAATTCCAACTCTTTTGAATATTTAATGAACTTCCTTCTTCAACCTTTAATAGTTCAATTTTCTAAATTCCAATAAACTAAGGTTTGATGTGGTATACCTTATAACTCCCTAATTTGAAATTTTAGAAAATAATAATATTTGCAAATTCATATTCCAATTTCCCAAGGTTGAAAACCTTATCTCCTAGATTATTTGCAAATATCTCAATGTTTAAATATCAAGCAATTTATAATATCTTCAACCTTTGCTAAAATTACTTTCTTAATTCTAAGGTTGATATTTCAATGCAATAATAATCAACTTTCAACCTTATACTAAATACCTTATAACTCCTAAATTAAAGAAAAGTAAGTATTAAATGATATACATATTTTACCTCCCTTCAATGTATAATGAGCGAGCTGATTGGCCTGCGGTGAGGCTTCTAAGTTCAGGTGTTGATATTTACTATGGGATATGAGCATTCAATGCTCTCTTTCAAATGGTGTTGGTCTTCTCCTCATAACTCGAGCATTCAATGCTCTACTTCCTTTTGAACGATGTTGGTCTTCACCTTACAACTTAAGCATTCAATGCTCTACTTCGAACGGTGTTGGTATATGGTAGTCTCTTGCTACACTTTGAATCAAATCCTGATGCTTTACTATGTGTTTTCACTTCACTGTAATGAACTATCCTTTAGCATTGTTCCTTCTATGTTGATATACAATAGATGATAACCACTTTAAGTAGATATTGTTATGCTATATTTTACATAGAAGTGCAATAGATATATGGCTTCGTTGTCATTCTTACATGGATATGTGTTGGATAATGGACTCCTTATATTGGCTTTGATGTTGTCGGTATATGTTGTTGTGGTTACTTTATTCGATGGTGAATTTGGTATCTTTAGACACCTTGATACTTGACTAATATGAGCCCTTCGTTGGCTCTCTATCTTACTTGAAGTTTTCTCCTTGATGTCAATGACTGTAATATGAGCCACTCGATGACTGTATTATGTTGACTATTTTGATGTCTTTAAGACACTCTTTTTATTGCCCCTACTTGTTGTATTTGAAAAGATAAAACTAGTGCTAATGTAATGCAAACACCTTTGTAATAGATAGGATTAAGTCCCTTATTTTGCATCGAAGTTACACTTCTCCTTTTAAGCTATCCCTTGCTTCTTAGATATGGTGACTCTTTGCTCTAATCCTTGACAACAAATAGTAATGTATTGTTGCCTTCCTTACTAGACAACACTAACCTCTAACTTCTTTTCTTGGATAAATTAGTAACAATGAATCCAAGCTCTTAACCATGCAACTAATATGCTATTTTAGAGGTTTAAATTTGCACTAATTTTCACTACAGCTAAAGTACTTAGTGCACCTTAAAAATCTCTTAAGAACAACTAGTATAGTGCAACATTGATCTCACCTTATCACTCTTGTAAAAGAACTTGTAAGATGTATCAATAATAACTCTTAAAGTCACTTGAAATATGCACTATAATCTATGCAATCTTCACTTAAGGGTAATGTATTCTCTGCTATAACTAGATAATAGGAAGATGATATTTTTCTTTTTGTCGAAATATATCCAACTCCTATTAATGTGTAGGTATTAACTTTATAAGAAACTATATTCTACACTCCCTTGAATACTTAAATATGCAACCTTCACTTTGCAACTTTTAAACTCTAATATGGTGCTTAATGAAACTTAATAAATAACCAAATATCTAAAATTCAATTAATGAACCTTAATGCACCCAAGTTGCTTACCTTAATGATCTCTATAGATGAAGGATTACAAGGTGATTAGATTCAACTTATTACTGCATTTTACTAGATGAACTCATAGCTCTTCTTGACTGTTTGAAACAGTTCTTTAGGTCACCTATTTACAAAAATTTGAAACCCTCTAACTTGTTACCTTGAATTTGTAGTAGGTGACTTTAATTATCCTTCAGAATGCACTCTATAAATCTGATGTTTTGCAGCTAGTAATGTTGTCCTAGTTGCTGGTTTCTTTCTATCCTCAAATCTAAATTTTTTTAGATTGCAAAGAAGTCAATATCTCCACTGAAATGCTATCCTTGAATCTAAAAAATTTGGTAGGGAACTCCTCCAAATCATAGCTGAGATTTTCCTTCAAGAACCCTTTAGTTTTCTATTGTAGAAACCAACAGATCTCCTTTCTCCAAATGAGCCTTCTAGCCTTCAAAGGTAATCTTCAAACCTCTCAAGTTTGGTAGTAATGTTTAGCTCCTTTCTCATTCAACCTCCTTATTGAATTCTATCTTTATTCTAGGTCTTCTTCTCAAGAATATAAAAGTCTTGAGGTCTTCACCAATCTCCTTCGAAATTTGGTAAGATTCTTATCAAATTAGAACTTTCCAAGCTTCAAAACCACTTAAGGCTCAAAGAATCCATTTAGAAAATAAAACAAAACCTTGTATTTAACAATCATGTAGTCCCATACCTCTTGATTTTTTGGGAAGTTAACAAATATCCCAGGCAACTCGATGAAACCCTTGTTTATGTGACGAGTTAGTCTAAAGAAATCCCTTGAAAGCTTTTCCAAATTTTTATAGCAGGCTTGATAAGGGATCCAACATGATGAATAATACACATGAGTAGTAGAAATAATTTTTGAACACACCTGAAACTTACTAGCTAGAGTAAGTTTTTTGGTGATCCAAAAGAAATTTTTTTCTCTAATTTTTGTAACTCTAATTTTTGTAAAACATAATTCCACAAGACAACAAAGGAACTCTGAAATGCAAATGGGATACCAATGAATTTAAACATCTCCCTTGATTGGATCCAATGCCACTATAAGCTTTCAATTTGGCTTGGAAGGTCCAAAGAGAATTACCCATAGCATGAGGTCTTCCTCCATTGAATGCTAGATCTTGATGCTTTGCAAAAAATATCTAGGCAATCTAGTACCTGTTTGATAGAGCGTTCATCCTCATGAAGTGTTAAAAAGAATCATCTACAAAATGTCCACTTATGAGTTGAGAATATTCTCTAGGTAAATAAATACCTTTAATATTGCCTTGACTCACTTGGTTAGCAAGAAAGTATCCAAAAGCTTCAGTTGCCAATATGAAAAGAGAAGGAGCCAAAGGACAACCCCGTATAAAAAATCTAAAAATCCAATTGATTCATACTGAAAAATGTTCAAAGTAAGCATAGCTGAAGCATCCGCAAAAAGTATACTAACCGAGCTAAAAAATGTGGTCCAAAACCAAGAGCTCGAAGTATGGTAAGGACAAAATTCCATTCAATCCTATCATAGGCTTTCTCAAAATCAATCTTGATGAAAAAAGTATTTTATTGAGTGGCTCTAGCCCATTCCATGCCCTTCCAAACAACAATTACATTATCCATAATATATATACTTTGCACAAACACAGTCTGCTCAGGGTTGATAATAAGTGGCAAAAAAAGTCTAAGGCGTAAGGCCAGAGCGTTACCAATAATTTTGTAACTCACATTGAGTAAAGTAATATGCCTCTAGTTGATGAGCACTTCTGGATCCCCATACTTAGGAATGAATTTAATATTACCCTTATTAATTATAGAACCTAAAGAACCAAAAGCCATTACTTCTTGATAAACATACAATAAATCTGGACCAACCATGTCCCAATACTTCTTATAAAATTCACAAGGAAATCCATCTAATCCTGGAGCTTTATCATTAGCCATCTTGGACAAGGATTCAACAAGATCATCCAATCACAAAGGAAGTTCACAAACTTCCTTTTGAAGAGTTGAAAGCTTCTCAGGAATAATTGCACAACAAGCTTGAATTGCAACCTATCATTCAGGAGTTAACTCCTGAGAAGCAAAAAAATTCTGATAATGCTTGACAATGTTTTCAATAATATCAAGAAGTGATATCCAATGAACCCCTGCATCCTAGATAGCATTGAATTGAATGACTTGTATCAAGGGGTCTAATTTCTAAAAAAAATCTTTTGAAACCCTATCACCAATTTTTAGCCAGTGAAGCCGAGCATGAAGCTGAGCTCCCCTTGCTTCATAAAGCTCAATATTTTTAAGATCATACCTAAGACTTACAACTTGGGCTTAAATAATAGAGCTTAGAGGGCTTGCTTCTAGTCTGATAGAAGCTCGAGCTAGTTCAGATTTAAGGTTTGTATTAGAGATTCGTATTCGCTTGACAACTTCAACTCCTAAATTCTTAAGAAGAATGATTTTTCTAGAGATAGTTGTATTCCACAAAGAAATTATACCATGAGTTATAGTTGGTCTGGGAACCATATTCCAAACCCTATGAATATGAGCAGACATAGCTTGATGTTTCAAAAAAGAAACATTCAGATAGAACTGAGACTTGAATTGATGAGAAGGAGGTAGAGAACAAGAAATGGAAAACATAGTGGGAGCAATGATCAGAAAGGATGGTATTAGAAATAATTAAAACAAAGGGTAGAGAAGCTAACAAGCGATGGAAATGAAAATGAGAATGTTCAGATTGTATAGAGCTATCAAGACACTTCAAAATATGGGCATTGCCATCTTGAAAGTTGGACCACATTGACTCAGGAAAATCAGAGGGTATAAAGCAGGAATTATGGTCACTTAACCCAAGGTTATTCTTGAAGAAAACCATGATTCTTGCTCTTCAATATTCTAATGCATAAGGAGTAAGCCAATTTTATCAACTAGTTTCTCCACCATATTGAAGTCACCACACACCACCCAAACCACTTCAGGCAAGGAAGGAGTAAGCTATCACCATAAAGCACACCTTTATGGCATATTATTAGAAGCATACATATTAATTAATCCAAAAGGAATACCACCAATTTAAAAAATAATCCAAACTGCTTGATTTGGGGGGTCCACCCCCATGTGACAATATGAGAATGCCACTTGGGAGAAATGAAAGTGATAGCTCCTCCTCTTGTAGGAGTATTATGGAAATAGAAAAACTTACTTGCTGGCCATAATAAGGTACATGTATTATTCAAAATGAAGTCAAATTTAACTTCTTGCAAAAACAAAAAATCCAAACTGCCATGTAGGCAAGCAACATTTTGAATATATTTGTGGACCTCATATTTTTGGACTAGGTCCATCAATCCTCTTATATTCCAGGACAAAAAAATCATTGAGGACGATCAAGATTCATTCCCTTAAGAACATATTTAGTATCTCCCAAATCTCCTAGGGAAGTGAATGAATTGATGAGAAATCATTCATGATTTTCCCTAAGAAATTTGGTTTGACATCTCTTTTATTGATGTAACCCATCATGAGTCAAACTACGTGAACGGTAGGACCTAGAGAATGACACATATTTAGGTAATGCTTGCTTAAGAATGGAAGTAGTAAAATCATCGAAAGAAGATACTAGAGGTGGTGAAATTCTGTCTAAAGTAGGTATAGGAGACCATCATGGTGTCGTGGGAGACGGTTGCACTGGAGTAGTGGGAGCCAAAAGGGCTAGCATGCATGGTACTGAGGGTTGTTGCACCAGAGGGTTGGAAATAGAACCTCCTTGCAACCTCGACTGCTTAGGTTGATGATTTTTCCTATTTGTCATGGTAGTCATTCATCTGGATGATTATTGTCTCCTGTATTTGGAGTTGTCAGAGCAGGGGGAGGAACAACAACATTGCATGATTTGAGCTTATCAACCATAAGTGGATAATCTTTAATTTTGTGCTCTATTGATTGACAAAGGTAGCAAGTGTTTATTAAATTAATGTACACAACATGTTGCGTAAAAAACTTGCCATCAATCTTCAGGTCAATAGACTTAGTAAGGTCCTTGGAAAGATTGAATTTGACACACACACTACTATTAGGGCAGAAATTATAGAATTTATTAATTCTAAGCATACCACATTCCCAAGGGTGGAAGCAATACTTTGTAGGAATGGCCAAAAGGCCATCAGAAGACCAGGGAACTTAGCCCAAATAAGCACTTCTAGAGAAGCCTCATAATTGATAGAGAAATATTTGGACCAATGTTGAAATATAAGCAAAGAGCTTCGAAAATACCAAGGACCCTGAATAAAAACGTCTTGTGCATGCTAATCATCAACAAAGCGAAAAATAAAAAACCCTTTTGAAAATTTTTGGATACTCTCTATATTAATGGCATAAGGTTGCCAATAATGCTAAATCTAAGATTGGATCAGAGTATCGTTCAAGATACGACCTAGGAAATATCCTATCAGGGTATGCTCTTCTAGCCACTTGCATGCATTATCAAACTCAATAACAAGAATTTCAACAATAGGATTGGCATTGTTACCTCATGGAAAACTTTTGATATGAACTTGCGGGGTCTCTTCCCTAGCGCTATTCCTTGCTCTAACAACTTTAGCATAAGTTGAAGATACCATCTGAGCAAAAACCATTAAAAGGACTAAGGCAGATTCCCAGATCCTAGGGTTTTCTCACACTAACCTAATTTCTATGCAAAAAACATTCGCATCTTCAAAATATTAGTGAATATTATTTAAAAATTTTAATTATATGTTGATAACTTTATGTACATATATTTTCCTTCATAATTTTTTTTTCAAATTTAAAATATTTATTTTAAAGTATTTATAATTATTGAATAAATATTCACATTTTAATATATTATTATTTTATTGGAACTAACAATTATATAAAATAAAAGAGGTTACAATAAAAAAGGAGTTGGAAAGATCACAACTCGGGGTGCAAGGCCACCCATACAATCAAAACCGGAACCAACCCCTAAAAGGGCGAATACACAACATAAATAAGCATAGAAAAATAAACTAGAGTAACAAAAAAATTTAAACCCCTACAAGGGTGAATATACAACATAAATAAGCATAGAAAAATAAACTAGAGTAACAAAAAACCTTAAACTGTAGAACTGTAGCTCTAGGCACTAAGTAGACTTATTGCTCCATCATTCTATGTTTGTCCAATGCCGCAAAGCTATTGGAACTCTTGAGTTGAAAGGTTGAAACCATTTTTCGAGTAGACTGTCTCCATATTTTTACTCTATTAAGGACTACGAGAACGTTGAAACTGCACAGAAGGGGAAGGAAATTTAGATTTGCTTGCTTCGTAAGAACCGCCAATTCCATCGATTATGACTCTACATCCAACGATATATTCTTGCTACCTCTAAGATGCTCCAACATACTGTAGATGTTGGATGAATCAAGAACATAAATACATAACTAAACACTAGTCATATGATGTCGCTTCTCTGGAACGACATATTCTTCTACAGATCCCCTTCTCAGACTACGGGAGCATCTTGCATTAGCCAAGGGGAAATGTACAAGAGGACTAGCCAATTGGGTAAACTATGAAGCAACCTATGTTTCATCCCTTGGGGTATAGATCTTTTTGAGATTGAGGAGCCTCATTATTGGTAGTTTCAACTAGGGAACCAACTTTTTCCTTTTCATACCCTTTTTTACTGGTTGTGAGACCTGTGTTGACTTAGATTATGTAACTTTAGAAGCAACCAAATGTGGATTTTTACACCCTCCCACAGTCATCCAACCATTCTCCTAAGGTTGAGGAGTGGGTGCACTCGTTGTGGTGGGGCTCTTCTTGTCCCTGTTATACAACATCATGGGATAATCTTTGATCTTATGTGCTAAGTACTGGCACTAAAAGCATGTGTTGGGAAAATTCATGTAGAGGATCCGCTAGGATAGCATAGTGTCACCAACTTGTATGTCAATAAAATCCTTGAGATCTCGAGAAATATCAATCTTGATGCAAACACATTTTTGAGGGTGTGCATGGAAAAATTTGTCCACCTCCACCAAAATGACACACCCTAAAGGGGTTGCTATGTGACTGAGAAAGGGCCACAAAGGTAGAGGGAGTCTTGGGAATTCCACCCATACAGGTAATTTGGTAGATATTTGCTTAGAAATAGAAAAATCATGGGTCCAAGGAGAAAAAACAAGTAGATAACTTCTCATGTACCAGGGGCCATGTTCATAAATCACCTTAACATGGGTTGTTTCTGCAAAGTGAAACAAAAAAAAATCTTTTGTAAGGTTTTAAACCATTGTTAGCTTGACTCCATGAGAAGTCCAAGCTGCATTAACCCATGCCCTAAGGGAAGACTCATTAGGGATGTGTCCAATGAAATACCCGACAAGGGTGAGTGATTCTAAACTATGATATGCAGAATCAACTCCAAACAATGGAAGAATTACATCAACAGAACGAGGGTTACCTTGTGGACCATTCTTAGCCCAAACCTGCACATTTTGTTGAGAGGATTCATTATCACATGCATTCCATTATGTGGCACCAATGCTGTTCATTGGTCTGCCAGGGTTGAGGACCATAATGATGCTCAAAACCCTAGCCCAATATCCATCACTTGTTGCAGTTGAAACCGCATGCACACACCTAATTTTGGAAATTTTCAACCTTACCTAAAGAATATTTGACAAACATAATTGACTAAACAATAACCTAGAAAATGGAAAATCATATCTGTGCATGCACACATGAGTAAAACTTGCCCCAATATATTATATACTATTATTTTAATCAAAAATATTATAAAAATATGTGGGTTGAACACTTGACCTTGCATCCCACTCACTATTTTATTAAAACCTTGTATAGAATACAATATATATTTTAGAGTGTTTATTTATTTATTATAATTTTGATGTTTTGTCTTAAAGTGTGTCTTAAATTAAGAATACATTTAGTTTCATGACAATAATTTGCATAAGTCCATTATTGGAGATTTTGGGCTTGTTGATTTGGATATACTTCTAATAATCATGGGATTTATATTTATTATAGTCCTCTAATGGAATATAAAAATTTATCTTTGATTAATTTTGTTTATTTTTATTTATATCATGTTACAACAAAGAATATAAGACTAAAGGTGAAAATGTAATCAATCATATTATCCTTGTCCATTATAAAAGTAGAAATGTACAAAATATTTATTTATTTTTAATAAGTTATATGTTGATTCTATCAAAGACTTCTCTCATAAAAATATTCAAACATTACACTTGTTTTTTATTAACAGGTTAAGAAGGAGATTGGAAGGTTCACGTCTCTTTTACAAAGACTTATTTACATGAAGACCATAAAATATGAATAGAAATGGGGAACCAAGTCTAGTTAGACAACAAAAAACCAAAAAGTACCTATCATAAGCACCCATCTACTAGACAAACTTACAACACAACCAACAAGTGAGAAGAGCCAAGTTACAATGGTTGACTCCACAAACAATAGCCAAAAAATAAGAAAGCCTTAAAAAGGGGCTCTTTCCCCTCTACGCAACTTAGCTAGAATTTTAGTCACCTTAGGTGAACCTTGTTGAACCTTTGGGACCCAACAATACTTAGTTGATTCCAATATGAAATCTAACTCATGAGCCAAAACCATTAACATAGAACAAGTTTTAGTTATGGTGCTCAGTAAATCCTTCATCAAGTGGAGGTCCACTTGGAGTCTAGTTGGCAGGAAACACATATGGCCCAGATCAATGGCATTATCTGGTCTCATAGGTCCATGATTTTCCATGTCCATCCTTACATTACCCAAAAACTCCTTTCCTCATACAAACCTCACGTATCATCGACCTGTGAGTGTTTCCCCCCACAAATTCAAGTGGTTCCTTCAAAAATCTTCTTCTCCATCAGTACCCTGATCCAGATCCATAGCCAACTCTGAATCCAAGTCCTTAATTTTAGGGTTCAATCTATGGTACTTATGGGTCTCACCTTGCACATTAATCTTGACCTGAATGTTTTCTGTAGTAGCCTCCTTCAAAACTGGCTCTAAGAAGAGCTTCCTCTTTTTCTTGTTGGAGTTAAGATTTCATTTAGGGTAAAAATTTGAATCACTTCCTTCTGAATCAACATCTAAAACTAGACTTTTCTTTTTATTTTTCCTTAATATTGTGGGCAAATCACCCCAGGTCTTAGACCTTCCATAGCTAGAACACTCGAGGAGGGGTTGAGCTTACTCACCCTACTATAAATTATTTTGGTTGATGTCTTATCAACAACATACTTAAAAATTAGAATAAGGAGATCCTGGTGCAAGGGCACTGCTACCTTCTTGCCTTTCACATCTTCAACTAATTTCTCCAAAGAATGAAAAAGAAATATAGGGATATTGACAAAATTTTTATGGTAAATATGATTAAGAATTACCACATGATAACCATAAATCAACTTAAAATGACCCTCCAAAGTTATATATCTCATTACCTACTTTGTTACCTCCACCTAGGGATTTGACAAAGGTTCTATTTCAATAGCAGACAAATTACCACATTTTTCACAAGTGCTAGAAAGTTAGAGAGATCTCTTGTTTTATTTTGCTTTGCTCTAAAAAGAAATTCCCCTCTCAATCACTTTAGTAATAAGAGAGGGATTTATATGAAATTGAATATCGTTCACACTCACAACCCCATAAAACTAGGACTCATCGATTTGTTGATATAGGTCATCACTAAATCCCTCAAAACTTTGGAAGAATTGCAACATACTAGCCTCCTCTAGAATTAAATCCACCTCCTTTTCCATATTTAATGATAAAGACCCAGTTCTCACTCAAACACCCATCCCATCCTCCTCAAAAGCTTCTTCTTCAACTACAGGCATAGGATTTTCAGAAGTAGGCATCAAACTCAAACTATGAAAGATGATTCTTTCTTTGGAGTGCTGATGCAGGAGCATCCAACAACACCAGCAGCAGAAACATCGAGTTTCGGGAGAGACAGTGCTGAGGAGTCGGCCAAAGGAGAAAAAGCGGCTAAGGAAGATACCTGTCGCGATTTCGTGACATGTCACGAAATCACGACAAAAATTGGCAAGGAGGAAGTGCAGCAGAAGGGGCCACGATTTCGCGACATGTCGCGATAGTTTTCCGGAGAGGGACGAAGGCGCAGAAGGGGGCGCGATTTCGTGACATGTCGCGAAATCGCGACCCACGATTTTGCTACATGTCGTGAAATCACGACAGGTTTCGGAGCAGAGGAGAGAGCGACAAAATGGTCGCGATATCACGACGTCGCGATATCGCGACGTCACGAAATCACGACGCAAATTGGACAAGCGGGTGCGAAGGAAAAATGGTCACGATATCGCAACCAAAATGGCAGAATGGATCGCGATATCGCGACGTCGCGATATCGCGACGTCGCGATATCGCGACGAGTTTCTCAGCGGAGGGGCAGGAGGAAAAATGGTCGCGATATCACGACATGTCACGATATCACGACCAAAATGAGAAGCAAGCACAAGGAGCTAGAAACATCGCGATATCGCGACATGTCGCGATATCACGACGGAGAGAGAAAATGGCGTGGGAGGAAGAGAAAAAGATGGCGGGAACGATGTTTTCAAGGCCTGTTCGAAACTGACACGTGGACTGCCACGTGTATCCTCGAAGTTGTAAAGGGCACGTGCCTTGAAGATTGCGCATTAAGAAGAGGGCAAGCCGAATTTAAACACGGGGTTAGCTACGAGAATCTGGTTAAAGATGGAGGCCACGTATCATGGAATTTTAAATTTGCAGCCGCGTGCATTAAAGGGAGAGAACCATATTTCGGATGTGTTTTATGAAAAACAACTGTAACAGGGCATGGCCGGTATGGAGGAGACGACAGTACAGGGTACGGCGGTGGTTGCAGGTCGAGGAAGACCATGAATGCGAGCAGCAGTGTAGATCGGGCGGTGGCCCATTTATGATCGAGAATTTTGAAGCTTCGACAAGGAGGGAAATTTGAGCGGGAAGGTTGGTAGGTGGAGGCATTAATTGCGTGAGAGGGTCGGGGCCTCTATAAAAACCCATTTTATTGTTTTAATGGGGACGGGGGATTTCGAATGCACTTAGGACGTAGAGGAGAGAGAGAACCGAGCTGAGGGCCGGTGATTGTAAAAGCCTGCGGGCTGTTAATTTTTGCTGTACATTTTCAGTTGATTTCAATGAAAAAGGGAGGGTTTGCAGGAGTGTAATTTTGGGTCCCCCGTCAGTGGTATCAGAGCAGGAGTTCCTGAGTGCGTAAACAGACCGCCGACCGTGAGGCAGTTTGCGCCAGGACCTACGGGAGGGTTTTGAGAGAGAGAGAAAGAGAGAGTTTAGCATCCCCGAGCATGTTAGCAGACCGTCGGACGTGAGGCAGCTACACCGGGATCGATTAAAGCTTGTGAGAAAAGTAGACAAAAAAAAAAAAAATGTATTCCCGAAGAAGACGGGACAGCAAGGAGGAAGATATGGTGTCGGAAGAGGAAGTCAAAGCATTGCAACGACAATTAAAAGCCTTGCAAAAGGAATGGCTCGCAATGAAATTGCGGGAGAAAGAAGAGCGGCAAAGAAGGCGGGAAGAGAGACGAAGAAAGAGAGAAGAAAGAATGAAGGAGGCTGTAGAGGAAAAATGCAGCAGTACCGGGACCTGCCCGGAAGAAGGCACAGATCTTTCTGTGCAAGAAGAGGAATTACAGCAGGCTGTAGAAGAAGTTTGCAGTAGTGGAGAAATCTGTCCGGTTGAAGACAGAAGTGTGGACCCGGAGCCGGGGTTAGAGCAGACTGCAGAGGTAGAGATGAGTCCGGGAATGTTGCAGGAGGCAGCAACCGGACCAAACAGAAGTGAAGATCACTTCTCCACGTACCCCGGGTGTCTGATGCAGGAGCATCCAACAACACCAGCAGCAGAAACATCGAGTTTCGGGAGAGACAGTGCTGAGGAGTTGGCCAAAGGAGAAAAAGTGGCTAAGGAAGATACCTGTCGTGATTTCGCGACATGTCACGAAATCGTGACAAAAATTGGCAAGGAGGAAGTGCAGTAGAAGGGGCCGCGATTTCATGACGTGTCGTGAAATCACGACCCACGATTTCGTGACATGTCATGAAATCACGACAGTTTGTCGGAGAGGGACGAAGGCGCAGAAGGGGGCACGATTTTGCGACATGTCACGAAATCGTGACCCACAATTTTGCTACATGTCATGAAATCGCGACAGGTTTCGGAGCAGAGGAGAGAGCGACAAAACGGTCGCGATATCGCGACGTCGCGAAATCGCGATGCAAATTGGACAAGCGGGTGCGGAGGAAAAATGGTCGCGATATCGTGACATGTCGCGATATCGTGACCAAAATGGCAGAATGGTCGCGATATCGCGACGAGTTTCTCAGCGGAGGGGTAGGAGGCAAAATGGTCACGATATTGCGACATGTCGTGGTATCGCGACCAAAATGAGAAGCAAGCACAAGGATCCAGAAACGTCGCGATATCGTGACATGTCACGATATCACGACAAGGAGAGAAAATGGCGCGGGAGGAAGAGAAAAAGATGGCGGGAACGGTGTTTTCGAGGACTATTCAAAACTGACACGTGGACTGCCACGTGTATCCTCGAAGTTGTAAAGGGCACGTGCCTTGAAGATTGCGCATTAAGAAGAGGGCAAGCCAAATTTAAACACGGGGTTAGCTACGAGAATCTGGTTAAAGATGGAGGCCATGTATCATGGAATTTTAAATTTGCAGCCGCGTGCATTAAAGGGAGAGAACCATCTTTCGGATGTGTTTTACGAAAAACAACTGTAACAGGGCATGGCCGATATGGAGGAGACGACAGTACAGGGTACGACGGCGGTTGCAGGTCGAGGAAGACCATGAATGCGAGCAGCAGTGCAGATCGGGCGGTGGCCCATTTATGATCGAGAATTTTGAAGCTTCGACAAGGAGGGAAATTCGAGCGGGAAAGTTGGTAGGTGGAGGAATTAATTGCGTGAGAGGGTCGGGGCCTCTATAAAAACCCATTTTATTGTTTTAATGGGGACGGTGGGATTTCGAATGCACTTAGGATGTAGAGGAGAGAGAGAACCGAGCCGAGGGTCGGTGATTGTAAAAGCCTGCGGGCTGTTAATTTTTGCTGTACATTTTCAGTTGATTTCAATGAAAAAGGGAGGGTTTGCAGGAGTGTAATTTTGGGTCCCCCGTCAAGTGCTATCCCATTTTGAAACTTTAGACAATAATGAAATGAAAATTTACCCTTCTTTCAATATAAAATTGGTCATGGGGAACCCAAACACTGTCATGAGAATAGGGATACCTTCCATTAGTTTGGACTTGCAAACATAGTCTCTTGAACCTTCTAGACATTCATGATACTCCATAAAACATGAAGTTTCCTAGAAAAGCAGTCCCAACATAGAAACATCTACACCCTTAAACTAGCTAACATTTTCATCTTCGAGAATCCCTCGATTCATGTTGTAACTCATATTGAGCTGGCCTGAGCAAGTGGAATGCTTAAAAACTCTCTCTCTTCCCCTATTTAGCCTAAAATAGGCTACCCCAATATATGTTCTAAAAGACTCATCTTATCCCAATTGTGAATTAATCTTCATTATATATCATTGGCCTCTCCTTTTCCACAACATCAATAAGTTGATATGAGAGGTTATCTTTCCAGATGATAATATTATTAGCCTCCAACATTATGATAGGATTACAATATCTCTTTTATTTCCACAATCATGTCTTCTATGCTCCATCCATCTTCTTGTCTTCCTTTCAAAATATTTATTAGGTTTAAGGATTCCCCTTATACAATAATGTTTCTATATCAATCTTCTCTAATTAACTTAGCCCCTATGAAAAAGGCTCAAGCCTCAATTAAATGGTTGGATTGGATAGACAGAGGTTCAACAAAAGCTTGCACAACCACCCCCTAGAATCTTGAAAAACTCCACTCACTCTAGTGATGGTTTTTTAAGCCTTAATATTAATATAAATCTCACAGGATAAATTATCATAGGATCAAATATAATATAGCCACAATACATTAAGATCAAGATAATGATGTATGAGAAAATTAATATGTAAATCAAGGCTTATAATATATCAAATAAAATTCATTAATAAACAACAATATGAATGTAAATAGCTTAAATATTACATGTACGAAGCATGTAGCACAACTTACAATATTAATTGCTTAAATGTATGCAACTTTTATTACTCCTCTTTCTTTTACAAATATAGAACCTGACTCTTAAACTTGACAATAGGATATCGGATCTTTGATATGGAATGCTTCTCTATGGAGTATTATATAGCCATAGTAGAATTACTCTTTGGATACTTGATTATTCATTTCCATATGTCAAGTCTCATGACTCTTGGATTCTCTACTTGACACTTGCATACACATGACAATCTTGTATGCACACCTAGACATGACTTTTCACTTTGCACACTCTAATATAAATACACTTGTGCACTCTTACATATAAGAAACTTGTGCATTTCCTGCACATACACACTTACATAACACTTGTACATGTCCTACATATTATTACATTACATAAAATATTACTCATAATCTAAACTAAGACTCAACCCTAATATAATATTTATATATGTACCATGATACCATGGGGGTATATTAGCATTTACAAAATAATGTAATATACTCCAACACCCCATGTATTACATTTTTTGGTCATCAAAGACTTTAGTCTTCAATCACGGTCTTCATTCTTCAAGTGATCCTAGAACCTGAGCTTGCTTTGTTGCCTTCTAAATTTCTTTCTATTATTTTCTGACTTGTTATTATAATGTTGCCTTATTGTATCATGATAAACTGTAAGATTAGTAACTTTCAAACTCTGTAAAGAAATTCATATTTATTGATTATTAATTTTGTTGAAAGAGCTTTGAATTCATTTTCTTTAGTAGTTTCTTCTAATTCTTGTATTTCATTAATTAAGTACCTCTTATTATAAGTAATCTTCAAAAAAAAATTTATCTATGACTTCTAAACAATATTTCACTTCACCTTGGACGTCTCTTTTACCTTCACTTAGACACTTTCTTTCTGATTTTCACCTTGCTCTATATATCTTGTCTTTATGCTTCTACTTTATAACACATTTCTTCATTTTTCTTTGAGAAACAATATCAAGGTTTGTAAGAAACCTAAATATTAATCTTCTATTAAGATCAATATTTATTGCTTTGTGATATACCTATCTTGAGACTAATTTAACTTTCTCAAGACTTGATATACCTTCCTTATTTTTGCTCAAAATTTCTTCTATGAGATGGCTGCTCTTATCAAGCCTCTATGTCAAGGTCAATAACCTAAAACTTACTAAATTCTATTTTTTCAAGGTCTATCTTCAAGATCTAAATCCACTATCTATGTCAAGGTCTATCTTTAAGACCTAAATCCTTTTATCTATGTCACCGTGGTCTATCTTCAAGAATTGAATCTTCAATAGCTTACAACTTAAATCAATATCTACTTGATGAAAGCTTTTTATTTCTCCTTGCACATAGAATATTAAATTCTTCTCTATTTGTTGTAGGAAGCTTCTCACACTTTTGATGATCACTCTTAGTTGTAACTCTATCTTCAACAATATCTTAGGTCACATCTAAGAACTCATATATCTAATATCAAGGTAACCTTAATGTCCCTAATGCTTTTGTCAATATCAAGGGTTGACTATGTTCCAATAATAATCAACTACCTTAAATTTGGTTTTCCCTCCAATAGATGAGTCTTTGTCTTCACTAGTTATTCTGCAACTATGAAAAGACTCTATAGCTGAATCCTAGTCTTCACTGGTTGTTCTTCAACTGTGGAAATATTTAGCCTTTCTACTTTGACTGTAAATAAACAACAATATGAATCCTAGTCTTCACTGGTTGTTCTTCAAATAACATTCATTAATAAACAACAATATGAATATAAATAGCCTAAATCATACATGTACAAAGCATGTAGCATGAATTACAATATTAATTGCTCAAATATATGCAACCTTTATTACTCCTCTTTCAGTTACAAATATAGCACTTGACTCTTAAACTTGATAATAATATATTAGATCTTCGATATGTAATGCTTCTATGGAGTATTATATAGCCATAGTAGAATGACTCTTTGGATACTTGACTATTCCTTTTCATATGTCAAGTCTCATGACTCTTGGCTTCTCTACTTGACACTTGCATACACATGACTCTATCTTATATGCACACCTAATCTAAAGATACTTTTACACTCTTACATATAAGACACTTGTGCATTTCTTGCACATACACACTTACATAACACTTGTGCATTTGCTGCACATTATTACATTACATAAAATATTACTCACACTCTAAACTAAGACTCAACTCTAATCTAATATTTACATATGTACCATGAAGGTACCATGGTGGTACATTAGCATGTACAAAATAATGTAATATGCTCCAACATCCAACATGCCCTAGGTTCCCTTTCACAGCACCATCCACATTCAATTTGATCCAGCCATCTCGAGGGAGCTCCCATTTATCTTTTAACTTTAAATATTTCATCACATTCACACTTTCCAACTGATTCAATTTGCAGTGAACAACAATGGCTTCCTCAAAACTATTCTCAACTTCCTCAAGGAAGGCTAGGGTTGAGTGTTCTTCACTTTTGCATTAAGAATATAAAAAACAACCATAATAACCTCTCTTTTTCTATTTTTAAAAGCTCTACTATTCTGCTCCTTCAAAATTTACCAAAGAAAATGGGGAAGATAAAACCTCTAGAGAACCTTCAATATCTCACTCTTGAAAGGAGGTTCCCATTGCACACATAAATATTCTGTAGTAGCTTGGAAGACCCATGGAGTATTAAAGGATTCTAGAACATTCTCTAAAATTTATCTAGTAAAGAAACATTCAAGAAAAAGATGTTGAACCATTTCTAGATTTGATTCACACAAATAACATCTATACACAAAAGTTTAAATCAATATAACTTTGAATTATAGATTATACCATCCAAAATATTTTATATAAAAGTTATCATTGTCAAGCTATTCTAACAACTACACCCCATACATATAATAACTATATATTGACTAATGGTAAATTAACCATTATACTTATTTGCAAAAGATGTTCGAAAAATATAGAAATGAATAAAATTTTAGAAATATACTTTAATAATTATAAATAAAGCTCTTCTATATTCATGCATGCACACAAGCAACTACAATATTCTTTATAAAACTTATCATTTTCAAGATATCCTAACAACTACCTCTACATGTTTATAACAATTGTTAATTGACCTAAGTAATGGTGATTATTCTTATTTACAAGAAAAACATGAAACCTAAAAATTAATAAAAGCTTAGAAATACCACTTTTTAAGTATAAAATAGCTCTTCTATATGTATGTGTGCATGCATGTGCACACACACATATGAATAAAAATTTAGAAATCTCACTTTTCTAAGTATAAATGGGATCTTCTATGTGCATTTGTGCACACATATACACATATAATGAGGTGCTCTTCTAACCTTTAAAAGAAGGATATAGCTAAGTGGTTTTCATGACCATCTAACCTATCTAAAAAATTGTTGTATTTTCTTAGTTAGATGACTTTTATTATGTTTGAATAGTATATTTTACACACATGTGTGCACACATAGCATAGTGAGGAGATCTTATAACCTTCAAAGGAAGGATATAACCAAGTGGATTTCATAGCTATTTAACCTATCTAAAAGATTGTTTGTCCTATTTTTCTTACTTAAATGACTTGTATTATATCTAATTAGAATAATTTGAGGATAGTATTCCTCTATGCATACACACACCTCCACATGCATGAATGCACCCAGACATCTACACACTGAGGTGCTATTATAACCTTTAAAGGAAGGATATAACCAAGAGACTTTCTTAGCCATCTGACATATCTATAATAGTTTTATCCTATTTTTCTTAATTAAATAACTTATATTATATTTTAATAAAATAACTTGAGTGTTGGTGTTGTACCCTTTTGATAGCATATCTAAATGTATTGTTTAAACTTGAACTGTACCAAATATAAATACATTGCCAAATCCCAAAAAAGGTTAAGTATACATTAACCTAGAAACACATAAATAAAAAATCTTTAAAAAAACCATAAAAAAATCATATCTAATCTCTAATATTTCAATACAATCTTAGAAGCAACACCCTCCTCCAATGTTCTCCACCTTTCCTTTTATTTCTTCTCCCTCATTTTCCTTCATCAAATTATTGATAATCCCTAAATTCTTTTCTTTTATTTAAATTTCATATTCTTTATTTAGTTAAGGTACAAAATATATCCAAATATATTATTTTTCAATAAAGTTATTTTTAGATTATAATGAAGACACACCTATCAAAATAATATTATATTGTAATATTATATTATTATATTAATTAACATACATTAAACATATATTTTACAAATTTAAAAATCTATTCTAATTTCAAGTCATAAATTTGAACAAATCCAAAAATAATTAATCCAATATCCATATGGATCCATACTTCATTAACTATGATGAAACTACCCAATATACTTTCTTATTTTAGAGTCTTAAAATAATATAAATTAAATCGAATGCAGAGGGGACAAAAATAAAAAATAAATTGAAGGCAGAGAAAGATGGAAATTGCTTCAGTCACGAACCAGCGTTTCATAGGAATGTAAGCCGTCAAACTCTGGAGCAAAGACCACTCCTGATCTCCTCTTCGTTGAGCCTCTCTTCACATCAACACTCACTTCTCTTGATTTGTCGTTTATTTCCCTGTTCATATCTGGGGATCTCACATCCTGCAAATCGAAACCACGCTTCCATCAGAAAACAAAATAATAATTGTACCCTTTTTTAAAAAGAAGGGAGAAGAACAAAAACAAAGACGAAATTGCTGCATACATTGGGATTGAACCTGCAATAAGCTCCAATGGCGCCAGCTGCAGCAGTTGCGACAGCCACAAAAGATATCGCAGAAAGAGTCATTCGCTCTTCCGTTCCGATTGGCTCTACCTATTCTTTTCAACCTCAATTGACCCAAATTTCTGTACACTGATAAAATAGCAAACAGCGCCGTGCAAAAGTAGGCAGAAACAGAGGAGTCTACACAGATATTACAACATGATTCACATGAAATCTATATTTATACGCCCACGATCGACGCTCCGCGACGTTTCGAATCTCTGCGAGCATCGGCGAGTGATCAGATAAGACACCGAAATATGGGGAGATAGCACTTTTCTTTTTAAAGATTAAAATTGTTAGCCTATATATAAGATCCATATGCTTTCATCCATGAAACCAATGTACATGTTAATGTTTTTTAACATAATATAATTTTATCAAGGCTTATTAGAAAAATCGTTCACAAATTATTAACATCTTTTTTAATATTCTTGAAGCATGTGGTATTACTGTTACCAAATGGCTGCTTCATCCTGTTACCAAATGGCTGCTTCATCCAAACTTCGTGTAGATCCATATAAGTTTCTTATAGATTCGGAGTTTTATACCAGACTAAAACAAGACTAAGGATTTCCATTTCCATTACAAACTTTGTCTACATTTTGTTGGAAACACAAATGGCTTAACGTGGAAAAGCCCATACAAAGAAAGTGGAATATAAGAAAAACAATTTTAGAAATATAAATGGAAAATAGAAAAGTCCATTTAAAATTAAAAATAAAATTTTTATAAATAAAAATAATAATTTGAAGAAATTATTATTAGTATTGTAATAATTTTATATATTGATGTATTTTTATTAATTAATTTACTTATTTATTTTCACTTGGGTGGATCATTCATTTTATGTATAGTTGGATTAGGTCGTAAATATTTCATTAGTTGGATTAGGTCGTAAATATTTCATCATTATAGTTTTTAGAGTGTTGTAACAGCATAAAAAAACAAGGTTTTTATATAATGGATTTTAGAGTGGTCTAACAACATTAAGAAACAAGTTTGAAATATCAAGATCTATTGAAAATATTTTATTGCAAAGGCAAGGAATCAATGAATAAAATTTTATATATTACAACAACAATGTATGTTTTTATATTTTTGTTATGTTTTTGTTTTGCATAATTTTTTACCTTTTTTGCAAACCAACATATAATATTTATATCAGAGAACTAGTTTTTTACAATTGGTATTAAAGCCATCGTTAAAGCTCAAAGTTGGTGTTGAAGCTAGGAGTTCCAAACACACAAAATGACTTACGAGGGTGTTGGAGCAATAAATACAAGTAAACTTACATCTGAATCATAGGTTGGTTCAAGAAAGAGCTAGAAGCTCATAAATAGAACAACCTCAATAAATGGAGGTCATACATTCGAGTTCTAATTGATTCAAGGTATAAAAACCGAAATAATCAAATTGCAAAAAACAAATAAAAGTAAAATTAAAAAAAAAAAAACAAAACAAAAAACATCCCTAAAGAAGAAAGAGAAGTGACTTGCGTTAAAGCTTTGGAAGATCAGGTCGTAGCTACAGCTTGGAATTGGATAGTTGCTCCGCTTCAGTAGCTCAGCTTTCTGAAAGAAATGGCCTGGCGGGTCATGAACAGATCTCTATGATCTCGGGCATGGAAAAGCTGGTACTGGAGCCAAGTCAATATTTTATAATAGAGAGCTCGAGAACCATTAAATAAATGTTACCTGTGGTAGAAGCAAGGTCCTCCATATAAAAGAATATTATAATTTTAAAATTTGAATATTATAATTTTTAGAGCAGTATAACAACACCAAGAAACAAAATATAAAATATCAATATATTAAAAATATTGTATTACAAACAAATAAGCAAATGAAATAATTTATATTTTATTAAAGCACTCGATTCTTACAATTTAAATCAATTCAATACGGTCTTGACTCTCTTTGTTTCGCATGGCTCACACCAAAGGAATAAGCTGCGTGCGACAGAATAAAAAAGAAAAAGAAAAGAGTATTGCCTGCCCCGGTTTCACCGTCTTTATCTCATCACTAGCCAATGCTCGCGGAGCTTCCAAACTTCACAGCACGTTGAATCGATCTTCAACAAGATGTATAAATACACATTTCATGGGAATCATGTTACTCAGAGCTTATCAAAATAACACCTGTGCCGTCTCCTCTGTTTCTGTGTCTAGCCAGTAATTCGTTTCCATGCAAGTCGAAGGGAGTCGGAAGAGCAGATGGCTGCCTATGGGGTGCCGTTTGCGACAGTCGCGACAGTTGCAGCTGCCGCCATTGGAGGTTATTGCAGCTTCGATAGCCATATATGCACCATCCTCCCTTACTTGAGGTTATAATTATTGTTTTATTTTTTCACCAACGTTCTTTTACGATTTGCAGAAGTTGAATATCTGGCGGATTAACAGGGAACTCAATGGCAAAACAAGGGAAGTGAGGGCGCCAGCAAAGAGGGGATTGGGATTAGTATTTGCTCTAGAGTTTGACGGTTTGCATTATTACGAAACGGTGGTTTGTCGTTGAATCAAATTTCCAACTCGCTCTTCCATCGATTCAATACGTTATATTTTCTCACGAACTTTTGAATCGGCAAAAAGGTGAATCATCATGTGACAATCAAGGACACATCACATATTATAGAGAACTAAACTATGTTGCATTAAGGGATTGTTCGTCTATACATGTAGCAAAAATTTTAAAAAATATGTATCCAACATTAAATTAATACACATGATAATAATAAATAGTGTGGTTGATTATGTTATTTCCTCACCAAATTTTATTGTAAGGATAAAGGATTTAAAAATTGAAGCAGTTTTTATTAAGTTAAAATTTGATCACAATTTAATTATATAAAATGCAAGAAAATGGGCAAGGAGAACATATTCAAGTAATTGAAGGAATGAAAACACTAGATCAGTCCATTACTTTAAGGCACTTAATAAAGAGGATATGAAATAAAAAAGAAGTTAATTGTTGTTTTGTTAAAAAGTAAATTGACATAGTACCTAGAGGTAAATTATGGAAAAGAATGGAAGAAATTGGCTTATCAAGCAACTATAGAGCAATTGTATAATGATTTATGAGCAGGTGGTAGTAAAAATCAAAATTCCAAAAGGACTATCAAAGTGTTTTGGAAGTGATATTTGGGTGAAATAAGGTTACCCATTGTCACATACTTTATTTGGTCTTTACATTGATAAATTGAAGGAATGGGTAGAAAATATGGAATGAGAGGGAATATAATTAACTAATTACATAGTGAAACTTCTCCTCTATGTCAGTAACCTCTTCTTGATTGGCAAGACATTGAAAGTTTAAAAACGTATAAAAGCTTAGAAGCATTTGTGTAAAGAAGGTGGGATGTAGGTAAACACTAACAAGACTAATATGGTCTTCTCTAGTCAAGGAGAGTAAAAACAACCATTTTTTTTATTTGAAGGAAATCCTTTAGAGATAGTAATAGAATACAAATACCTTGGGTTAGATTTTCAAAGTAAACTCAATTTGGAAATATGTAGGATGAAATGAATACAAGTAGGATCAAGGGCGCTCTACTCATTACCAAATAAGGGCAAAAACAAAGCTATGGGATTGAAAAACCATTAGGCCATTTTTGGATTATTAGTTATTCTAGTGGTGCTATATGGGTGTGAGGTACCAATAAATCAAATTTTACGTAAAATAAAATAGAAAAAAAACAAAAGCGATTGATTACAAATAATTTCAAAATGAAAGCTTTAGTCCCATATGATATTTTACCTAGTGAAATAGGGACTTTCCCTCTAGAAATGGAAGTTATTGTAAGGATTTTGGGGTACTTAAAGAACACAAAAAGAATGGAAGATAGTAGGTTATGAAAATAAGCAATCAAAGAAATATTGAACAGAAGAAAGTATACATGAATGAAAAAAAACAACAAATAAATAGGAAAATTGAGCATTAAATTTTATGAAGTCCCAAACTGCAACAAAGTAATTAAATAGTATATAAGGGGAAAATTTAAACTTGTCATATAAACTAGAAATTTAGGAAGGAAAAATATTAATACATCAACGAGTTTAACCTAAACTATGGACATAACCAAAAGAAGTACATAGATCTTGTTGGAACCGATTCTTGCATCCGTAGGAAATCAATTGTCACGCTACAAGAACCCGTTTGAAACCAACGAGCTATTACAGGCTCTGGTCGACCTGCCTCATGTTCTGTTAAACCCGAATATTGCTATAAAAGATGGCAGAATGGGTAAGGAAACCCCAACGGCAATTCTACAATTAAACTTCTAATTTGCACGCTCCAGATTTATATTAAACTATAAGTATTCTTATTAAAATGACCAAGCATGAAAATAACCAACTGTTATGCCTTATGTAGACCGGTGCCTAGATTCATTGGGTTGTTATAGCAATTTAACAACAATTTTAATATGACACAGAGAGAAGGGGAGAAGGAAATTGGCGTTCTTAATCTCATTCGAATATCATAATAAAATCAAGAGTTAACCAATGAAAGAAAATATATAATGCATTCAAATAATGTAACCCATTATACAGATACACACAATACTGAGACAAAGAAATGACAGGAATAAAACCCAGAATTGTATTGATTTCATAAAATATTACATGCAGAGTGGGCGGGATGCCTTTTAACTCTGTTTTTCTTAAAGAAATACATCAATACAATGAAGAGGACTCTGTTCAAATAATGTAACAGGTCTCTCCAACTCTCCTTGTTCCAATATGGTAATAGAAGAATCTCTGAATCCTAGGCTCAATAAGGCTGGAAATATTCTCAACTTCTTGAACGCTTTCCTATCATACAATCCTGCACAACAAGGGGAGGAAGAAAGAATGAATAAAAGAAAATAGACACAAAGAAATACAACAACACAACTAACAGGGCACTCAAGTATACCTCTTAGCAAAAATGCTATTCTCTAATTGCTTGATGCAGAATCCAGACCTGCCTGCTTCCTTTTATAGTTGTTGGTTCTTGATTCTGTTATTCTTGATTTATTTTTGACTGTACACTTGGTAGCTTTTGATTGAATCTCAAAATTTATGTTGTCTACTTGGCTTTGTTCTGAACTGATTGTGCTCTCTTCTTTGACTTGTTCAAACATATTCCCACTCAACTGGTGATTTAAGTATGAGGAGAACTTTTATCTGATTCAGCTACTTCCTGGTGCGTTTAACTGCTGCTTTCTGAACTAGCCTCTTTTGAGTTGCCTTTCCTTGATCCTTTGATCCTTTAACTGCCTCAGAGATATCTCCTATTTTTGCAGCTATTTGTGGTGCAGAATCTACTTTTTGTTGAGTGTAGGTATTGACCCTTTTTCCCTTTAAACTCCTTTGCAACCCTTTAATATGCTCATCAATCAACTTCCATATTTCTATGTCAAAAGTGGTTGCAATCCTGAGCATATTCATTTCTTGCAGAATTCGGTTTTTATGTATAACAATAACAGGCATGTTTCTGTCATACTGAAGTAGTAAGGCTTCTGTAGCATTCACCATGAGTGTAGTTTGTTTAATCATCTCCTCCTCATCACCTTGTTCATAGTCAAATCTCTCAAGGGTTTCTTTGAATATTCCTTCTATGTCTGATGCTTCCAGGCATTGATCTAAGGATAGGCCAATATCTGTCAGTTTATCTGTAGCATCCTTTATCAGATCATTCATCTCAATCACAGAATTTGTCCATTTTTCTTGGTTTGATCCAAACAAGGCTGCTTTGAAAAATTCAAAATTGATTTGAATTTTATTGCCTTCAAGTGTTGTTATTTCTTGTCCTTGCAGTTCTTCAAAATGATCCCCTATGTAGTCCAGGGTTGGGTGAATGATTTTAAAATCTTTCTCTCTTTCCTTCATCAAGGTCATGATTTCTTGAGTAGTTATTTGAATCACCCTTATTTTCCTGAACATTTCAGTAAAACCTTTGGCCTGAGCTTTTATTCTTTTGTACATGTCTTTCCTCATTACATTCAAATAATATACATGATCTTGAACTTTGGTCACTACAAGTGGCTGGGCAATTGAAGCATTTTTCTTATTTAATTCTTCTTGTTGCTTACTTATCACAACTTTCAATTCTGCTTTTTCTTCTTCCTCTTGACTCAATTGCTTTTTGAGTGTTTCAATTTTTTCAACAAATTGGTCTATGACTTGATTACTCATAGTTTTGGCAAGCTTTGCCATATCAACTTCTTTACCCAGTAGTGATGATCCTCCTATTTCCTCATTGGTACTGAAGACTAGTGGGTTTTGCAGGGGAGGGAGATCAACCTTAGCAATATCTGACACAATTGTCCCCATTTCTACCTTTTTTGAAGATTGTTCTTCTATACTTCCCATTCCTACTACTAACTATAACTCTTGTTCATATGTAGCAGTAAAGGCCGCCTGTTCATCTGTTCTTTCCAAAACAACCTTGGCAACAGGTAGAGATAATATGGGTTTCTTAGCTTCTACTGGAGCTATTTATGTTTGAATTTTTACTGAGTAGCTTTGGAAGAGGCCACCCAGTCCACCTTTTACTTGTATTACTATTGGAATTTTTATCTCCTGTCCCTTTATGTTTATAGAAGTCGGGATGGCCATGGGTGCCAATTTCTTCACACTGGTCACAGCTAAAACATTATCAGGTATAGGAACTACAACCTGCTTTGTTGATGGTGCTTTTTGAGAGGATGAAGTTACTATTTCTTTGCCCTTATCTATACAGGTTTGTTGAGGAGCTTCTTTTGGTGCTGCCTCTATTCTAGGCTGGTCATTCACTGGGAGTTTAACCTGTTGTTCTACTATATCAACAGTTCTAACAGTGACCTCCATTAAGTCTATGTCTTGCTCCTCTATCAATTCTAGCAAAGGGTCTTCTTTAATTGTTGGGTCTGTCCTTGGCATAATAGGTGTTGTAGTATCCATTGAAATCTCCTGAAGCCTTCTTAGTTTGGTTGGGTAGTCATAGGCTTCACAAACCTATGTGCTACCTCTCTTTTCTGGAGGGAAATTATCCCATACTGTCTGTAAATCTGATTTTTGCTCTATAGCTTCTAATAAGTTCTCTTCAAAAGCATCTTCTCGATGATTGATTCGAGCATACTCCCTCTTCTCCATCATCTTGCTATAAATTCCTTTTGGGTCATAAAACCTCCATGACACTTCATCGAATCCCATATTGTCCAGTTCAAACATTCCCTTGAGTAGGGAAGGATATCCAACAAATACATAATCTCCAAAATGGCAAGGAACATCAAGCCAGGGGACTTTCCCATGCTTCTTAACCAGTCTCATTTTAGCCTCTTCTACCACTTGTCTGCATAATTCTAGGGCTGCTATGGACAGTGGGCAATATTGGGGTAACACCTTAGGAGGGATTTTAGCTCCATATAATCTGATGTAAGTAAAACCCTCTGTGAAGAAGAAATATCCTATCTCTTTTTCTTTAATGAATGCCCTTACCCCTGGCCCTAATATTTTTAGAATTAGCCTAGATAAGGCCCAATGGATTTCTACCAAGAAGCGATCACAAAACCAGCCCATGTGAGTTCATCCTTCATGAAGTCTCCAGAAGCTATTATGTACATAGGGGCTATCTATGGCTTTTAATCTCTTACGGGCTTCTTCCCCCAATTGGCCCGCTATTAAGTGAGTGAGAAAAGAATATTGTGAAAAGTGAGGCATCTCCTGCCTCTGTTCGAATATTGCTCTCTTTAGTTCTACCATTTCTCTGTGTATTTGTGAGCTCAATTCTAGTTCCCAGGCGTAGATAGGGGTGTTATGTCCTCTATTACATTGAGCAGCTAAATACAAAACTCTTTTCATTATTCTACTCATATCCTGTACTCCCAATACTATGTTTATCATGTCACAGAAGTCTTGTACCCAGGGTTTAAAAGCATTTTTATTAATTGGGAAATTTTTCTCTATTTTTGCATATGTATCAAACAATTTTTTAAAAATTTCCATATCAGTGAACATGCGAGATTGGTGTTCGATTACCTAGTCCACCAAAAATGTGGTATACTTCATCAGATTGAACACTTCCTGGATATCTTCGACTTTGGCGTTGAACACCTTCCGATTCTTGTGGTCTCGAAAGGTCCTTGTTCTTTCGTCATATGCCACTGCTAACCAAGCCATCAAATCTGAGGAGAAATGCACTTTTGGGCATATCAGCTTTCCAAGGTTACTGTTCCATCTGTTGTCTCTGGGGAAACCCTTGTACTGCCAGTTTCGAGATTTATGGAACAAATATGCCATTATCCACGGGGTTCTATTATCGCCTTCCATTACTCGGGTGAAACTCTTAATGCAGGCATTGTCGATCTCGTACAGTTGAGCTGAGTTGGGTTTTTTATCTGCCCCACATTTTTGGGTAAAATCATACATAGTGGTACCAGGAACAGGCGGTCCAAAAATCATAGAATAGGGTGATTTATCTATGATAAACTTTATGGCTTCTCGTGTATCTGTAGGTACGAACACATCTCCCCATGATGCCATTGCCCTCGTGATTGTTGGTCAAGTTCTTCTTCGAGTTCTCAAAAAATGAATACTCTCTTCCTTCTGTGCTTCTGATGTATCAATTCCAATTCTTGGTATACCAGTGGAGTGGCCTTGACTGGTTTCGTAAGTTCATATACAGGGTGGTGGAGTGAACTTGATAAATTTGCACGTTTCGTTATCGACCCGATGCCACCAACCGTTGTTCAAAATTGGCCAATGGAATCATGCCAACTCAGTATTTTCTAGAGTTTTGTGCTTTATGATGGGCGATATCTGTTAACTTGCGAGCCTGGGTCCCTTTGATATGTGGGCCTGCAATCATTCATGCTTTCTATTCATTCATCAATGGGGATCTTTTAATCTGACATGGAACGGTATGTTTTGGGCCTCGTGCCATCTCAGATCCGAGTGATAACTACATCTTCGGGATCCATTATGTCTCCCTTGGGGTCTTCATGATATCCGACTCTTGGTGTGAGTGTAGGTTTTTACCTATGATGTCCCTTTTTCCCTAAGTCAACCATGATTAATCGCAACCGTCGGATTGATCTGAGATGAAGTGCATCCATTGATCTCCCAAAACCTGTATGATAGTTAGTGTACCTATTCTCATGTAAACACTTGAAATAACGTGTTTTATTGGTCTTCAATTAATCATATTTATCCGATGTTAATCCTTATATTGTTAAACCTTAATAACTTGTTTTAATCGATGGTAATCATAAAATACACTTACTTTTCTTTTGCGATCGTCGTTGGATCTTATGGTGGTGAGGCACGATCGTTGGATCATACATATGCATGTATTATTTAATAAATGGGAAAAATTCATACATACCTCGACTAAATTAATCGACCTAATGCTTAGATTAACCTTTGATTATCTTCCCACATGCGCACCGTTGGATCTGGGTGGTCAATGTCCACCGTCATTCGATTCATGTGTTATAAAAAGGTCTTTATTTAGCCTTTGGATATTTGTCACCAGTTATAGGCCTTCACATCCGTTGATTCTCGATTTAGTTTGTGCGCTGCCATTGGATCACTGACAAGATGCATGCTAGATAATGATGTTATAGACCTTTGCTTTTCTATTAATCATGATTAAGGTGAAAAGGGGGAAGATTAGTCAATGTATTAAACCCTTACTAAACATGATTAATGTCAATTAATTTTGTCCTTACCCATGCCTTTTACCTTCCATCCTATGATTTTGGTGTGGCCATCGGATCTGAGTGGAGACAAGCGCAGCCATTGGATCTAATCAACCTGCACGTTAGTTTAATCAAGCATTTATAATATTAATCATGATTAGGGCAAAAGGGGGAAAATTAGCCGACGTATTAAACCCTTGCTAATCATGATTAACTTTAATTAATTTCTCTTGATCCTTAACCCTCTTTAATGCATCTTTAATTAGTGCACCACCGTTAGATTAAAAATCATTTGAGCACGGTCGTCCGATCTTGGTAACTAGCACGATGATTAATCAAATGGGATGCATTCTCTTAATATTAATTTTAAAGTTCATTTTAATCAAAGCAGTCATGACCATTGATCTAAGCTTCGTTCAGCATGATCATCCGATCTATCAGACTTGCTCGAATTTTAACTTGACATTTGACTTATGACGACTTTACTTTAAACCTTTGACTCTTTAGAGGATGCACAACCATTGATTTTATGGATGATTGAGCACTGTCATCCAATTTTTTATACTTACTCATACTTAATCAAACATTGACCATTATAACTCCTTAAACTTTTGACTTTTCGAAACGACCATTGATTTGATCCTCACGAAGCGCTATCATTGATCTTGTTAAAGGTGCAAGGATTTTAACTTTATTAGAGCCTTAGGTTTAACCTTTGGAGTCTTTAGTGAGTACATCCATTGGATTTGGTCCTCGATGAAGTGTTGCCATTAGATTGAAGACAACTTGCTCGATTTTTAAATCTTAGGTTAAGTTTTATTGACCCTTTGACTTATCTTTCGGACTATTTTGTGAGTGCGCATCCATCAAATTTTCTCAGGTGATGCGCTTCCATCCGATTAAGTCTAAGGTGCAACCTTTTTACTTCTTGACTACGCTTGACTTTTGACTTATCTTCGGTTTGATTTTATTAAAGCGCTATCGTCCGATTTCTCTAGATCGTGCACGACCCTTGGATTAAATATGAGGTGCTCACTAGTTAGCTTAGCGGGGTGCATACCCTTAGGATTTTAATCAATTAATATTTATTTTAACCTTAGGTTTTTGGATCTTGAGACCATGGTGAAATGATTTAACCGACTTTAGATTAAAATATTTATGAAGGTCGAAATTTGACTTGGGGATTTTTAATTTGAAATTTTCTTCCCTAACTATTTGAGGTACTTTGATTTATACAATGAAGCCCACATTATTAAAAAGGCTAAGGTTAGACTTTATCAAACCAACCAATGAAAAATTGAATTACTCACAACAACTATAAGCAATGACCAAAAATATAAGCAGTTTGATTGAAACCAAAAATTTAAATTTGGGGGTTTCAAAGTTGAGTCAAATTTGGCTCCAACATAGGCTCTGAATGGGACAATGTGTTGAAAACATGAAGCACTTTGAGAACCACAGAATCTCCTAGTTTTATTTTGCAAAAATTTAACAAAAAACAACAAAATTTTGATTGCTAAACAAAACTTGAAATGTATAACAGAAAAACTTCCTTCCTCTTTTTCTTTCTTTTCTTCATCATTCATTTTTTATTTATATATATATACTGAAAACATGATATCAAAGCAAGTAGAGTATGGAAAACTGTAGATCCCTTTTCATTCAATTTGGAAACAAAGGTTTAGAAATTTTAGAAATCAATGAGTTTTATTTTGAAATATAGTAATGCTTGTTTTAGCTAAGTCATAAGATATGATTACATAGATTTTGTCACAACCATTTGTCTCATCATATTTTTGCCCATGTGTGTGTTTGTGCATTCTTTTTTGGATTTCTAAATCTTTCAGAACTTTATCATATCTGAGCAAAATAGCCAAGCCTAATATGTGATTTCACTCTTTAAAAATTTTCACCATTCTGCAGGGCTCCACTGCCGATCAGGCGTCTATAGCCTCGGTGGAGTTGCTTCTAATCCCATCTTAGTTTTACCCTACTGCAAGTCAAGCGTCTATAGCCCTGGTAGAGGTTTTCCAAGATATCTCAGGAAGTGACTCAATTTTACTTTATTTTTTATTTTTCTTTCTCATGAGAGAAGTGTTTGGATATATAAGTAAATTGTGCAATAAGTATGCCTGAGTTGAGGATTAGTTTCTGGCTATAAAATATGAGTGTAATAATTTTTGGCTCAACTACCCTCTCAAAGATAACTCGGTTCTTTGGACCTTTGAAGTCACTTTAAGTATCATTTGTAATGTGAGGCTTGACATGATGTTTCAATCAACTTTGTTTTCTGTCTGTTTTATCTCATATCAAACAACTATTGCATAAACACTCATTTTTGACAGAATTGTAAAGCTCATCAATATCTAAAATAAATTCCCTTTTTCCTTTTATTGTTTTTGGTGGAATCAACAGTTAGATATACTCATCAAACTAAGATATCATGTATACAGTAAACTCAAAATTATTCAAGAACAAAAGGGAAGCTTTAACTAATAAACAAAATACACCACTCTGTTTTTGGATTTTTGTTTTTCTATTTTTTTTTTGTAAAGTACACCTTCAACAGGGATTGTACATTTTGAGGTGTTGGCCATTAATAGGGATAGCCATTATTTCTCCCTGCAAAGTCTGTAGCTTGTAAGTATTCTGACTGATAACATGGGCAATTTGGTATGGGCCAATCCATTTAGGTTCAAACTTACCCTTTTCACCATGCTTATCATTTTTAGGATCCCAATAGATGACTATATCTCCTTGAGAAAAAGGAGTACCCTTGGCTTTCTTATTAAACAAATTTATAGTTTTTTGGGTTTGTTCCATCATTCTATTGAGGGTCTCTCTTCTTTGTTCTTCTAACAAGACAATTTGGTCAAGCCTTCTCTGAATGGGATCAGGGTTTTCATGATCTTGCAATAAAAGGGAAAGTGCCATTTTTTCCATTTTTGGGGGCAGTAGGGCTTTTTCTCCATAAACCATCTCATAGGGGGTTCTTCCTGTATTTCTTTTAACAGACAACCTATCAGCCCATAAAGCAAATTTAAGTTCACTATCCCATCCCCTTTTGTTTTTGCCTAATGACCTTTTTATTCTTGTTATTACATTTTTATTTGATGACTCAGCTAGACCATTTCCTTGGGGATAATAATTAGCAGAATGAGATAATTCAATTCCATATTCAACACAAAATTCTACCATTTCATATGACACAAAATATTGAGCATTATCAGTTACAAGCTTTTTAGGAACTCCATACCTGGTCAAGATATTTTCTTCTATGAATCTGATGACTGCAGTAGATGTAGATGTTCTCAAAGGTGCAGCTTCCACCCACTTGGTGAAGTAATCTGTTGCAGTTATGATCCACTTATGTTGGCCAGATGAATTAGGCTTGATCTCTCCAATCAGGTCAATACCCCATTGAGCAAAAGGTGCTTCAATGATTACTGGCTTGAGGGGCATGGTTGGTAGATGCTTTTTCCCTATAAAAACTTGGTAGTTATGACAATTCCTTACATATTTATATACATCCTTAAAAGGGATGGCCAATAATATCCTGCTCTCATGATTTTATTAGTTGTAGCTCTTGGAGCAAAATGTCCCCCACAGAAACCATTATGAAATTCATTAATTATTTTTGGGACTTCTCTTTCATATAAGCAGACTAATAATACTCCATCAAGATGTTTCCAATATAATACTCCATTTTGTATATAATACTTTTGAGCTTGAAGTTTGACTGACCTCATTCTGTTTATTGACATGTTTTTGGGGAATGACAGAGTTTGTAGATAGGACAAAATTTCTTCATACCATTTACATTCTTCATTTTTTATTCTTCTGTCATCATATGTCTGATCTATGGTAAGAATATTTTTAGATCCTGCTTCTTCTTTGTTAGCCAACAGTTTAGCTAAACCCTACCCTTTGACTGTTTTAACTATTTTGAATTCAACATCATATTGCAAAAGTTTTACCATCCATCTTGTTGGTCTTCCCAATGGCTCTGATTGAGAAAAGATATCTTTTATTGCTATAAAGGGAATACAACAATAAACTTTGTTTGAGCCAAATATACCTTTAAAGTGTTCCAAATATTGGATGACTGCATAGGCATGTTTTTCCAGTAGGGTGTATTTAAGATTTGCTCCTTTTAGACCTGATCTCATAAAGGCTATTGGCCTTTCATTATTTTCATTATCTTTTTGTGAAAGGACTGCAACAATAGAGTGTTAAGAAGCATATGAATAGATATTAAAATCCTTTGCATAATCAGGGCAACTTAAAGTTGGAGTGGTTGATATGGCTTCTTTGATCTTGTTAAATGTTTCCATATTTTCTAATGTCCATTTTATTACTCTAGTTTTCTTCACCATATCATTTATGGGTTTGGTCATTTCTGCAAAATTTGGGACAAATATTCTGATAAAATTTATTTTTCCAAAGAATGACCTTACCCCTTTTAGATTCTTGGGTGGGGGAATTTTAGAAATGGCTTCTATCCTTTCTGGATCAATGCTTATCCCCTTTTCTGAAACTATATGACCTAGCAATTTTCCTTGTGTAGTTCCAAATATGCATTTTTTTGGATTTAGAGAGATTCCAAATTCCTTGCATCGGGAAAAAACTACAGTCAAATGTTCTAAATGATCTTCTAGATTTTTAGAAAAAACTGTAATATCATCTAAGTACACTACTACAATTTTGAACATTAGTCCTTTGAAAGCAAAGTCCATCGCTCTTTGGAAAGTAGCACCTGCATTCATCAATCCAAAAGGTATTCTTAAATATTCAAATGTGCCCTAGGGTGTGGTGAATGTTGCCTTGTGTCTATCTTCTAGATTTATCAGAATTTGATTGTACCCTAAAAATCCATCTAACAGGGACAATCTAGTTGAACCTACTACTGCTTGCAGCAGTTGTTCCATGTTAGGCAATGGGTAATTGTCTTTTAGTGAGCTCTTGTTTAAATTTCTAAAATCCATGCATAGTCTAATGTCCCCATTCTTTTTCCTAACTGGTACTAAGTTGGATATCCAGGAGGAAAATCTAACTTTTCTTATTATCTTGGAGTCCAACAATTTTTGAACTTCTTTTTGCATTACTGGGTGCAGAGTTGGATTGTACTTTCTCTATTTTTGTCTAAAAGGCTTGGCCTCTTCTTTCAAGGGTATTATATGTGTCATCACATCCATTTTGAAAGTTTTGAGATCTTCATAGGTCCAAGCAAAATGTTCTTTGTTCTTTTTTAGGAAACTGATATATCCAACTTTTTCTTTAGTAGGTAGTGCCATGTCTACTTTCACTATTCTGGGTTCTTTCATTGAGCCAATATTAATATCCTCAGATATCACTTCTCTACGTATAGGTTTATAGGCTTTGTCAAAATCATCAAATAGGCTTTCAAGAGACACCAATCCTTTGGGTATTCTATTAGTTTTCAACTGGATTACTTCTACTGGTTCTCCTATTTGATCTTTTAACTTTTCTTCATATTTTTCATCACAGATGACATCTGCATATTGATTTTGCAAAGTCATAAAATCCTTAATATCTATATCATCTTGAAAAACCTGAAGATAGACTATGTTATCTGGCACAGAAGGTTTATAGACTGAGATAGTTGGAAATCTATCCATGTACTCTGTAGTTATTTCTGGGTGATCTAGACCTGAGGCATTCACAGCTAAGAGATCTGCAACATGATTTTGTTCTCTAGGAATATATGAAATATTGAAAGCCAAGAATTTATCAATTTCTTCCAGTTTTGCATTTCTATATTGCTTAAGTCTAGGATGCTTGGTCTGATATTTACCTTTTATTTGTAGTATAATAAGTTTTGCATCCCCTATTATAGTTAAGTAGTTAATACCTAACTCTTTTGCTTTCCTTAGCCCTAATAGTAAAGCTTCGTACTCAGCTACATTGTTTGTGCAAGGAAATTGTAATCTGTAAGGTATACCAAGGTAATTTCCTTTAATATCAATCAAATTTACACCTGCACCTGCTCCAGATTGGGATTTAGCCCCATCAAATGACATGGTCCACATTTCTTGGGTTAATACTCGATTTGATTCAGCATCGGTTATTCTCATATCTTCTGGATCCATGTTCTTTGCATCTGGTACTTCCATCAGGAATGGGTTGTGCCATATTGAATAGACTCCCATCCCTTTTTCTTCCATAGAGTTAACTAAGTTAATCATGGTTTCATCTATTTGAATTAACTCTACGGAGTGTTTATTGAATGGTTCCCTTCTTAAAATTATATTCTCCTTATCTGATATGGGGATGGTAGCATAAGACCAGTCTAGTTGTATTGATCCCCCTAGTTGTTCTGCCCAATGCCTACTGAGTAATAGTGAGAAGAATGGGTCAACATCAACTACTGCTACATCCATGACAATGCCCTTTTTGGGGTGTTGGTCTAGGAAAACTAATAATCCAGTTATCACCCCTACACAGGGAATTTTTTTGTCCATTACAGAAATAGGGGCAGAATCTCTAGTACAGATTAATCCCATTTGGTCAGCTATTAACTTAGGCATGATATTATGTGAAGCTCCACTGTCAAGCATGCAATTATGAATCACATATCTTTCCCCTTCATCTGAATTATATCTTAATGACACGTAGAAGGGTCTTACAGAAGATGGTGATCTTGTATCATGTTGATTTTGTCTAGCAACATGACAAGTAGGGTCTTCTTTCTACTCTATTAATCCAAAAGCTCTGCATACTTGTTCTCTGTATGTTTGAACTTTCATAAGTTCACCAAATGTGATATTAACTTTTTGCTTACTGAGTTCTGACCCAACATCAAATTCTATCTTCTTTATATCCAATGGTTTATTACTTTCTTCTTTGGGAACTTCTTCTATTGATTCTATTACCTCAGGAGTAATTTTGTTAGGGTTCCTATCAGTTTTCTCTTTACTGATATTTTTATTGGTGAAAGTTTGTCTTCTTGGTTCATTTGTAGATAATTTCTCTATTCTTTCAGGGACTATTCTATTCCTTAAATTTAAAACATGGGTTGCCTCTAATTCTTCAACCTCTTGAGCAGTGGGAATCAATTTCCCTTGCTTCATCTTATCATATCTTGACTCATGTGACTTTTGTAAGATTTTAGTTCCTTCAGTCACTAAGATCTGAGGATGATGATTTGAAGCATATTTATCCATGTCTTCTTCAAACAACCTTTCTCTGGATTCATCTTCAATGGACCAACATGCATTGATTCTTATATCCTCTTCTGATTCTGCATGCATATCTACATTACGTTGATCACTCAGGTGTATTCCACATGCATCAAGGTTATGGGGTGCATCACAAGTAGAGCAAAAATAGGGAAAACCTTCAGCTACATTGGCAGATGGTATTGGGTTAGGGACATTGTTCTGATCCCTATCAGAATCTCTATTTTTCTAGTTGTTATTCCCATTACCCCTATTCCTATTCCCTTCTTCAAAACCATTGTTGTTTCCCCAATTCTTGTTGTAATTTTTCTTAAATGGGGGACGGTTATCAACATGTGGTCACTCTATCTATGAAGATTCACCACTATTTCCATTTCTTTCAATTCTTGCTAACCTGTTACTCATGTTGTTGAACATTTCTATCATTTGACTGGTCAACTTCTCCACAGGATCAATTTCAGTTCTTCTTTGTATATCAAAAGCCACTCTCTTAGGTTTTCTCTCAGGCATGTTAACCTCTAAAGAATAAGGCTTCATCTTACCACTGTCAAGCATATTTCTTTCTATATCCATTGCTTTTTCCATACAACCATCAATGGTAGTGGCTTGTTCTTGCCTTAATTCATAGTTAAACTCTCCTTGAAAAGCATTCTTATAAAAACAAATAGATTGAATATCACTAGGCCTGAGGTTGGCAAGGATTTTGTTTCTTGTTTTTGAAAATCTTCTATTAAAATCACTAACAACCTCATTTTCTTTCTTCTTCATAGTGGCTAGCTCAGTTAACAATGATTGTTCATTTTTCCTTTCACCATACTTCTTTAGGAACACCTCTTCCATTTTGGTGAAGTCTGGGATATCATTGTTAGGAAGGGAATTAAACCATTCTCTAGCATATTTTTCTAAAGTCTACAGAAATAGTCTTAATACTACATCTTCATGTTCAACTTCCAGACTATCCATTGCATATAAGAAACTTTTGATATGATCCTCTCCAATTACTGCACTATTTCCTAAAAACTTAGGGAGGTATTTGTGAGCTTTACTGGGTAAGGCATTTAAATTTACTAGTAATACAAAAGGTCTATATCTGTTAGTTCTCCACAAATGAACATTACCCTGAGCCATAGCTACTGTTGTATTTAATTTCATAGATGTAGTACCTACGGTGGTATGGGTCTAGGCAGTTTGAACGTAGATTGATGAATTATCTACCTTTAAATGAGAATAATCACATATATCTTCTACTACTGATTTTAAACGTTCATCTACAGAAATATCAGTAATAATAGTATTCTAGATTTTCTTCACGTACCTTTTACCACTAGAATTTAATCTACTATTATAAATGGTATTCTTAAAAAGTGGAGTTTTCTGGGTATGTATAAATACCTCTGGATTCTCGAGTTCTAGAAATAGCTCCTTACCACTTCTCCTAGTGTTCGCCAACACGTTCTGTTCTCTCCTTTTTATATTTTTCTTTTGGGTTCATCCAGTAGAGTCGCCAGCACTAGGGTGCAGAAAGAACAATGTATACTCTTATCAAGAATGCTTGATATTATCTCTCATCCTCACAAGAGTGGGTTCTTGGGGAAAATCAAGAAACCAAAAATTCAATAAAATCAAGAAAGAGAAAATTTTCAAGAAAATCAAGAACGTAAAAACTTACTTCAAAACATAAACTACGGACATAGGAAAAATAAAGAACTTCTAACAAAGTGAAAATTAAAATGCTGGTTCTTTACTTTAACTGGTCATCCATTGATTAAAAATAATCATTGAAGAAAACTTTTAAGAAGATAATTGAATCTTTCTAAGAAGTCCTCCTCGGCAACGATGCCAAAAAACTGTTGGAACCGATTCTTGCATCCGTAGGAAATCAATTGTCATGCTACAAGAACCCGTTTGAAACCAATGAGCTATTACAGGCTCTGGTCGACCTGCCTCATGTTATGTTAAACCCAAATATTGCTATAAAATATGGCAGAACGGGTAAGGAAACCCCAACGACAATTCTATAATTAAACTTCTAATTTGCATGCTCCAGATTTATATTAAACTATAAGTATTCTTATTAAAATGACCAAGCATGAAAATAACCAACTATTATGCCTTATGTAGACCGGTGCCTAGATTCATTGGGTTGTTATAGCAATTTAACAACAATTTTAATCATGAACAGAGAGAAGGGGAGAAGGAAATTGGCGTTCTTAATCTCATTCAAATATCATAATAAAATCAAGAGTTAACCAATGAAAGAAATGTATATAATGCATTCAAATAATGTAACCCATTATACAGATACACACAATACTGAGACAAAGAAATGATAGGAATAAAACCCAGAATTGTATTGATTTCATAAAATATTACATGCAGAGTGGGTGGGATGCCTTTTAACTCTATTTTTCTTAAAGAAATACATCAATACAATGAAGAGGACTCTATTCAAATAATGTAACAGGTCTCTCCAACTCTCCTTGTTCCAATATGGTAACAGAAGAATCTCTGAATCCTAGGCTCAATAAGGCTGGAAATATTCTCAGCTTCTTGAATGCTTTCCTATCATACAATCCTGCATAGCAAGGGGAGGAAGAAAGAATGAATAAAAGAAAATAGACACAAAGAAATACAATAGCACAACTAACAGGGCACTCAAGTATACCTCTTAGCAAAAATGCTATTCTCTAATTGCTTGATGTAGAATCCAGACCTACCTGCTTCCTTTTATAGTTGTTGGTTCTTGATTATGTTATTCTTGATTTATTTCTAACTGTACACTTGGCAGCTTCTGATTGAATCTCCAAAATTGATGTTGTCCAACTGGCTTTGTTTTAAACTAATTGTGCTCTCTTCTTTGACTTGTTCAAACATATTCCCACTCAACTGGTGATTTAAGTATGAGGAGAACTTTTATCTGATTCAGCTACTTCTTGGTGCGTTTAGTTGTTGCTTTCCAAACTGGCCTCTTTTGAGTTGCCTTTCCTTGGTCCTTTGATCCTTTAACTACCTCAGAGATATCTCCTATTTTTGCAGTTATCTGTGGTGCAGAATCTACTTTTTGTTGAGTGCAGGTATTGACCCTTTTTCCCTTTAAACTCCTTTGCAACCCTTTAATATGCTCATCAATCAACTTCCATATTTCTATGTCAAAAGTGGCTGCAATCCTGAGCATATTCATTTCTTGTAGAATTCAGTTTTTTTGTATAACAATAACAGGCATGTTTCTATCATACTGAAGTAGTAAGGCTTCTGTAGCATTCACCATGAGTGTAGTTTGTTTAATCATCTCCTCCTCATCACCTTGTTCACAATCAAATCTCTCAAGGGTTTCTTTGAATATTCCTTCTATGTCTGATGCTTCCAGGCATTGATCTAAGGATAGGCCAATATCTATTAGTTTATCTATAGCATCCTTTATCAGATCATTCATCTCAATCACAGAATTTGTCCATTTTTCTCGGTTTGATCCAAACAGGGCTACTTTGAAAAATTCAAAATTGATTTGAATTTTATTGCCTTCAAGTGTTGTTATTTCTTGTCCTTGTAGTTCTTCAAAATGATCCCCTATGTAGTCCAGGGTTGGGTGAATGAATTTAAAATATTTTTCTCTTTCCTTCATCAAGGTCATGATTTCTTGAGTAGTTATTTGAATCACCCTTATTTGCCTGAACATTTCAGTAAAACCTTTGGCCTGAGATTTTATTCTTTTGTACATGTCTTTTTTCATTACATTCAAATAATATACATGATCTTGAACTTTGGTCACTACAGGTGGCTGGGCAATTGAAGCATTTTTCTTATTTAATTCTTCCTGTTGCTTACTTATCACAACTTTCAATTCTGCTTTTTCTTCTTCCTCTTGACTCAATTGCTTTTTGAGTGTTTCAATTTTTTCAACAAATTGGTCTATGACTTGATTACTCATAGTTTTGGCAAGCTTTGCCATATCAACTTCTTTACCCAGTAGTGATGATCCTCCTATTTCCTCATTGGTACTGAAGACTAGTGGGTTTTGCAGGGGAGGGAGATCAACCTTAGCAATATCTGACACAATTGTCCCCATTTCTACCTTTTCTGAAGATTGTTCTTCTATACTTCCCATTCCTACTACTAACTATAACTCTTGTTCATCTATAGCAGTAAAGGCCGCATGTTCATCTATTCTTTCCAAAACAACCTTGGCAACAGGTAGAGATAATCTAGGTTTCTTAGCTTCTACTAGAGCTATTTATGTTTGAATTTTTACTGAGTAGCTTCGAAAGAGGCCACCCAGTCCACCTTTTACTTGTATTACTATTGGAATTTTTATCTCCTATCCCTTTATGTTTATAGAAGTCGAGACGGCCATGGGTGCCAATTTCTTCACATTGGTCATAGCTAAAACATTATCAGGTATAGGAACTACAACCTGCTTTGTTGATGGTGCTTTTTGAGAGGATGAAGTTACTATTTCTTTGCCCTTATCTATACAAGTTTGTTGAGGAGCTTCTTTTGGTGCTGCCTCTATTCTGGGTTGGTCATTCACTGGGAGTTTAACCTGTTGTTCTACTATATCAACAGTTCTAACAATGACCTCCATTAAGTCTATGTCTTGCTCCTCTATCAATTCTAGCAAAGGGTCTTCTTTAATTGTTGGGTGTGTCCTTGGCATAACAGGTGTTGTAGTATCCACTAAAATCTCCTGAAGCCTTCTTAGTTCGGTTGGGTAGTCATAGGCTTCACAAACCTGTGTGCTACCTCTCTTTTCTAGAGGGAAATTATCCCATACTATCTATAAATCTGATTTTTGCTCTATAGCTTCTAATAAGTTCTCTTCAAAAGCATCTTCTCGATGATTGATTCGAGCATACTCCCTCTTCTCCATCATCTTGCTATAAATTCCTTTTGGGTCATAAAACCTCCATGACACTTCATCGAATCCCATATTGTCCAGTTCAAACATTCCCTTGAGTAGGGAAGGATATCCAACAAATACATAATCTCCAAAATGGCAAGGAACATCAAGCCAGGGGACTTTCCCATGCTTCTTAACCAGTCTCATTTTAGCCTCTTCTGCCACTTGTCTGCATAATTCTAGGGCTGCTATGGACAATGGGAAATATTGGGGTAACACCTTAGGAGGGATTTTAGCTCCATATAATCTGATGTAAGTAAAACCCTCTATGAAGAAGAAATATCCTATCTCTTTTTCTTTAATGAATGCCCTTACCCCTAGCCCTAATATTTCTAGAATTAGCCCAGTTAAGGCCCAATGGATTTCTACCAAGAAGTGATCACAAAACCAGCCCATGTGAGTTCGTCCTTCATGAAGTCTCCAGAAGCTATTATGTACATAGGGGCTATCTATGGCTTTTAATCTCTTACGGGCTTCTTCCCCCAATTGGCCCACTATTAAGTGAGTGAGAAAAGAATATTGTGAAAAGTGAGGCATCTCCTACCTCTGTTCGAATATTGCTCTCTTTAGTTCTACCATTTCTCTATGTATTTGTGAGCTCAATTCTAGTTCCCAGGCGTAGATAGGGGTGTTATGTCCTCTATTACATTGAGCAGCTAAATACAAAACTCTTTTCATTATTCTACTCATATCCTGTACTCCCAATACTATGTTTATCATGTCACAGAAGTCTTGTACCCAGGGTTTAAAAGCATTTTTATTAATTGGGAAATTTTTCTCTATTTTTGCATATGTATCAAACAATTTTTTAAAAATTTCCATATCAGTGAACATGCGAGATTGGTGTTCGATTACCTAGTCCACCAAAAATGTGGTATACTTCATCAGATTGAACACTTCCTGGATATCTTCGACTTTGGCGTTGAACACCTTTCGATTCTTGTGGTCTCGAAAGGTCCTTGTTCTTTCATCATATGCCACTGCTAACCAAGCCATCAAATCTGAGGAGAAATGCACTTTTGGGCATATCAGCTTTCCAAGGTTACTGTTCCATCTGTTGTCTCTAGGGAAACCCTTGTATTGCCAGTTTCGAGCTTTATGGAACAAATCTACCATTATCCATGGGGTTCTATTATCGCCTTCCATTACTCGGGTGAAACTCTTAATGCAGGCATTGTCGATCTCGTACAGTTGAGCTGAGTTGGGTTTTTTATCTGCCCCACATTTTTGGGCAAAATCATACATAGTGGTACCAGGAACAGGTGGTCCAAAAATCATAGAATAGGGTGATTTATCTATGATAAACTTTATGGCTTCTCATGTATCTGTAGGTACGAACACATCTCCCCATGATGCCATTGCCCTCATGATTGTTGGTCAAGTTCTTCTTCGAGTTCTCAGAAAATGAATACTCTCTTCCTTCTATGCTTTTGATGTATCAATTCTAATTCTTGGTATACCAGTGGAGTGGCCTTGACTGGTTTCGTAAGTTCATATACAGGGTGGTGGAGTGAACTTGATAAATTCACACATTTCATTATCGACCCGATGCCACCAACCGTTATTCAAAATTAGCCAATGGAATCATGCCAACTCAGTATTTTTTAGAGTTTTGTGCTTTATGATGAGCGATATCTGTTAACTTGTGAGCCTGGGTCCCTTTGATATGTGGGCCTACAATCATTCATGCTTTCTATTCATTCATCAATGGGGATATTTTAATCTGACATGGAATGGTATGTTTTGGGCCTCGTGCCATCTCAGATCCGAGTGATAACTACATCTTCGAGATCCATTATGTCTCCCTTGGGGTCTTCATGATATCCAACTCTTGGTGTGAGTGTAGGTTTTTACCTATGATGTCCCTTTTTCCCTAAGTCAACCATGATTAATCGCAACCATCGGATTGATCTGAGATGAAGCGCATCCATTGATCTCTCGAAACCTATATGATAGTTAGTGTACCTATTCTCATGTAAACACTTGAAATAACATGTTTTATTGGTCTTCAATTAATCATATTTATCCGATGTTAATCCTTATATTGTTAAACCTTAATAACTTGTTTTAATCGATGGTAATCATAAAATACACTTACTTTTCTTTTGTGATCATCGTTGGATCTTATGGTGGTGAGGCACGATCGTTGGATCATACATATGCATGTATTCTTTAATAAATGGGAAAAATTCATACGTACCTCGACTAAATTAATCAACCCAATGCTTAGATTAACCTTTGATTATCTTCCCATATGCGCACCATTGGATCTGGGTGGTCAATGTCCATCGTCATTCGATTCATGTGTTATAAAAAGGTCTTTATTTAGCCTTTGGATCTTTGTCGCCAGTTACAGGCCTTCGCGTTCGTTGATTCTCGATTTAGTTTGTGTGCTGCCATTGGATCACTGACAAGATGCATGCTAGATAATGATGTTATAGACCTTTGCTTTTCTATTAATCATGATTAAGGTGAAAAGGGGGAAGATTAGTCAATGTATTAAACCCTTACTAAACATGATTAATATCAATTAATTTTGTCCTTACCCATGCCTTTTACCTTCCATCCTACGATTTTGGTGTGGCCGTCGGATCTGAGTGGAGACAAGCGCAACCGTTGGATCTAATCAACCTGCAAGTTAGTTTAATCAAGCATTTATAATATTAATCATGATTAGGGCAAAAGGGGGAAAATTAGCCGACGTATTAAACCCTTGCTAATCATGATTAACTTTAATTAATTTCTCTCGATCCTTAACCCTTTTTAATGCATCTTTAATTAGTGCACCACCGTTAGATTAAAAATCGTTTGAGCGCGGTCGTCCGATCTTGGTAACAAGCACGATGATTAATCAAATGGGGCGCATTCTCTTAATATTAATTTTAAAGTTCATTTTAATCAAAGCAGTCGTGATCGTTGATCTAAGCTTCGTTCAACGTGATCGTCCGATCTATCGGACTTGCTCAGATTTTAACTTGACATTTGACTTATGATGACTTTACTTTAAACCTTTGACTCTTTAGAGGACGCGCAACCATTGATTTTATGGATGATTGAGCATTGTCATCCGATTTGTTTATACTTACTCACTGCTTAATCGAAACGTTGACCATTATGACTCATGCTTAAAATTTTGACTTTTCGGACAGTGCACGACCATTGATTTGATCCTCGATGAAGCGCTGTCGTTGATCTTGTTAAAGGTGCAAGGATTTTAACTTTATTAGAGCCTTAGGTTTAACCTTTGGAGTCTTTAGTGAGCGCGCGTCCATTGGATTTGGTCCTCGATGAAGCGCTGCCATTAGATTGAAGACAACTTGCTCGATTTTTAAATCTTAGGTTAAGTTTTATTGACCCTTTGACTTATCTTTTGGACTATTTCGTGAGTGCGCATCCGTCAGATTTTCTCAGGTGATGCGCTTCCATCCGATTAAGTCTAAGGTGCAACCTTTTTACTTCTTGACTACGCTTGACTTTTGACTTATCTTCGGTTTGATTTTATTAAAGCGCTATCGTCCGATTTCTCTGGATCGTGCGCGGCCCTTGGATTAAATCTGAGGTGCTCACCAGTTAGCTTAGCGGGGTGCATACCCTTAGGCTTTTAATCAATTAATATTTATTTTAACCTTAGGTTTTTCGGATCATGAGACCATGGTGGAATGATTTAACCGACTTTAGATTAGGCTTAGAAGATTTATTTTCGGTTTAGGCCCAAGGAAATATTTATGAAGGTCGGACTTTGGCTTGGGGATTTAATTTGAAATTTTCTTCCCTAACCATTCGAGGTACTTTGATTTATACAATGAAGCCCACATTATTAAAAAGGCTAAGGTTAGACTTTATCAAACCAACCAATGAAAAATTGAATTACCCACAACAACTATAAGCAATGACCAACAATATAAGCACGAAAGAGCTTGAACAATGAGTGAATCAAAGACCAGACAGACTAAGCATGAAGTTAGAACCAAAACAGATGTTTGAAAGTCTCAAAACGATCACAAGCTGGAAATTTACGATTAGGAAGACCAACCCTACTAAGTCTCTCTCCCATAGGGAGCCCTTGATAAACAAGAGACCATAAAAAAAGGTAATCTTGGGTTCAAGGTTAAACTGCCAGATACAGTTCAAACGAGCAATCCAAGTATAGGAGGTAGAGTGAGTCTGCCATCTCTCATTAATTTTGTCAACACCAGGGGAAACAAGACTAAGAAGTTGATAAAATAAGGAATAAGAGTAGTTCTTAAAAGGAGTATCTATATTCCAATGCCAATCCCTCCACCAGGCACTCGAGGGTTGAAGGCCAAGCTTATGAAGCATGGCATCAGGTATAAGCTCTTGAATATTAAGGGTAGAAGGAAGATATGAATTTTGAAGATTAAATTTTCTTTTGAGATCAAGCCAAGGATTTTAGTCTTGAGAGTGCACTAAATCTTTAATAAAGCGGATGCCCTTACAAAATAACCTCAAAGCTTTAATCGTTGGCATATCAGCAAGAAAGAACTGAAGATTTGAATAGAATAGGAGACCACTAGATATTATGAGAATTAAATGAAAATCCATTACAAAAACCATCACCAATCCAACAAAGATGAGTTTTCACCGCTTCAAAAGCCCGCCAAATACTTTTAACAACAAAGGAACCTTGAATATTAACTGGAACAAAAGTAATGATTAGAGTATAAAGGTCAATATTGGCCCAAGCTTTGTGCCCATAAGGTAGTCCTCAAGAATTATAATGGAAAATCAAAACCTTCTAGGCTTCAAGACCTTCAATAACTTTAACCATCTATTTAACACAAAGAAATGTTTTGCCTGTAAATATCAATGATGCCCATCTCACCTTTATCAATAAATGTGCAATAGATATCCAATATTCATAACCATTAAAATACATAAATTTAAATTTATAGTTTTTTATAATAAATATTGTTTATTTATTAAAAAATAATATAAATTTGAACCAATAAAATCAAATCAATTTTTACTAATAATATTTTTTTAAGAATGTGAAGTATATTTGATGATACAATAATTTTTTAAGGGTATAGTAAGGATTTTGCACCTTAATTTAAATTTGGATGGTTTGAATGAAAGTTTAATCACATGATATTTATTTTAAATAATAAAATTTAGTCACGATGATGATGTAATTCATGGCATTTAAAAGTAGTTTGTTTATAAAATTGTAATAATAAGCAAAGAGTATGAAAATGGGATGATATGATGTTCACAAATATTTGTGAATGTGACCACATTGTCTACAATTTAAACCGGTTGGAATTTTCCTATTTTATCTATTTGAAGTGAAGATTCTAAATCTTCCTTGAATGGGTTGTAGGTTCTTGTTTTACCTTTTTAATAAATGACATATAAATAATTCTGCTTATTGCAAGATATTCATTTTTAATAAATTAATGGTTATGGTACGAATTTATATTTATTATTATAAAAATAATAAATAATATTTCTTGCTCAACGAATTTTAGGATATAAATATTAAATAATATTTTTTTAATTATTAAATATAAATAATTATATGTATTTTTTAGGATATATAATTATGTTTTAATATATATTTATTAAATATGATTTTTTTTCTTCTACGAAGTCCTTATCTTTTAGAACTTCCAATTCCTTCATAATCAATAATTTAGAAGTGGACTTAGGTAACTGCGAGATGTGATGGCAATCGAAAAATCGAGCGACATCTCAGGTGAGAAGTAGAGTAAAGCGGATGCTCGGGTGGTGAGCAGCACAAACATGCGGCAAACCCACCCCCCACTCGGCGGTGAACTACGATGAAAAATCTCCACCCCCTATGAGTGACAATACGCAAAATGGAACTATCAAGGGGAAAGACCCCCCTAACAAACAAGACCATGGTGGGAAAATTCACGGCCAACCCTCCTACGTAGAGCTCCTGCAGAGCAAATGCAGACAGCCCATGGCCGCTTCGAGCGACTTCGTCGCATAGGGATATGATGTGTTGTGTCCTAAACAACTCATGGAAGGCTATGCGACATGAGATTCCTTTTCCCTTGTGGGAAAATTCATCGGAGGGTGCCCAGATATGGACTCAATCCGACGTTGGGCATCAACAAAATGGAAAACCCTAGGGAGTCTGGAACTCTCCGCAATGTCCAAGGGGTTTTTCATGATCCAACTTAACACAAGGGAGGATGCAGAACACATATTGTCCGGAGGTCCGTGGTTCTTCGGAAGGTGAAGCTTGTTCCTAAGGAAATGGGAGCCAAACTTTGACCCAGAGACATAGAGCATAAATTATGCTCCCATCTGGGTCCGGCTCCCTAATCTCCCTGCACATTTCTTTTATGAGGATGCATTACAAGGTCTAGCTCGAGCACTCGGGGAGCTTGTGGCTATAGACCCAGCCACCCACACCAGGACTCGCCTAACTCAGGTGCACATTTGTGTCAATGTGAATCTCGAATCACAACTCCTATATCACCTCAACCTGATCTATGGGGATTACAGGTGAAGACAACCACTAGTGTATGAAAACAAGCCCACCTTCTATTTGGAGTGCCAATCTCAAGGGCACCTCCCATCCCAGTGCCCAAAGCATAAAAACCCTAAAATCAATCACCAAAATGTAGTGCATTCGGACCAAGCTGATAGCCAGAAGATTATCTCTAAAGTAGGACAGAGCCTGAACATCATGAGTAGGCAATCGAGCCAACCATCGCAAGCCAGAGTGATGCAAAAGGCAAGTACCTTGGTCTCTATCTCTAATAAATTTAGTTTACTTAATGATTCTGGCACCATTGAGGAGATTGAGGATGGAGAAATCCCTGCTAAGACTCCCCATGTTCCTAACCCTGCATCCCTTTTGTGGCCGAATGTCAGCTCCACCCAAGAAATTCCCTGTCCCCCTCCCCCTCCGTGTCAGTCACCACCCACTTCCAGCATCGCTCATCAAAGCCCTCCCTCAAAGGCCCCATGTTCGCCTACCCCCATGTCCCCCTTGCCCCTCCCCATTGGGTCTGAATTCCCTACCTCCCTGGCTAACACAAACTTCACCAACTCCGATGGCGAGGAGTCGGCCCATGAATCCCCAGAATCTTGGAGTCCCAAGCAAACCCGAAGCTTCAGGAAATCCCAGATGGATGTAGGTGGAGACAGAAATAAGGGTAGGCCTTCCAGTGTCGAACGAAGAAATTGGGACACTACCGAGGACATAGCCAACGAAACTCAGAAAACCCTATTTCAGGAAATTGAAAACACCATCAAGGAAGAAAACCGAAGACCCAAAACCCCCATGCATCAAGGTAAAGGGGGCAAAAAACCCTCCAAAAGTTCTAAATGAAAGTCCTCTCCTGGAATGCGAGAGGACTGAATGGGGCAGCTAAGCAAAGGTTGGTTGCTACCATGAGGAAAGATTCCAATCCCACAATATTCCTTATTCAAGAAACCAAATTAGATGATCAATGGTCACCAAGGGTCGCTAAAACCATTTGGAAAAATTGTGACTTCATTTTCTCCCCGACTACCGGATCCTCAGGTGGCCTTCTATGCCTCTAGAACCCAGCCAAAGTCGAAGGCAGATTCATCTCTGGTCAAGACAGATTGTCTAACATTCTCTTCCATGACCTCAGTTCCCAGACCTCTTGGATCATGACTAATGTCTATGCCCCCAACACTTCTCAGGGTAGAATGGTTTTGTGGAACACCATCACTCAGATGAGGCAAGCATTTGGCAATATCCCGTGGATCTTGGTAGGGGACTTAAATTCTCCACTACACATTTCTGATAAAAGAGGAGGGAATGCCATCACTCACAGATCAACAAATGATTTAAGACAGTTTGTGGACTCCAATGCTCTTATGGATGTCCATTTGTGGGGATCCCATTTCACCTGGAGTAATAGAAGAAGGGGAAACAATCTCATCCAAGAGCATCTTGACCATTTCCTACTGTCCCAAGAAGCCCTCCCCCTATTTGGAGATGCCACTCTTCAGGCTCTCCCGAAGATAGGGTCTGATCATAGTCCACTCCTTTTTGAAATAGCTAGCAGACCCTAGTTTAAGACTCCTTTCAGGTTTGAGTCAATGTGGACTCAACACCCTGATCTCAAAAATTAGATTGTAGAGTGGTGGAAGAGAAGATTCCCTAGGACAACCATCAATCAAGTAATGCAAAAACTTCGGCTGATCAAAGAAAATCTGAAAGTTTGGAATAGGGAGACCTTCGAGAATATTTTTGAAACCAAGCGGGATATCAAAACCAGGCTTGATCAGATTGAGGATAAATTTTAGAAAGGGTAGGGGGATGACATGCTTCGAAATGAAGAGAGGGTTTTGTTGTCTGATTATCATAACACCTTGCACAAAGAAGAAACATTTTGGCACCAAAAATCAAGATAACTTTGGCTCAGGGAAGGAGATACAAACTCCAAGTTTTTCCACATCTCTACTCTCAGGCACAGGGGAGCCAACAGAATTAAAGGCCTCACCAGACAGGATGGGTCGTTCACCTCTGACATTCACCAAATCAGGAATGAAGTCGTTTGTCACTTTGAAGACCTCCTCGCCCCCCCTCCCCCTCCATCCCGGCCATGGAGTCTCTCCTCAAAAACATCCCCAGAACCATATCTGAAGCTACAAATGAGTTCCTCCTCAGCCCCCTATCCCATAAGGAAATTCACCAAGCCCTATTTTCTATGAATCTAGATAAAGCCCTAGGGCCCGATGGCTTCCCCCATATTCTTCCAAACATACTGGGACATTGTGGGCCCTGATCTATGTCGAGCCATCATTGAAATGCAAACTTCCAGTGTCATTCCTAGAGATGTCAATTCTACCTTCCTTGCCCTGATCCCCAAGGGGGTGAATTCCTAGTCCTTGTCTGATTACCATCCCATCAGCCTATGCAATGTCATCTACAAAATTTTGTCCAAAGCCCTTGCCAACAGACTCACTGAGATACTTCCCACCATCATCGATCCTTGCCAAGGCAGCACTGTAAAGGGGTGGAACATTCTTGATGGTGTCATAACTATCCATGAGCTGATCCATTCTACACACAACTCCAACTCCTCTGCCTTCTTCCTCAAGCTTGATATGAACAAAGCCTTTGACAGAGTTAACCGAGATTTCCTGACCAAAATTCTCCTCAAGTACGGTTTCCATGAATCTTGGGTAAATCTGATCTCCAACTATTTTTCCTCTTCTTGGTTCTCTGTCTTGGTCAATGGGTCAGCCATCGGCTACTTCCCCAACACCAGGGGTCTAAGGCAGGGAGATCCCCCTCTGGTATCAAGGCAGCCTCTGGACTCCCTCCTTCCACTCACCAACAGTTCATGGATGACACCCTGTTGGCTACCAAAGCTTCAGTATCCGAAGCCAAAGTTATCAAGGCCATCCTCAACCTCTATGAGGAGGTTGTTGGCCAGAAGATCAACCTCATCAAGAGTAAGCTCTACTTTATCAACACCCCCATCAAAAGGTAGAGCATGATTGCAAGAATTCTGGGTTGCACCATAGCTGATCTCCCTACAACCTATCTGGGCCTTCCAATGTTCAGAGGAAGGCCTCTTAAGGCCATGTGGGACAATGTCATAGAAAATATCCACAAAAAGCTGGCAGGTTGGAAAGGGGCCCTCCTATCCCAAGCAGGCAAAGCAACTCTGGTTAAATATGTCCTTCAAAGCATTCCAACATATTTTCTATCGATTTTCAAAATCCTTGCTATGGTGGGAGAAGCTATCAAAAAAGTGCAGAAGCATTTCCTATGGGCTGGGAATGATACTCAGAGAAAATTCCACCTGGTCACCTAGGATAAGGTCTACACTCCTAAAAATAGAGGGGGCTGGGTTTTCACCATATAAGCATCACAAACAAGGCCCTCCTAGCCAAACAAGCTTGGAAGGTGATCACCAATGCCAATCTAGAGTGGGTGTCCATCATCAAAAGAAAGTATCTTCAGCACCAAACATTTTTGGATATGGAGACCCCCCGTATCGGTTCCCACTTTTGGAAATCCATAGCTCACACCAAGCAGTTGCTGCATCAGGGGTCATGGTGGCAGCTAGGAAATGGCAAGCACATTGACTTTTGGAAGGATACCTAGGCCAGATCAGATCCCCTCATTAATGATCTCGAAGTGGCCACCATCAAGCACCTCACAGATAAAAAATTTGGTCCCAAAGTTGTTGATTTCATCACCACAGACTAGGGAATCCGAAAGTGGAAATAGGTTCAGTTCAGAATCAAGAATGATGCCATTGACAAGGCCATAACAACCCTATAGGACATATTTTGGGTGAAATTCATCCCGTAGTCTCAGAGGAAAGATGAACATTGCTGGAAAGGATCCAACGATGGGCTATTCACCATTAAATCTGCTTCCCAGATGATGGATACCCATCCCATGACTCCCAAAAATAGAGATAGCTAGGCCTTAGCCAGGAGCATCTGGCTCAAGCACCTGATCCCGAAGGTGGCCCACTTCTGTTGGCTAGCTTCCCATAATAGAATCCTGACTATGGATAATTTGATCCAAAGGGGAGTCATTATTCCCAACAGGTGTTACCTCTGCACCCAAGCTTGGGAGTCCACCCAACACATTCTTCTGGAATGCCCCTTCACTTGGGATGTTTTCTCCTACGTGATCAGTAGATTCCAGGTCAGCTGGGTGTGGCCCAAGTCTATCATAGCCCTATTCACCCAATGGCCCAGGGTCTTTAAAAATTCAAGACTTAGCTTTCTGTGGAACTCCTTGCTTCATCACGTGACTTGGTAAATTTGGTTGGAATGCAATAATCACATTTTCAATGAGAGCCCCAAAAACTCGGATGTTGTCGCCATCAGAGCCCTGTCCTTTGCCATTGAGAACAACAGCCTCATTCCCTGCACTGATGTTCCAAAATTTGGACTTGAATCCCACCTGTTCGCTTCTCTTGGGATCCCCTCAGACTGCATCAAAGTCCAGAATCCCCCCAACCCCAGGGCCAACACCAAATGGGTCCCTCCTCCCCTGGGATGGCTCAAGGCTAACTTCGATGGAGCATCCAAAGGCAACCCAGGCAGCGCAAGGGACGGGAGGAGTCATTAGAGATCACAATGACAGTATTATCAAGGCTTTCACAGAAAATTTGGGGACCCAAACTAACAATTATGCAGAGGCTAGAGCATTGTGGAGAAGCATTGAGGTGAGTAAAGCCCTTTCCAAACCAATCATATTTGAAGGGGATTCAGTTGTTATAGTTGGCCACATCATCAATAAGAGCATAGGAGGAAGAAACATTCAGACCATTATCCGGGAGTGCCAAGCTGCCCTTAACTACATTTTCCAATACAAGATCAATCACGTGTTCAGGGAAGAAAATAAGGTCACTGACATTTTAGCTAACAAATATGTCAACCAAACCACTCTGTCTATCTGGGAAGAAGACTTCCCCAAGGATGTCACCACCATAGCCAATCAGGATGTGGAGCAAAGAATCGAAAGGTAGCTCTAGCCACCATCACGGTATTCTTTCAATACCAAAGGTGTTCCTTTTCAACACCACTTCTCCTCGAAATATTACCAAAAAAGGTGGTTCTTACCACCACGAGGATGCTTCATCAACACCAAGGGTGTTTAATCTCATCACCATCAACCTTTGGAACTCCGCTACTCCCATCATTCTTTGGCGTGATGTCAGTATGGTTTTTTGCATAGATATTTTGGCTTATCTCATCCACCCGTGCATCCCATGTTGGCCCTCGTCTTCGAATTCTAGCAGCTCGTGCTGCATCATTTTTACCTCCAACTCATTTGCTACCCACTTCGCTCTCTCCCCCACTCTCCACCATTCTAGCTCTGTCTTCACGAGCCATGCTTCTACCAAGTTTTTCGCTCCCATCCCCTTTTTTTGGATTATCTTCTCGGTGATCCGTGGTGGCCGTCTTTCTCGCCTCTCTCTGGCCCTTTATCCCCACCTTGCCTTTGCAAATATTTTCTTACCTAAGCGTGCCAAGAGAGACGTTAGAACTCTTCTTTCCAACCCTGTCTCCCCTGGTTTGATCACCACCATGGCCCTCTACGAGCCTGCTAACCTAGAGATTGAGCTTGGGACTACGACCCTGTTAGACGCCAAGCGCTTCATCAATTTCTTCAAGTTGTTCTCTAGGATAGAGGAGGATGTCACCAGAGATTTCATCGAGATGTGGAATCAGGGGAAGGTGAAGGTTCGTGGTCTCCACTTTGAGGTAAGTGTGCATTCTATTGCCCAGGTCTCTGGTATTCCTCCTGATGGTAGAACAATGCATAGAGATAGGCATAATTTTAAGGAGGAAACTGATCAGTTTCCTGATAAGGGAAAAATCTAGTTTGGGATAAGAAAGGGGTTGTACGCTCTTCCTTGCCTCGATCGTGGGACTCTGCCATTGTCCCTGTTATCCAGTATGTGATTGTTGATGACCCCAATAAGCCCCTTCGAGCATATAATCTTGCCTTTGTTAACCATCTTCGCGATGTTCGACCCATCAACGTCCCTGACTTCCTCCTGCGTTCCATCATTATCACCATTAACAACTTTAGGGAGAGTAAATCCTCGAAACCCCCTCATCACCAGGGGCTCTTTTTGGTGCTTTACAAGCATACCCTAGCCCACCAAGTCTCAGGGGAAATCTCCTCTCGGTCTCCGTCCCCCACTCACTCTTCCACCTTCGCCCATGCCGATGCATCCACCCCCTCATCCCCCAAGCCCGCCAGTTCCCCCCTCGCAGACTCCCACCAATCCCCCTTCCCCGACACCTTCCACCCCCCATGACCTTGGCAATAAAACTGCATCCCCTGGTTCCATCCCTGCTAAAGCCGCTCCCACTAGCAAGCACCCGAGGTTCAAGCAGAAGTCATTTGGCCCCCTAGAAAAGAAGGAAGTCCAACAGGCTCAAGACCCCGAACCTGAGTGATCAACGACCGTCTCCAAAAATTATCAGTGATGAAGATGAGCATATCAACACTAACATTGAGGATAAGCTTCGCTCAGTGGCCCTCAACCATGTCAACGAAGTAGTAGGCCACCTACAGACTGTTGTTAACATTTACCGGGAAGGAGGTGCTCTCCTCAACAGTGCCATCCAGGAGCTCAAGGATCTCCCTGCTATGCTCAAGACTCTTCTTTTCCCTTGATCATAATTCCAATGCAAAGGAGGAAAGGAACATGGATTCCTAGTAGCCTGGGAAATTGTCTGTTAGGCAGTGAGACTACCTATTTTTGTAATGGTTTGATGAAGTCTTTTTTTTGGTTTCAGCCTTTACTGGACTAGGTTGAAAGGGGTAGAACCCCTGATGGTTTTTGTATTGCTGCCACTGTTGGGCACTGATGTATCTACCTACGTCTACTGTAATAGGGATGGGACCCTTTAACCCATGCAGTAAATAAAATCCTTTTACCTACCAAAAAATATGATTTAAAAAAAAATAAGATGCAAAGTATAATTGAGGATATAATGAGGTCATTTTTTATGCGGTTAGAACTTGGATTTCTCTATTAATAACCCAAAGACATGCTAATAAAGATGTCCTTCCAAAACAATATAACTAAATTTTAATATAATAAACTATATATATAAGGTATAAGGTATAAGAAGGGGTTTTGAAATGTTCCCTAAAAGCAGGAAATATGGCTATAGAAATTCTAAGTCACTTACAATAAGATAGAGTGATAAGAAGAAGGTTACTAGAAAAACTGAAAGAGTAGATGGAACACAATCCGAAAAATTAAGACCTAAGAAATAGAGAAAAATATCAGATCCTGAGGATCCAACATGACCAAAGATAAGGAAAGGGTTAAATGAGTCGAGAGATCTAAAAATTCATCAAATTCGACCCCTAAAAATTTCTCATATTGGCTTGGAAAAATTTAAATTCAACATTACAATACAACTTCCCACCCAAGCCAAGAAACACAACCTACACCTAGAAAAGTCAAATTTGAAAAAATAAATTCTCGTCCATAAAGGAAAAGTATTTCCATGGGGGAACACACCAACGAGCCAAGGATTTTTTAAATAATGAATCCCACCCAAATATTTGTAACACAGATTGAGATCAATTTTTTCTAGAACACCAACCGCTAGGTAAACAACCAATAACCACATGTTCATCAAACACGGTATGGAATATAACCTAACTAGACCAACCATTGTTGTCGAGAACTTGCACATAATTGCCAAAGTGATTTATAATATTTCCCAATATAGCACATAGGCTACAAAGGGGGAAATCTACCCAAAATAATAGGATACAGGCAACTGTCATCTTGGAATTGAAACAAGACTATAAAAAACCTGCATATCTAGCTTTACAACCAGTAGAAAGACAACAACTCAGAGAAAAGACACTAAATGAGGACCCAAAGGGTCCTCTCCCAAATCGAATTTGAGCTTGAAAAAATATCCAACAAAGTAAAGTCTTCTTAGGATCCATAAAAGGACCTGTAGACACCTAAAACGCGTCATGTCAAGGGTGACTACTCATATGGGATATGCTACAAGACCATATGGAAGATCTTGGATAGACTCCAAGATAGAGTAGTGGTTCTAACCACTTAATTTGGGCTCCTTAGCCTAATCAGTCTGAACCGCGACTAACACCTGCGATCTATAGTCTGAACCACGACTGACACCTATGGTCTACAGTCTGAACCATGACTAACACCTACGGTCTATATTCTAAACCCACCTATGATTTACATTTTGAACCGCAGTTGTCACCTGCGGTCTCAACTGAAGTTCAGTTGGCCTTCATCCGAGCAAAATCGGTTTGAATGACCATTTGATCTAGAAGAAGGCGGTTAAAGAAAGAAAGCTTTCAATCCAACTATCCTAACCACCCCTTCTTGTTCTTTGCTTCCCCATGAAGCCACCCCTAGCCCTTGGATAGTCCTATAAATACCCCCTCGAATTAGGGTAAAGATATCAAGCAAGCATTGGAGATTAGAGCAGCAAAGCCCTATCGAACTGTGAACTCACTTGAGTGCACTAAGAGAGATATTTGTTGCTATCACTTTTCCAACCTAAGAATCATGATGAATTATGTCATGGGTGCCCTAAGGATCTAGAGAGCCAAGAAACGCTAATTTGGGCAAATAGAGGCCCTATTTGACAATTCAACCACCAAACCTATTAAACGACACTGAGGCGACCCTTGATCATCAATTGGACAAGGAGGATCAAGCCCAAAACCTTGAATTTGGAGGGCAAACCTACTTGATTGCTAGCTATGGCTGACAGCTGTGGTTTACAGTGTAGACCACTCATCAAAGCTATGATTTGCAACAGGTGACAAATCTCCTTACTGTTCTTGTTCCAGATTATGTAATTAGATTAGTTTGATCATTTGTATGGTTAGAATAAGGTTTTAGAGATCTCTAACTCGTAGATTTAGTGCTTAGATTAATTCTAGTGCATTAGTGTAGATTAGAACATTAATGGCTTCTTTTCATGCTAACATGATTAATTTCATGCAATTGATCCATTAGATAGATAGTTGTACTTCCTGCTTTCATGTTTCTAACAATATTTATGAATTTTGCACAAGTTTAATATATTTTATCCATCTTCTTGATTTCATAGTTGTTATGATATCTTTACACATATTTTCCTCAAAGGGCCTCATCATGAGAGGCTGCCTATTTGTATAATGCTTTTGTGTTGTTTCTTGACCACAAGAAAGCAGGTTCGAGGTAGCTTCAATTTTTCAAATACCTTCCTCAACACGAAGAAGAGGGTTGGCTCCACCCTAGAACAGTTTGTGACTATTTGGAAAAGCAATAGTAGTGCACCTACCCCGTTGAGGGCTTTGGAATTGTATTTATTGTATCAACATATGGGTGACCCTAAGAGGGGCATGATTGTAATCAAGATTCACTTCCAATATTAATAAAAGAAACATGTATTTTCATTGTTATATGCAATCTTGTTATCTTGTCATGCTTTTATGTTGATTTCCATTAATGCAATAGATAGGTGCACGCTTTTTGGATAGGTCAGAAGGCGATCACAGTGGAACTCTACAAAATAAGTGATCTAACTATTATTTCTTAATTTTTGAAATTGCAGGTACAAACTGCAGCTATCAGCTACGGGTCAACAATTGAACCGCAGGTTCAACACGCGGTTTACAGTACAGAACGTAGACCAAACCTGTAGTTTACATCTGATAGAGCAGATAGCAGAAAACAAAGTGCAAATCAGATGAGGACCTGAGGTAGGTCCCATTTTCACCCTTTGTATTTTTTGTTTCTATCTGTGTTTTCCAGAGAACAGAAATTGAAATGTAAATTTACTAAGGTTAAAATGAACTGAAAATGGAGTAGGTCCTTAGGTTTGTTTTTCTAAATTTTTGATAGGCGCTGCTAGGAACAATGGATCTCTTATTGCAGTCCGCCTTAGAATACAATGTGCTATATTAGAACTTGTGTGTAGGTTTGCATGTTTGAGGCCCAAGTAGTGGCCATTTGCATACTAGTTTGCATTGTCGAAAAATCATGTAGAGTATAGCATGCATCTCTGAATATAAAATATTTCTTTTACATTACATGTAGGAAACAATCATTGTGTTGTATTATGCATTTTTATTTTATGCAAATTAAAAGGAACCACACACACCATGTTTCATTTAAAAATTAGTGGCATTGGGCTCTCACATCCAAACCATTTGATTGAGACCAATAGTGGATGTCATTACCACTTGGTTGGCTCATTTGAAATTGTATTATCGAGACCCGCTTGTGGCCAAGGCTGACCCAAGAATTGTCCTATCCGTGCAAAATAGCACGCACTCATCTTCGGAAGAGTGTATCGCTACACACGGTGTGTTGGGTGAGGGTTGGTAGTACCTATGCTACCTCGTTGAGTATGGACTTCACTACCATATTCGGCTTGTGCGAGTATATAGGTGAAAACCTTTGAACAAATTGAGTATAACATCAACTTTTGAAAAACACAATAAGAGTTCAGAGTATATTCACAATAAATCAAATGCACTAGACCAGTTTTAGGACACATTTAATCCTTAAAAGAGATAATCATATTATCTATTTTGTGTGTTCTTATTATTATTTGGGTAATCAACATAAGATCCTTGATCTGGGGCTAAAAATATACTTTTTGATTCTACATCCAACGGTTCAATAATTGTGTAAATCGGAGCTATAACGAAGATTTTATTTTGGTTTTATGATTACTCTATTTTCGAGGTCGAAAACTGAGAAAAAATGCACTAAAATGATCACAAAATGGTCTAGACAACTCCAAAACTTGCCAAATTTATTTTTTTGTCTTAGTTTAGCCCTTGTGCACCTCTCACATAAATTTTGGGTCCTAACTCTTTATGGTTCAAAATTTCCCAAAATTTCCTAAAAGTGGTCATTTCACCACGAGCCCCGGTTGGCCAAATATTCCAAAAATACTAAAATTTGACCCGAAAATCATATTTTTGAGTTATATCTCATTGTGATCAGCTCGTCGCACTGATCGTTTTGATATATAACACTCACAATCTTTTTGGAAGTCAAAATTCATAAGGTCATGGTCAATGCATGGGGTCATCCTCGATCTAAGACTAAGGTTGCACCCAATGCACCATAGGGTCTGGATCACCCTAGAGGAAACACACCTGCCCAAAACATACCTGAATGCACTTCAGGTAGTCTTAGAGGAGACAACACCCCTCACAACGGATCCCATCAAGGAACCCCGCTCAAGAGAACTAACATCAGATCTTCTCGTGACCTAAACGAGAACATCTCTAAAACTCCCACATCTCATTACATTGAGAGTTCAAATCAGTCCAATGAAGGGCGAGATAGAGGTAATACAACCATTCGCATGCCTATTATAATGCCAAATCCTTTCGATCATGGAGGATGTCATTTATCTTATCGTAGTGTTGGTGAGGAAGGTACTCCTCTTGCACAACCTTGGAAGTCTCATCACTTTGAATTCTTAGACCAAGGTGCTAGAAGATCTCAACATAGGAAATTGGAGCATAGAAGCATACATTTTGATCGTTCCTCTCATGGATCTACCAGATCCATTCAGGAGTACATCGTAGATGAAGGAACTATAACTCAGTTGCATCCTATCCGCACCCGTAGTGAGTGTTCCCAATGAACATGCGGTACCCCTGCAACATCCTTGCATGAGGATTGCACCCCTAGGGAAGAACATAATATCAATGCAATCTTGAATCATCAAGGAAAAAGAGTTGCCAACCTTGTTGCACAGTTTGAAGCAAACAAGAACCCTCACAAGGAGTTGCAGAGTCCTAGACCTAGCATAGTAAATTGATCAAATCGATCCCATAGGTCAGATGCAATTCAGAGAGAACAAATGCTTCGAGAGAAATTGGAGAATTTACACATTGAGTGTGAGCGCTTGGAACACTTGGAACAAGAAAGTGCAAGACAACAACGGTTGCACCAACAATGGTTATATGAACACCGCTTAGAGGAACGTCTCCTTGATCTAAGGGAGCAAGAAGAGCGATCAAACATATTGGCTCGATTAGAATTACCTTCGCACAGTGAATACAGGTAGCAAAACCATGAGAGACGTGCTAATTCATACCTTGAGCTGCATAATAGGAGGGTAGATGATTATGTTCGCCATGCTTCTCGATATGCTTCTCTACCACATGAGCGTTTAGTATTGAAAAAACATGAGCATAGGCAATATGAAAAATCAGAGGCGGATGACCAGGATCAGCAATATCCTGAACCATCTTCTGTAGATGTGGCTGATGAATACAATTGACCACCTCATGCTCAAAGAAACTTACCTTCGCTTGCACCTCAAAGACCCATTTGGGAGGAAGAGATCATCTCTTCTCAAGCCTACAAGGTGCTTGCCAAGAAAATCAAATCTCTCGAGAAACAAGATGTGGCTAGTTAGAATCCCACTCTAAGAAAGATACACAATCAACCATTGTGTCCATCAGTGCCAAGTCCTGCTTACCCTAAACATTTTGAAATACCTAAATGGGATAAGTTTAAAGGTGATGAAGATGCGCAAGAGCATATAACAGGCTTCATTAGTGCATGCTTCCAGATACAGCATGATGATGCCTTGATGTTAAGAACTTTCATTATGACCCTCTCGGGTGTAGCTTCTGAATGGTTTAATCAATTACCTAGGCACAACATCACCAACTTCAAATAGTTGGCGGATGCTTTCCTTGAGCGCTTCTCATTTGGCACCAAAAAGAAAGCTAATCTATCTGACTTGGCCAATCTATGTCAAAATGATAACGAACCAGTCATGGATTATGGGGATAGATGGAGAAAATTAATGGTAGAGTTACCATTCTCTATTCCCACTACTGAACTTATTTGAATGTTTACTAAAAGTTGTGCCAAGCACATATCATTGTTGCTACAATTGCAACAATATTCAACATTCGAAGAGGCTTTGGCACAAGCCAAGGTCATTGAAGATATCAAGATGGAAGAAGGAGACCTAGAGCTTCATAGCGAGAAAGAATGGAACAAGAGCACGCGATATCAACCACAACAGGCTGAGCCTGTGCATGTCAACCAAATCGTGTTAAAAATTCCAAAAGAAGCACAAAGCCAACAACAAGAGAACTATCAAGCTCAAACTCCTCCTACGCATCACAACCAGTGTAATAGGGATAAAGGAAAGGACAAACAAAGACGTCCACCTCGTAAATATACATCATTGCCTGAATCTTTGGCATCAATTTTCAAATGCCTTTGTGAGGCTAAGGCCCTAATATTGCCTGAAGTGCGTGCCTTGGATCCTAATCACCGCAAACCTAGGGGGTATAGAGAAGATCTCTATTGTGTTTATCATCGGCAAAATGGCCATGATATCCAGGATTGTGTTGCATTCAAGAATGTAGTGCAAAATATGTTGGATAAGAACAAATTACAAATAGATAGTCCCTCGGCTATCGATAATCAAGACATCGACATATCCAAAAACCCTCAACACAACCATGAGGACAACAACAATCAAGTTGAGCACGTTAATGATATGCACATGGCCCCACCTGATGAGGGTTTTATTGGTATGATCAATATTGTAGCACAAAGTAAGAAATACCTTGATCAACCCAACATACCGAAAAGTTCAACTAAAGATGATAACCTATCATGGTCCATATCAACAATGAATTCAGTTCACTTACAAAAGGACCTTGTGATTACCTTTTGTAGGTAGGAGATTAAGCTAATCTCTAAGGATGAACCCGATCCTTCGCTACACATCATAGCGAGCATCAATCAGATTTTGTACAAGAGAGTCTTGATTGATACCGGGTCATCTATCAACATCATCACAACTACAACTTTGAAGCATTTAAATCTGCCATATTCGCACATTAAGGACTCAAAATTCACATTAAGAGCCTTCAATGATGCCACATCCCCAACAATTGGCACAACAATCTTACCTATACAGGTTGGGATAAAGATGATATCTACGTTGTGCCATATTCTGGAGGGTGAGAGGTAGTATAACATATTGCTAGGGAGACCATGGATGAGAGATATGGAATGTGTGCCTTCCATAGTGCACCAAAATATAAAATTCATACACCAAGGACAAGTGTATGTGGTCCCTCATGATCCTGAGCCGTTCAAATATTGTAAGAAAATTGATGAGCCACAAGAGACTCTAGCAACATGCAAACCTCAAAAGGTTCATTCGAATAAACTCAAAAAACATTCGACTGAGGCTTGCATCAAGGAATCACTACCTTCTCCCATCACCAAAAACCATTGTATCATATTACTTGATGAGAAGAAGAAAACATTAGTTAGCAAGACTGATGCAAAATCATCTCGACTAGTTGATGATTTACTTACAGCTAGTCTAAAAGCTAAAGCACCTTCTCAAGAGTTCATGGGAATGGTTGACATTAAGCTAAAGGATCGAGTGACTCTAAAGCATATAGAACAAGAGAGGGGGCAATCAATTGTTTCTTCCATATTGAAAGGGCCAAAACCTTTGAAATTAGTCACTCCTGACTCATTGCTCATGGTGCCTCTTCAAGAGAAATAACGAGTGCCTTCCCTACATCAAACTGGGGGTACTCAGGCTTACACAGTGCAACAATACAAAGTGAAACAAAAATCTAAACTGAGTCAGAAACATGAGCATGTGGATGCCGCTATCAAAGTGGATCATCAAGAAGCATCCACATCAACCCAAATAAAGGAAATAAGTGATTTACAATTACCTAATGGATCTCTAGCATCCACTTTTTCATTTCCTTCAATAGACAAAGGTATTTCGAGTCAATCATTGGAAATACACATGAATTCCTTGTCGGTATTGCGAGCCATTCTTAGTCATTTAGAGAAAATGGAACATCAAATGGATGAGCAAGATAAGGCGTTGCATGTTATCATGAACCAACTTGAAAACCTGGGATTACAAAGGCAACCCACATCTGAGGCTGACTCGTATCTCCTATGCAAGCACAGGAAAAACCTCAACAAGAGCAAGAGCCAATTTGGCCAACTCAACCATTGGGTCCTCACGACAAACCAATGTGGGTCAAGCACCCAAAATAGTAGCAACGCATTTGGACTCCTTTAAACGAGCCCATGTTAGACATTCTTCAAAATATGCAAGAGGCTGAGGTCATCACCTTACCTAACATAAAACCTATAGATCCAAATAGAGTTAAGCATAAGGGTTATAGAAAGGATCATTATTGTCTCTATCATTGAAGAGAGGGCCATGGCATTTGTGATTGTTATGGATTCAAGCATGTGGTTCAAAAACTCATAGATAGTTGGGTTTATCCCATAGATGGTTCACCCATAGTGTTTCAACCTACTAAAGTAGAGACCTCATATTCTCATGTGCAACCCCAAAGTCATCAGTCACCTCATAGGCCCACCAAGCCACCTCAACGAGTATTTTCATTTCAAATTACTGCTGCGACTTTATTTCAAAAACTATACGAGGCAAGTGCATTTGTATTGCCTGAGGTCGAGAAAAAGGAATCCAAACGTGGGCCCATTGATGGAAGTTTCTTTTGTAGATATCATCATATACATGGGCACAACATTTATGGGTGTTAGTCATTTAGGAAAGTGGTCCAAGACCTGGTGGAACGAAAGAAGCTCCGTGAAGACGGTTCACTTGTTCAACCCCATCAAGACATAGGCACTCCGTAGAGGTTCATGCCTCAATTGGAAGAGTTGATTTTTGTCACTCTTCCTAAGCAAGTTGATTACATTTTAGTGGATAACATGCACACTGGGGGTCTCCAAGGTAGCATACCTTCCCCATCATCCACGCCAAAGTTGATAAGGCAAAGAGAGGATTCAAGAGGTAGCACACCTCCCTCACCTTCATCGAGTGGCAAACACACTGGGGGTGCATAGGGCAACATGCCCTCCCCAAAAGGCTCCAAGGGTTCCAAACACCGCTTGGTCATGGCAGCAAAAAGGCTCCAAGGGTTCCTAAAACCACTTGGTCATGTCAGTAAAAGGCTCCAAGGGTTTGCTTAAAACCGCTCGATCAATCCTAAAAAGGCTCCAAGGGTTCCCGAAACCGCTTGGTCATGTTAGTCAAAGGCTCCGAGAGTTTGCATAAAATTTCTCGATCAATTCCAAAAGGCTTCGAGGGTTTTGTTAAACACCGCTCGGTCATCCTAAAAATCTCCAAACACGCTCATAAGTAGTTTGGTCAAGCAAACAACTCCAAAGGCATCTGCAAGCCCTTTGGTCATCCTCAAAGGATCTGAGGGTTGTTAAACACCACTCGGTCATCCTAAAAGGCTCCAAGCTCTCCCATGAGTAACTTGGTCAATCAAAAGGCACCAAGAGTTTCTAAAAAACTGCTTGGTCAACCTAAAAGCTCCAAGGATTCTAAAAGATCGCTTGGTCATCCCAAAACGCCCCAATTGTGTTCATAATCCCTTTGGTCAATCCCAAAAATCTCCAAGGGTGGTGATGAACCACTTGGTCAATTCAAAAGGCTCCAAAGGCATGTACTCACCATTTGGTCAGATATGAGGCTCAAAACCCATAAAAAATATTTAAAATCAACAAAAAACCAAAAAAATTGGTAAAGCATAAAATCCAAAAACATTTGCTTTTGTATTTTGCATATTCATTTGCATTCACACATGCATTCGTTGCATTACATTACATATAGGCATTCATCATCCGTTGCATTTTGTAATAGAATGGGTCGTGTTTGTCAGTCTTACAAACGACACCACATTTGTGTCTAAATAATGCACCTCTACATTTATCATAATCCGTTGCATACATATACAACGCTTGTTGCTATAAAATACTTAAGTATCCAAGAGTTTTTTGGTCACTCAACCATACCTAGTGGGTTTCTCAGGTGTCATAGAAATCTTGCTTTACTTTTGTAGATGAGGTCAGTAGTTGGGATAGTGCTTGACATATCAGGATCCCGTCACTAAGCAAAAACATATAAAATCATGCTAAGATAAGGGAGGATGAAAGCTACGAAAGTGATCCTATATTCTCTAGAGAGATGGGTTTTATTACCTGCTTGTCTTGCAAATAGTTCGGTCTAGAATGGTGAACCTTGGCAAAAGGACAAGAATTTCCCCTATTCGTACATAGATACAAAGTTTAAATCTTAGATCAAAATTCAAAGTTCAAAGTTCAAAGTTGAAAGTTCAAAATCCAAAGTTCAAAGCTTATAATTCAAAGCTCAAATCTCAAAGTAATATAGTGAATCAAAAGCACTATAAAAATCCCTTGCTCAAAGTAAAGCGTAAATGAAATGTAAAAAATAGTGAAAACAAAATCACTACATATGAGCCAGTATCAAAAAACGAGGTGAGAACTTGAATCCCTGGATTGTTCACCATTCGAAAGCCATAGAGTGAACCTTGATTGCAACAATGGGTTGAAAGAGTCCCACCTATTCTTAGAGTAGTAGTTCTGTTGGGTGATCCCTAATCTCAAAAATGGGTTGAAAGAGTCCCACTTGTGTTTAGAGGGGTAGTCCTGATCAATTTGCAAGATGAGCTAGCTCTAGGTGCCTAAGGTTGTCTAGCATTATAGGCCAATCAAATTTGAAAAAAGTATGATACAAACATATGAGGAACCCGATCTCACATATGGGTTGAAAGAGTCCCAACTGACATCTAGGGTATGCCTATGATCTATCTAAAAATACTCACATGCACACACAAGGATAATGAATAGTTTGGTCTTTCACGACAAAGCCTTGTACAACAGAAGCCTTGTACAGTTAGTATGTGACATTTGAGAAGTCTACTAGGGTGTTTGAGTCTCATGGAAAACCTCAAAAGAAATTCTCTAATAGCAACAACATACCAAATATCACAAATCATCCAAAAATAAATCATGTCAATCATGAAAATTGCAAAATAACTCATGTCAATCATGAAATTGCAAAGTATCAAATTCAGGATACATCATTACAAGTAAACACAAAGTTTCCAGGATATAGGATAGATACCGGATGGATATCAGAAATGATATTTAGACGACCACTGACTATATCATGCATATCTCAAAATTACAAAAGAAATATCGAGTGACATATGATATCACCCGCATCATACCATTTCATATCATTGCATTTCATATATGGGTGTTTAATTGATTAAATTCTTGTAATGAGGATTTCCAATTACATTCATGATTTTTATACATTATGTGGTGTCATCCATTAGATTGATAAACACATATCACATTCATTCCTTATGTTTTAAGTGAGCATACATGTTCATTTACATTAAATCATCATTGTGTAAATAATACATTAAATCTATTGCATTAGCATATCGGAACACAAGTATAAATTAAATGCATGCAAAGAAAGCAAAATCAAATATGCATTTAAAGCAAAACATTGCATCAATAAGCACCTATCATCAAATTGCACATCTAATCATATAGATCACTGCATACCATCATTATAAAGTAAATAGTTATCTAGTGCATGTCATCCATACATCACATCATATAGCATCAGATCAACATAACATGTAAGAATTGCATTCATCATTGCATCCATAACATAAAATAAAAACAAAAATATTCTTAAGCATCAACTGGGGTATTCTGAGTATCATACTCCCCATCCAGCTCTAGAGATGTCCAAGTTATTTGGTTGACCTCATAAATGCACACATTTGCTCACCATAAGGAGTTTTAAAATGGACAATTAAGCATATCTACAGGTCCAGAATTTCAAAAAATTTAAAATTAACAAACAAAAAAAAATCAAATAAATCAAAAGCCAAATGCACCTCGTATCTCAGTTATTTACCCTATACACTTGGCGGTTGCAGCGACTTGCGATCCATGCAATCCGACAAGATGAGTAAATTACCATAAGGACATTTGGGGTAAAACTGTCATCGTTGACTTGACATGCTTCTTTTCAATCCCTAAGAAGGCCTAGACGGTCGGACTGCTCCAAGGGAATGAGATACTCATCGTAATTCTCCTATGATATTTTTAGCATATCATCGACAATATGATTCAACACATGCCTAATCGAAATTGCTTTCATTTCGATTTCCTAAGAAGGCCTTCATGGCTGGACCGCTCCATGGGATAGAAATATGCAATTACTATTAATAGTTACAATCATAGCTAATTAGGCCTTGCCAAGTATTAAAATGCTAAATCTTAATTTTTTCAAAGCTTTCATAGTGGTCAAGTGACCTCGTCGCTTCATTTAATTATCATTACCCTCATCGACTCATCGCTTGAGGGGGTAGTCACTATTCAAATCATAATCAAAGTCAACAGAAGATCCCTTGATCTTGTTAAAATTGTGTTTGTCTTACGAATCATTTCAAACAATTATCATAACTTTACACCTTGTTGGGGCAAAAAGCAAAAATGATGAGTTAAGCCTTTGTCACTTCGTCTATCGGTCCTATCCGATTATACCCAAAAATGCCAAAGCACCAAATGTAAGCCTTCCATCTAGTTGGAAGCAAATTTAAGCCTTTCACCAGTTGAAAGCAATGATTCTAGGATGCACATCCTTTTTGCAGGACCTAGGACATCTAATATTGATCAGACTAATGATCATCATGCAACCTTTGACATCATTTTAGGTGGTTTATTTTTGCTCACACGTTGTTCGATCTCACAACGCATCTCAAAAGGGGCATCTGTAGACACCTAAAACGTGTCATGTCGAGGGCGACTACTCATATGGGATATGCTACAAGACCATATGGAATATCTTGGACAAAATCCAAGATAGAGCAGTGGTTCTAACCACTCAATTTGGGCTCCTTAGCCTAATCAGTCTGAACCACGGCTGACACCTATGGTCTATAGTCTGAACCGTGATTGACACCTGTGGTCTACAGTCCGAACTGCGAATGACACCTATGATCTATAGTGTAAACCATGGTTGACACCTATAGTTTACAGTTTGAACTGTAGTTGTCACCTGTAGTCTCAACTAAAGTTCAGTTGGCCTTCATCCGAGCCAAATCGATTTGAACAACCATTTGATCTAGAAGAATATGGTTAAAGGATGAAAGCTTCCAATCCAACTATCCTAACCACTCCTTCTTGTTCTTGGCTTCTCCATGAAGCCATCCTTAGCCCTTGGGTAGTCCTATAAATAACCCCTCAAATTAGGGTAAAGACATCAAGCAAGCATTGGAGATTAGAGCATCGAAGCCCTGTTAAACTATGAACTCACTTGAGTGCACTAAGAGAGATATTTTTTTCTATCACTTTTCCAACCTAAGCATCATGACAAATTATGTCATGGGTGCCCTAAGGAGCTAGAGAGTCAAGAAACACTAATTTGGGCAAATGGAGGCCCTATTCGATAATTCAACTGCCAAACCTATCAGAGGACATTGAGGCGACCCTTGATCATCAATTGGACAAGGAGGATCAAGCCCACAACCCTAAATTTGGAGGGTAAACCTACTTGATTGCTAGCCACGGCTGAAAATCATGATTTATAGTGTAGACTGCTCATCAGAGCTGTGGTTTGCAACAGGTGACAGATCTCCTTACTGTTCTTGTTCTAGATTATTTAATTAGATTAGTTCAATCATTTGTATAGTTAGAATAAGGTTTTAGAGAACTCTGACTCGTAGATTTAGTGCTTGGAGTAATTCTAGTGCATTAGTGTAGAGTAGTACATTAATGGCTTCTTTTCATGCTAACATGATTAATTTCATGCAATTGATCCATTAGATAGATAGTTGTACTTCCTTCTTTCATGTTTTTAACAATATTTATGAATATTGCACAAGTTTAATATGTTTTATCCATCTTCTTTATTTCATAGTTTTTATGATATATTTATGCATATTTTCCTCAAAGGGCCTCATCATGAGAGTTTGCCTATTTGTATAATGCTTTTGTATTGTTTCTTGACTGCAGGAAAGTAGGTTCGAGGCAGCTTCAAATTTTCAAATACCTTCCTCAATGTGAAGAAGAGGGTTGGCTCCACCCTAGAGCAGTTTGTGACTATTTGGAAAAGCAATAGTAGTGCGCCTACCCCATTGAGGGCTTTGGCATTGTATTAATTATATCAACATCTGGGTGACCCTAATAGGCACATGATTGTAATCAAGATTCACTTCTAATATTAATAAAAAATCATGCATTTTCATTGTTATATGTAATCTTGTTATCTTCTCATGCTTTTATGTTGATTTCCATTAATGTAATAGATAGGTGCACATTTTTTGAATAGGTCAGGACCCAACAACTACAAGATCTGGAACAACTCTAGATCTATATAAGGACCCCTAAATCCAATCAAAGTAAAATATGGACCAATAGATTAGAAATAATGGGATCTCTCTCTTGACTAAAAACAACCACAATCCATAGGTTTTGAACCTTGACCAAAAATGGGACCACCACTATCAATCGTTGTTGTCATAAACCACCAAATACCACCGACATGAACACTAAAAATACAACCTCAAAAAACACAGGTACTACCATAGAGATCTCAAGGGTATTCCAATCATGGCCTAAAACTAGGAATGAACACCTTGAGATCCCCATAAAAGGGATAAGAACTCCCCTAATCCTTGTGGGTTCTAACCCCCTAGGCACACAAAAAATAAAAATAGAGCCATACCCCTGCAAAATATGAACACCAAGTCAGTTTACCGGTAATTCCTCAAGGGAAGACTAAAAGCATGGACCAACAAAAAAGTAGATCTATCAATTTCAAGAGCAGACCAATGCCACCTCCCAGAGGATCACCCAAACCATACAAACTGTTAGGATGTTCAACACCATCAGGTAGGAGATCCAAACAATATCTAGAAAACAATATGTTCAAACCATGCGATCCAACACATAGATTAGAGCCACTAGACAAGAGATCCAAGTAGGTTCCATAAAGCCCTACCCCTTTGAGCTCTACTTCCACCAACACAATCTTCTTGCTCTTTGTCATATTGCTCTGTATCCAGTATCCATAAGGGTCATATCTTCTGAATATGGAGTGCAATCTGGATCTTGTGGTCTTCATAATATTTTACTATAAAAGGGCTTATCGTAGCCAATGTGATTTGAACCAGACTTGAATGAACCTATGATACATTTAGATCTACTAGGGTTTTCTACTTTAGCTTCAACCTTGTATGCTTTTGTTGATCTACTAGGGTTTTCTAAGCTGCTACTAGATCTCGCTCCTCCTGTGGAACCTCCACTCCACACACCTCTGATGCCCTTGCTTCGCTAGGATTACCATCATTGCTTTGCTAGGGTTTTTGAAGCCACTGCTAAGATATTTTTAGGGTTACATCCTTTGGGGGTGACACTGTTCTACCCATTAAACTGATCTATTTTTTCCATCAGTTCGTGCTTTTAGTCTTTTGTTGAGGAGTTACCAAGAGGTTTGCTTCATGTTGTCTTTTGCAAGATTTGACTTTGTTTTTGTTTTTATGTGCCTGTGGGATTAGAACCCATAGGTATTAGAGGTAGTTCTTACTCTTTTTTGGGATCTCAAGGTGTTCCTTCTTGGTGTTGAGCCAAGATTGGAATACCCTTGAGATCTCTATTTATATATTATTATTATTATTATTATTAAATAATAAAGATAAAATATTTTTTTATTTTCAAATAATATTTTTATATTAAAAGAATATATATAATTAAAATCTAATATATTAAATTAAATACTTATTTATTTTTATTTATTATTATTTTTAAGAATAAAAATTAATCAAATAATATATAATTTTTGTGTGATAAATTTATGTACATGTATTTTTCCTTGATAATTTTTATTTTAAGAGTGTTTTCAAGAATTTGATATTATTTACAAAATTTATAATAATTGGATAAATATTTACATTTAATTATATTATTAATTTAATAAATTTTATGAGACCATGAGAGTTGAACACTTGACCTTGCATCTCTCATTCACCACTCCATGGAAGCATCATATAAAATACTATATATATAATAAGTATTTGTCAAAATATTTTATTATTATTATTTAAAACTTGTTTTTATTATTTTTTTTATAGCCCCCATTTTGATCTCCTAGATGAAAGCCCAAAGCCAAACCATTATGGTGTTCCACAAGGACAAGCATATTTTTAATTAGGAATATATTTAGTTTCATGATAACAGTTTGCTTAAGCCCATTATTGGAGAGTTTGGGCTTGTATATTTTGAATATACTTCATAAAAAACATGGACTTTTTAACATTCATGGGATAAAGGATTATTATTTTCCTTTAATGGAACTTTAGATGTTGACTCATTAGAAATATTTTGGTGTGTAATGTTAATTTTTGAATTAATATATGAGGCTATTTATATCCATAGATAATACTTTTGAATTTATTGTAATATTATTTTTTTCTCATGAAAAATGACATTTGTAAGAAAATATAAGATTGGTGAATAATGTCATGTGTAAAGTGAGTTAGTGTATTTTTTTAAATTTCTCCATTGTTGAATATATGTATGATTTATTGTTTATGATTTTTATTTTTAATAGATTAAATTTTAACATAAAATCAGAATGAGATGGTACAAGCTTCATATTGTCATTGTCAATAACTTAATACTTATTTAATACCTAGTGTTAGGATCTAACACGACTATGTATACCTTATTAATTATAACATTCAAATAAATTTACATTCATTTGTTAGTTTTGTTTTAGGTATTATATCTATTTTAAAAGGATCTCTATATATTGTTATGCATAATCATAGCTTGAGTATTGTGCTTATTGGTTATTGCTTCAAACGAGATCAATGATCATCTGTAAACAAAAATCATTATATCATGTAATTATATTAAACAAAAATATTTATATTTTATGATCTATAATACATGATAATGTTCTCCACAATATAACAATAGTAAATAAAAATATGGAAGATACGATATGGAAGTAACCTAATAATTTTAATCATTATCATAGATTAAGTTATACTAAAAGATTAAGTTTATATATGCCAAGTAAACTTGGTGTTTAATGGTAAAACAAAATGAAATTACATCATAATAAATTATAACTAGAAGATACAATAGATGGTATCTTCAATTAAACTTATAGAGAAAGTATTATATGGTAAAACATTAAGGACTTGACTTTGTGGAGACTTAAGGATTTAATCACAAATGCTCCATTTATCATAGTACTAGACACATATAAGTATTTCCTACTTTCTATAAATAATTTCTAAACAAGCCTAGATGGAGTCCTCATATAATATGATAGAGTAATTGCTTAAATATGCTTTAATAAGTATAAAAAACTCTCTTATATATTAATGTATGCACACAAGCAACTACACTATTCTTTACAAAACTTATCATTTTCAAGCTATCCTAAAAACTACCTCTACAAATTTATAACAACTATAAATTATCTTAGGTAATGGAGATTAACTCATTTACAAGAGAAACATGAAATTTAAAAATGAATATAAGTTTAAAAATACCAATTTTCTAAATATAAAAAGGCTCTTCTATGTGTATTTGTGCATGCATGTGCACATATACATGAATAAAAGATTATAAATACCACTTTTCTAAGCATAAAAATGATCTTCTATATGCACGCTAGCACACACACATACACACATAATTAGGTTCTCTTATAACCTTAAAGGAAAGATATAACCAAGTGGTTTTCATGGCCATCTAGCCTATCTAGAAGATCGTTGTCCTATTATTCTTACTTTAAATTTGATTAGAAACATTTGAGTATAACAACCCTCTATGCACACACACACACATGCTCGCATACGCATGCACACACAGACAATGAAGTGCTCTTATAACCTTTAAATGAAGGATACAACCAAATGGATTTCATATCCATCTAAATGATCTAGAAGATAATTATCCTATTTTTCTTAGTCAAATCAAAATGACTTATATTATATTTGAATAGAATAATTTGAGTGTTATACCCCTCTTGATAGTGTATCCAAATGTATCTATCTTAGTAACTCTTGGTATTTTATATATAAAAAAATATCATAAATTTTGGAATCAAACCATGTATTTCTATTATGTTCACAATACATAATAATAAGTAAATATAACAAATATTTAGAATAAAATTTCATACAAGGAAATCCCTAAAAGTTGATGACCACTTCCCAATCACATAATCAACTCCCACTAGTATTGTCCATTTGAAATCTATCAAATCTATCCATATACAACAACTCAATCAGGATAATATATATAAGAAATACATTGCCAAATCCAACCAATGTTAAGTATACATTGACCTAGAAATATACAATCAAGGAATCTTATTAAAAATCATAAACATCATATCTAATCTACTAGTTAAAATCTTAACTCTCCTAGCTAAATAATTTTAAATATTTTATTACAATCCTAAAAGAAACACCTTCCTCTAGTGCTCCATGTTTCATTTTTCCACTCCCTAATTTTCCTTCACCAGTAATCCCCAATTTATTTTTCTTTATTTAACTCTTATATTCCTTATTTAGTTGAGGTACAAAATATAACCAAATATACTATTTTGTAATGAGCTATTTATGGATTCTACTAGGGACACACTCATCCAACTAAAAAATATTATATTGTTGTTACATTTTTTTTTGAATTTACATGGTGGAATCGGTAGTCACCACAAATCCAAACAGGCTATGATTTTATGGCTGCCACAGTATTATGTGCTATCCACCCCGAAACCCGCCACACAAATATTTTGCGCAATCTTCCCCTATAACCACCATGTCGCAATCATTTTAAATATTTTACGTCATTGAAAGCACTAGAAAAAGAACAAGCATTCAGTCCAAAAAGACATGAGATTTTAACCTTGGACCTCCGCCCCCCTTACGAGGTTTGGTCGAACCAATTGGTCTACACCTCGGACCTATTAATTAAACCAATATAAATTGTGTTTTCTATTAAATATATTATTTTCTTCCTCAAAATATTATATTTTTGTAATTAGCTCCTTACATCAATTTCATTAAGAGATAAGATTTCACTCAACTAGTTGCCCTTTATAATTATAATTTCACCAAGATGAATATTGATACCACAAATGTATAACCTATCCACTACCTAGTTTCCTTCTCTATATCTACAAAAATAATCCTATTTTCGATCCAATCCCCAAATTCATTTTTTTCATCGCATTAATACTATTTTGTAAACCCCTCTCAATTGAATTATATGTCTATTCTTTTTTTATAGCAATCGTGATCGCTATAAAATGTGCCCTAGCCTCTACATAGTTGTTAGTTGAAATTACATATGATTCTAAATAAGTAGGAATAATTTTGCATCAATGCTTCTTCTATCCTTCTTAGATTTCCTTTGGAAACACCATCAAAATTAATACTAAAAATTCTAACTTTTACACATAGATGATAACTCCATCACCATAGATGATATTTCCATGTATATTCAGATCATGTGACCATGAGACAAGAACCTCTTTTTCCACACTTCAGACTTATCATACTAAACACTCTGTTTAGTATAAACATTCTATGATAAAGATAATATTATGATTCTAAATTTGAACATGATTTTGAGATTTGTTTTAAAGACTATTTGATTGATTTTAAGCCATAAATTCCAACAAATAACAAATAACAAATAATGACAGGACCAATGCTCCACAAAATACATAATACATAATGCTTTAGCTTTAAACAATTAATCCCATATTGATCCACACTTTATTGACCATTTCAATGTTATGGAACTACCCCGTATACTTTAACCTCAAATTATCTAAAAAAATAAACATTAAAGAAATAGACAATTTAATGCATTTAGATCCTTCTTATACAAAACACATATAAAAAAATCCATCTTATCTTTTTTAATAGACTCTCTCACCCATAAGTATTTTAATTTAGATTGTTAATCAAATAAAATTTGAAAGCCTTAAAAAACACTTTTATTAACAATTATTTGAAAAAAATTAAATTAAATTCTAATTAGTTTAAAATCTTATTCTAATTTGAGCTAGTGTTTACTATGTTTTCTTAGATTCTAAATTAACTCATTCATCCACATAAAATAGGAAAATAAAAGTTTTAACTTATTTTACATATGTGAAACAAAATATTAGAAACCTTACTTTGCTTACCCACTTCGCAGAAGAGTAATTTTGCTCTATTTCTTCTTACTCACCTATACGAAGATAGCCAAACCCAGCCAGAGGAAATGGATTTTATTAAATATGACGGTAGAAAATGGTTTCTTCTTTCTATTGTCCTTGGTTGAATTTTTAATCATGACGGTCAAAGAACCGCACAAACGGATTTCGATATGGAAGGTTTCTAGACTTCATTGCTTTGCACGATGTTATTGTTTTGGGAGTATCTACGTATCAAGTAAGTAGGAGAAGAGAGAAAAAGAAATTTTAAAAAGCATTTTTTTTTTTTTAGTTCTCGAAAAAGTCTTAAGTAATTTTGATGACAGTTTACCTGTAAGTATTTGGGTGTTTGTCTTTTTTTAAGTTTTTTAAAAAATGCAGTCTGTTCTAACTTGGAATTTTCATATAAAATCTTTTTTAACTTTTTCTTTTTATAAATTGCAGTCTCTTTTAACTTGGAATTTTCATATAAAAATTTAAAAGCACAGATAGAGGGGTTCTTTACATTCATATTATTTATTTGGGTTGCTATCAATAAGTTTATATTACCTCGAAATTTGTGTCATCATCTTTAATGACCTATCATTGTTAATTCGGTGTGAGGGAGACCAGACCACTGATCGCTCTAAATTTGTACCATCATCCTTGGTGGCACGTGTGAGAGAGACCACTGTTCCCTCTAAATTTGTACCATCATCTTTGGTGGCATGTGTGAGAGAGACCACTGATCCCTCTAAATTTGTACCATCATCTTTGGTGGCACGGAGGTGTGAGGGAGACCACTGATTCCTCTGAAATTTATACATCATGACACGTGGTCTCTCAAAATTTGTATTATTATCATCGATGACACGCACTCAAAAGATTAACATAAGACTACTATCTTTACAACAAACATGATTCCAAGGTTTAATCATAAACCTTTTTAATAAATACCTGTGGTAATTACAATCCACAAACCCTTAATACCTACTAATTGCTTCATCTTTCACTTGGAATCTTCGTTCAACTCTATTCATAGTCTTCCAAACAATCATATACTAACAAAATTCACCGATTTAAGAACATTTTTACGCCGACAGATAAGATATGTCGAGGGCAACCTTACGTCACCCTAAAGCAAATTTGAGCAAATCAATTAACGACGATCCACCTCATAATATCATAATTTGAATTCACCGATTTAAAAACATTTTTTACGCCGACCAATAAGATATGTCGAGGGCAACCGTACGTCACCCTAAAGCAAATTTGAGCAAATCAATTAACGATGATCCACCTCATAATATCATAATTTGAATTCTTGGTTTCGACGTCCGGCATTATCGAAACTTTCCAAAATATAGATGAATGGTTCAAACCGCTGCAGAGTATTTTAATATTTAATCAAAATACTTTCTATAAAACTTATGGCCTTGCATGCAGGAGGCCTTCGTCGACGTCTGTTCATGTCCAACAGACGGACAGCTAACGTCAATTCAATCGTCAACGTGGACGACGATTTTCATTAATATATCCAACAGACAGACAGGTAACGTCCATTCAATCGTCATCCTGGACGGTGATTTTCATTCATCTGTCCCTATCTTTCCTCCTCATTTTTCCACTTCAATTCGTTGGGAACTCTGATGCAGCGAATCGGATGTTTCACGAGTTCGATTCTCCTCCCATACACTTTCTTATTAATTGGATACAATCAGTTAATTCCTAGCAATTAGCAACCATGAAAGGAGGATCTGGTTTGATCGCAGTCACGGCGTTGGTTTCAGCAGCGCTGGTGTCATCTTTCAAAGCTCGGCTTCAGCTTAGTGTCTTGTGCGTCAGGGGGGTGAGTCAACAATTATCCTTATATATGCAGATTCATATTTCATCTAATTTCATCTTTTATAGCCGTCCGTTGGTTTTCCGTTGGTTTTTTTGGGCATTAGCGTGTATTTTATTTGAGATTGGTTGATTTACAGGGTGGTTCACAATCGTCTATCACATCAGAGGCACGAAAGGATGAGAAGGCCAGTGAAGAAGAGGTATTCTCTGCGAGGTTCGATGGGCTGAGGTTTATTGAAACGCTGGTTACCGCTCACAGATAGACAGTCGTTTCCATGTTATTCTCGTACATATCACAATACAAGCGAAAATTGTCTAGCCATAAAATTCAATGCTTCTCTTTTTAAGGATCCTCTGCAACTTTTCATTGCCTCTCTTTATATGTATTTGTCTTTCTTCGTGTGTGTGTGTTTGTTTTGAAGGATTATATACTTAAGACTTTGGTAGATTGTTACGATTTGGTTTACTGTCACACTTATTTTGTTATCAAAAGGTCGTTTTATACGATCGTTCTTTTCCTGGGAATAGTAAATTCTGGTGCTGGGTTTAATTTTGCTTGAAAAAATAACATATAATTTATATCTGTAACTGAAATATCAATGTGTGTAAACCTTTAGCAATTTTAAGAATTAATTACATTATGTAACTGTATAATTTGATATATGTGAAGTTGTGAATTATCATTTTATGATCTCGATTAATCTAATAAAATTAGGATTACTAAGCTTTTGGACTCTTTTTGTAATTTCAAATACAGGATCATATGATTTACTCATATTTTTAAAATCAAGAAATAGGTGAAGGGATAATAATGTGTTTAATTGAAATAAAGTTAAAACTGGTTGAATAAAAATGTGTCCAAAGTAAGAAATAAAATACAACTTGATATAATTTATTTATATAATAAATACCAGGATATGAGAAAAGGAGAGGAAAATGTGTTAAATTGAAATAATTTTAAAAAGCTTGTGGTAGATTTGAAAGATAAACAAAGAGAGTGGAAAAAGAATCTATGAACAAAAACATAGACCAAAAGAATGGAAAAAGATGCTTTGAACAATAGCCGTCCTTTTCAGGTCGGTGCTTGTATGTCTCTTGTGATGATAAGCCAAGCCAGTGGTATTGTTGACCTCGAGTAAATGGGCATTGTCAAATCAGACAGACAGCTCACGAAACATTACTAAGTTTATCCCATGGAGAGAAGATTTTTTATTATTTATTATATATATTTTTATTTAATAAATTTTAATTATTTATGGTTAATTTAACTCTTCTAAAAACATTAAAGAAAACCCTCTCTCATGGAAATATGTCCATAAATCTTATATAATTAAGTCAAGGGTTTTCAGGAGGCAGGTAATGCTAACCATCGAGGTTTTCATTTCTTCATGAATTTTAATATGCTACTATTATTTTATGGCGCACATCGATAGTATCTTATATTTAATTACTGCAGAATTTATCTATTAGTATCTCGCTTAATATAGAGATAGTTGTTTCTGTAATTTGAAGGCATTAAAAGTACCCAAATATTATTTCAATATACATAAAATGATACGAATAAAGAAGAAGGACAAATATTATTTCAATATACATAAAATGATACGAATAAAGAAGAAGGACAGCAGACCAGAGCAAAGGTAGTATTCCAATTTTGGTAAAACTACTCTTTATACAGCGAGTCCAGATAGTTGTAAAATAAATTTATTAAATCGAATGCAGAGGGAGAAAAGAATAAAAAAATTATGAATTGAAGGCAGAGACAGCTGGAAATTTGTTTTAATGACAAACCAGCGTTTCATAGTAATGTAAGCCGTCAAACTCTGGAGCAAAGACCACTCCTAATCTCCTCGTCGTTGAGCCTCTCTTCACATCAACGCTCACTTCTCTTGATTTGCCGTTTATTTCCCCGATAATATCTCGGAATCTCACATCCTGCAAATGGAAACCACGTTTCCATCAGAAAACAAAATAATAATTGTACCCTTTTTTTTTAAAAGAAGGGAGAAGAACAAAAACAAAAAGGAGATTGCTCCATACATGGGGATGGAAGCTGCAATAAGCTCCAATGGCGCCAACGGCAGCAGTCGCGACAGCCAGAAAAGGCATCGCAGAGAGAACCATTTGCTCTTACGTTTCGATTGGCTCCACCTATTCTTTTTAGCCTCAATTGACGCAAATTTCTGCCCACGGATGAAACAGCAAACAGCCCGTGCAAAAGTAGGCAGAAACAGAGGAGTTTACACAAGTATTAGTTTAGAAAGCTCCGCGCAACATGATTCACATAAAACCTATATTTATACGCTTACGATCGACGCGACGCGAAGTTTCGAATCTCTGCGAGCATCGACGGGCGATCAGACAAGACACCGAAATATGGGGAGATAACACTTTTCTTTGATTTCTTCAGTCACAGACGACCTCTAAAAGCGCGGAATCCACGTCGGACATAATACGGGCTATGAACGTGGAACGAAATTCGTTCATGGGAGACTGCATTGCGTGATTTATTGTTATACCTAGTTACGTTAGACACCCTCAGGAATCGAATCGACCCTCGAAAGTTGCGATTATGCATTCAAGTGGCAGCTCCAGCTAAATATAGGGCATATAACCCCATTTGTGTGTTCTTATAGTGGTAGTAACAGTCGTCTGTAACAGTCAATAATTATAGGGTGATCAGTGACATAAATATCATAACAAACAATGTCGGTAATTACATAGTATAAGGAATTCTAGAGTTAATGACTAAACAGTGTTAGTAGTCACAGTACACTTGACAGAACAGTGTCTTGAGTGGTCAGTAGTCAGAATAGATAGGGGAGTCGGTTGACATAGTACCCAACTTTTGAATCCAACCTTTAGAGGAAAAACCGACGTCACTAGTAGACTCGTCAAAATAACAATAATTTTTTTTTTTTTTCAAAGTTTGGGGTGCCAAAACTACTCTTCAAAATAGCAATAAAATTCTTTTTTTAAAAAGTTTGGGGTGTCGAAAACTAGTGTTGTGGAATATAGCTCATTGTGACCATCTTCTCGAGCTGATCATTTCCATATATAGCACTCAAGCACTTTTTTGGACTTATTACTAAAAATAGTAATCCCTGAAATCAAACTTCTATTTATAGTAAGTCACTAATAGTCGTTCAAATCGCACCAAAATGGTTGTTGGTACTTGTGGACACTAAAAAGAGATGGAACAAACTACCTTAATATTGAAGACCATTACCAAACAACTTAGTGCCATTATCCAAGACAATCAATCAATACGGGATGACATCCAACACTTCAAAAGTGAATACATTACCTCCAAAACTAAAATTCAAGAACAAATTCTAGAGGTTGAGTCTAAGCTTCAAGGCAACCCGCAAGTATTTTAGTATCAGGATACATAACAATCAGGGCAAGGAAAAGGACCCCATAAGGAAAAAGAAGGTTTTCACACTAATTTTTATTGTGATACTACCTTCAAGATGCCTAAATTGGACTTTCCTAAGTCTAATGGGAAAGACGCGGATGGGTGCTTATGTCGTGTTGATCAATTCTTCCAACTCTACACTGTCCTTAAATATTATTGGGTCAAGATGGATCCTTTCAATCTTGAATTCGAAGCTTTACAATGCTACCATTGGTTTCAACACATCGTTACCGATCCTTCTTGGGAAGTTTTTGAATCACAACTACTCACTTGATTTTGCCCTAGTGAGTATGATGATTTCCAATGAGCACTAACCAAGTTGAGACAAACTGCTACAGTTTGAGACTACCAGGCCCAATTTAAAAAATTGGCTAACCAAACCAAGGGGTTGAATGAAGGGTTTTTTATGAGTTAATTCATCAATGGCTTAAAGGATGATCTTCAAGCTGAGGTTAAGATGTTCAAACCGCAAACAATGATGTAGGTCATAAGCCTAGCATGGTTGGCCGAATCCAAATTTTTAGCTCAAAGGAGGACACCTAAATTTCAACCAACCAAACCTTCTTTTCCTCCCAAGTTCACAAGAAATAATGAAAATAAATCTATCCCCTCAAATGCTTGCCCATCGAGGAAATGGATGCTCATCGAGCCCAAGGGTTGTGTTACAATTGTGATGAGAAATATTTTAGAGAGCATAGGTGTGTCCAAAAGTTATTCTTGATAAATGTAGAGGAACCTGTAAGTAGTGACCACAGTGATGATGAAGCAGAAACAACAGAAGAACAACCTCAAAATGAAGAGGCAGTACATGAAGAACCTCAGGCAAAAAAAATTGTCTACGCTCTTGTAGGGATTACTACTCCATAGACCATGAAAGTTGTGGGTTTTTTCAAAGGCCAATGCCTTACAATCCTTATTGATTCAGGTAGCACACATAACTTTATTGATCCTCGAATTGCCAAAATAGGCCAAATATTATATACATACATGCAATTCCTTTGAGGTTATGGTGGCAAATGGAGGGACCTTACCTTGCAAAGGAAAATGTCATAATGTTAAATTGAAAAAAAAGGATTCTGATCTCAAAAAAGATATGTTTTCTCTTCAATTAAGGGGACGTGATATTGTGTTAGGAGATCAGTGGTTTGGTACCTTGGGCACCATTGCATGGAATTTTGCAAAATTATGGATGCAGTTTTCATAGAATTGATAGTCTTGCACTCTTTAGGGTTCAAAAGCAAGGTCTCCTCATATTATTAGCTCAAACCATATGGAGAATTTGTTAAAAACATCTTCTCATGGGTTCATTGCATAGATATTTGCAATCCAGCCACCTACTACCGAAGTGGACCAAATTCTTGAATATTTGCAACTTGTTTTGATAAAGCACAATGTAGTTTTTGTCGAACCAATAGACTTGCCACCACATTGCTCCCATGATCATGTCATTCCATTCGTACCTGGTAGTGTACCACTTAACATCAGGTTATATCGATACCCTCATACCCTTAAGTCAGAGATAGAGAAGTTAGTTCAGGAATTGTTAAAAGCTAGAGTCATTCGCCCAAGTAACAACCCTTACTATCTTATTGGTGCGAAAAAAATATGGATCATGAATATTATATGTTGATTTTCGTGAGCTTAATATGCTCACAATTAAGGATAAGTTTTCTATTTCAGTGGTGGATGAATTACTGGATGAGATTTTTCTCCAAATTAGATCTTCGCTCCGAGTACCATCAGAACAAGCTCAAGGATGAATATATTTTCAAAACCATATTCTGTACTCATGAGTGCTATTATGGATTCTTGGTGATGTCATTTGGCTTGACCAATGCAACTTCCACATTTCAAAGCCTCATGAGCACCATTTGTCTTCCCTTTATTCGTAAATTAACTATGGTTTTCTTTGATGGCATTTTGGTTTATAGTCGCTCTTGGGAGGAGGACCTCTCCCATGTGGATTGGACTTTACAACTTTTGGCACAATATCAACTTTATGCTAAGTGGTCCAAGTGTTCTTTTGGGTTGCGAAAGTGGAATATTTGGGACACATTGTCACCAAAGATGACATTAAAGTTGATCCTAGGAAGATTCGGGCGGTTTAAGAGTGGCCAAAACCTCGCACTCTAAAAGATCTTCATGGATTTTTGGGCTTACAGGTTATTACCATTAATTATTTCACAACTATGGAAAAATTATCGCTCCTTTAATATCCATGTTAAAAAATGATTCTTTTATGTGGACTGGTCTAGCTAAACAGACTTTCCTAGAGTTGAAGCATGCTATGACAACCACTTTGATCTTAGCAATGCCTAATTTTTCCAAGCCTTTTGTAATTGAAAGCGATGCTTCAAGCAATCATATTGGTGTAGTTGATGCAGGGAGGGCGTCCCTTGGCTTTCACTAGTAAAGCACCTTCCAGTCACAATCTAGGCAAGTCAACTTATGCTAAGGAAATGCTTACCATTTTGCATGTGGTCACTCATTAGAAACCTTATCTCATTGAGTGTCATTTCTCCATTAAAATATATCATCAAAGTCTCAAATATTTCTTAGAGAAAAGGTGCATTATAGTTGGTTAAGGTCCTCAAATGATAATTAAGGACCCATCACACATTATGGAGAACTTCTTAAACTATGTAGCATAGAGGGATTGATCATTTGCAATGGCATAAACATGTAGTAAAAAATTGAAAAATATACTTGTTAAACATGTAATGGACACAATGTAGTTGATTATGTTATTTGTTCACCAAACTTCATTGTAAGGATAAAAGATCTAGAAATTGGAAAAATTCCCATTAAGCTAAAATCTGATCACAATCCAATGTACATAAAGATCCAAATGCAAGAAAGTGGGCAAGAAAAATATCTTCAAATAACTGAAGGAATGAAAAAAAGAAGCATCCCTATGACAAAGAACTATCAAAACACTTTTAAAACATCACTTAAGCATATTATGAAAAGAAAGGAAAGAAAGAGGACATATATTTTTAAAACCTATACTTTTGATAGTAGTTAGTGGATGGATATAATTAGAGAAGCCTGGAACCATGCAAAAATCTTAAAACCAAGGAAAAGAAAAGCATGAAAGAATCCATGGTATGATGAAGAATGCAAAGCAGTAAGGAGAACCTTGAAAGAACAAGACTGAGAATAAATAAAAAATAAAATAAACAACTAGTGAAAACAAAAAAGGAAGAATACATAATAGCAAGGGGAAAAGAGTTGAAATATCTTGCAAATCATACCCCAAGACAAGTATGGAAATAACTACAATAAAGTAAAAGGCACAAAAAAATAATATTACAAGTAAACAATAATTACAATATGCTAAGCAATTATATGAGAGAAATCAAGAAAAAACATCTCTCCTATAATTAATACAATTGAGGAACTTTTTTATTTGAAATATGTGAAATATGACATTAAGAAAATAGCAATAGGTAAAGCTAAAGATATAGATGGTTTGCAAGTTGATCATCTCAAGTGTCAGGTTAACATATTAGGACCACACATCCAAAATATTTATAATGGAATCATTAGAGGAGGATTTCCATTGGAATGGATAACCAACCTAGTCATACCATTACATAAAAATGGAGACACCAACAATCCTTCAAATTACTTCACGATCATGATTAATTCTCTTTTTATAAAATTGTTTGGCAACATAGTAGAAAGAAAAATTAGTCAATGGACATAAAATCAAGGAAATAGGGCAATAGGGCAAATAGGGTTTAGATCAAAGTACTCAACAATAGATCATTGCATTACTTTAAGGCACTTAATAGAGAGGATATGGAATGAAAAAGAAGAACATTTTTTATTTGTTATAAAGGATTTTGACATGGGACCTACATGTCTATTATGGAAATCAATGAAAAAAATTGACATACCAACCAACTATAGAGCAACTATACACAAACTTTAAGAGTAGGTGATAGCAAAAATTAAAACTCCAAAAGGACTATCAAAGTATTTTGGAAGTGATATTAGGGTGCAATAGAGTTGTCCATTGTCACCTACTTTATACGGTCTTTACATGACAAATTGGAGGAATGGGTAGAAAGGATGGAAAGAGAGAAAATTTAATTGACTAATTATATAGTGCAATGTCTCCTCTATGTTGATCTCATCTTGATTGGAAAGACACTTGACATTTTAAAATAACATCTAAAATCTTAATAGCATCTATGTAAAGAAGTTGGGATGTAGGTAAACACTAGCAAGACTTAAATTATGGTCTTCTCTACTTAGAGAGAGCAAAAGTAGCCATATATTTTATTTGAAGGAAATTATTTAGAGGTAGTGATAGAATAAAAATACTTTGGTTTTAGATTTTGAAAGTAAACTAAATTGGGGAATATATGGGATGAAACAAATATAAGGAGGATCGAGGGCACTCTACTATTACTAAATAGGAGCAGAAAAGCAGAGCTATGGGATTGAAAAACCATTAGATCCTTTTTGCATAATTAGTTATATCAGTGATGTTATATGGTTGGGAGATGTAAGCTAGCAATACACCAAATATTAAATGAAAACAAATAGAAAGAATTCAAAGCAACTTATTACAAATAATTTTAAAATTAAAGCATTAGTCTCATATGAGATTTTACTTGCTAAAACAGGGGCTTTTCCACTAGAAACAAAATCTATGGTAAGGCTATTGGAGTACCTAAAAAAATAGAAATAATGGAAGATAGTAGATTTAATCAAAGTAACATTGAATAGAAGAAAATGCATATGAATGAAACAAAACAAGAAGTAAAAAAAAAACGTCAAATTTTATGAAGTCCCAAAATCCAACATTCGTTGCCTTAAAGCCTAAAATGTTGCTCTACAATAGAAAATCATCATCAAGTGGGATATTATCCAATTCTGTGGATGAAACTTCTGGTGCCTATGAAGGAGTGTGAAATGTAAAATATGAGAACCCAAGCCCAGAACTTGGTGTTGTCGGTCATGATCTCTGTGAAAAAGTTGTTTTCCACTTCCAACCTACATATGACCTCTCATTTGTGTAGACTATCATTGCTATTGTGGACGTGGCTGCTGCGATGGAAGCGGTTGTTGTGATGAAAGTGGTGGTTGTGGTGGAAATGGTGGCGGTATATGGTCTCTCATTTTCATAGGTTTTCATTGAGAGATGGTTGAAAATAGTCAAAAAAATTATTAGAATTATTCAAAAAATAAAATAGAAAAAATATTAATTCAAAGTAAATACACATTGATTTTCCTAAATACAATGAAACCTGTTGAATTTAAGTATCTATGGGGGAGGAGGTGGCCACACTAGATTCAGCCTACACATTTTGTGCATACCTAGGCATATGAGAACACCTAGGAGAAGGAGCTTGCCTTGAATATTTTGGTAGCCTCTACAATGGTGGCATTTCTGATCCAGTGTCTTCAGAATCACCAGTTTGTTCTGACCTGTAACCCTTATTGGAAGCATCATATTTATTCCTTATGGTGGCTGCCTACCTTGCATTTAGATGAAAAGAAAAGAAAACGTGCTGAAATATAAAATACTATTTGATGGTTAAATATGGACTTATTACCTTGAATTCCTCTTATGTCATGGTAATGGCTTGTAGTGTTGCAAGAACTACAGTAGGTATAGGAGGATATTGCAAATTATGAAAAACTTCATAATAGAGTGCTAAAATGTAATTAACGATACCCGTAATGGGTTGTGTATTGTTGGTTTGCAATTGCATGCCATGCAACTCAGCCCTAATATGATCTGTAATATACATGCACTAATCGAACCTCTCATGCTTCTCACATTGAATAACATAGGCTAGTGTCCAATACAAAATTTTTGATCTTCCAAGAAGAATCATTCTTGCGTAGAAGAACTCAATAATGGCCTTAAAAGTTGTATGTTTAGCATCAGTGATTGTTAACCCTCTTTTTGAATTGGAGATGGAAGCTACAAAAAAATTAGATAACAATTTACAAATTTGAAATTTTGAGCATTAAAAGAATCTATGTAACAAGAATTATACCTGCTAAATCTTCTATTCTAATATGGTACATTGTGTCGAGATATCCTTTATCATATGCAAACAGCTGGAACTTTTTTGAAACTGGAGGACAGTCATCGAAAGAAAAATCTATCAATATCTTAATGTCTAAAGGTGTGATGGTGAATGAAAAATTTCTATTTCATATTTTAATTTTGACTATGGCATTATCATGGTCATAACCACCAATAATATGTTGCAAGAGGACTTTGTCAATTTTGAAATGTGGCATTGAAACCAAGGTTGTCAAACCTGCATCATCTAACCACGATAAGTCCGTACCTGGGGTTGTTAACAAATCTAAAATTAAAGTGCAAGAAAGGTTCTTGAACTTTGGAGTAGGGGTGGAAGTGGTGGCCATTGCTAGAAGTTGGAAACTTGGAAGTAGGAGAAATTGGATTGAATTTGGGAGGGTTGTTGGGTAATGGTTCACTCTATTAAGGTGTAGTCGTAGAAATGAATTGAAAAAATGATAGTTGATGCCCTTTTATAGATAGAATAGACAAAGTTGACATGTGATAGCATTGTATTGGACATGCAATATGGGTGATCGATTATGTGACACGTGGCATTCGGTCAATGGTGTACCTTTTTTTGCATCCAGAACATATTTTGTATTAGGCCCGATATTGGACCATATTCTGCATTAGGCCTAATACTGGACCATATTATGCATTAGGCCTGGTACCAGACCAATTTTTACATTAGGCTTGATACTGGACCAACTTTTGCATTAGAAATGATATCGAGCCATAATCTGCATCAGGCCCTATACTGGACCATAATCTACATCAGGCCTATACTAGACCATAATCTACATTAGGCCTAATACTAAACCATATTCTACATCAGGACATATATTGGACCATATTCTATATTGGGTCCAATACCAAATCTTGTATTGCATTAGACCCGATATCGGACCATATTCTGCATCAGGCCCAATACCGGACCATATTCTACATCAGATTCGATACCAGACCATATTTTGCATTAGGTCCAATACCAGACCATATTTTGCATTAGGCTTGATACTGAACCACATTCTACATCAATCCCATTAACGGATCACATTCTGCATGAGGTTGAACCATATTCTACATCAGGGTAAATACCAGACCATATTCTACATCAGGCTCAATATCGAACCATATTTTGCATCAAGCTCGATATTGGATCCTATTCTGCATCAAGTCTGATATCGGGCCACATTCTACATTAGGCCTAATATTGGACCACATTCTGCATCAGACCCGATACCAAACCATATTCTACATCAGGTCCAATACTAGATCATATTATGCATCAGGCCTAATATTAGACAGTATTTTTATTAGGCTTGATTCTAGACAACATTCTGCATCAGACCCTATATCGAACCATATTTTGCATGAGGCTAGACCATATTTTGGATCTGGTCTATGATTGGACCACATTCTACATGAGGTCAGACCATACTCTAGATCCGCTCTGAGGTCGGATCACATTCTACATCAAGTCGAATAATATTTTGGATCTATTTCAAGATCGAACCACATTCTACATCAGGTTGGACCATATTATATGTGTGGTCTAAGGCTAGATTACAGTATGCATCAAGCTAGACCATATTCTAGATCTAGTTCAAGACCGAACCACATTCTGAATCAGGTTGAATAATATTCTGTATCTATTCTATATCAGACCATATTTTGGATCTAGTCTGATACTGGACCATGATTTGTTCCTGGTCCTTGGCCAAAACTTGTTTTCCACCCAGTCCGACCAAAATTTTGAAATTCGCCAATATTTTATAGTTTTTGTGAAAAAATAAGGTAATTCTCCATGTCCTCCTACATGAAGTTGTACAAGATTCGCCAAGGTTTTGCAATAGATTCACCATTTTTTTACAAGTACACATAGGGTCCGATCCCTTATGCATAACTCTGTGTATGAGCAAATTAATATGTAAATCAAGGCTTATAATATATTAAATAAAATTCATTAATAAACAACAATATGAATGTAAATAGCCTAAATCATACATGTACAAAGCATGTAGCATGACTTACAATATTAATTTTTTAAATTTATGCAACCTTTATTACTCTTTATTTTACAAATATATCACTTGACTGTTAAAATTGATAATAGGATATTGGATCTTCGATATGAAATGCTTCTCTACGGAGTATTATATAGCCATAGTAGAATGACTCTTTGAATACTTGACTATTCCTTTTCAGATGCCAAGTCTCATGAATCTTGGCTTCTCTACTTGACACTTGCATCCACATGACTCTATTTTATATGCACACCTAGACATGACTCTTCACTTTGCACACATAATCTAAATATACTTTTACACTCTTACATATAATATACTTGTGTATTTCTTACACATACACACTTACATAACACTTGTGCATTTCCTACACATTATTACATTACATAAAATATTACTCACACTTTAAACTAAGACTCAAGCCTAATCTAATATTTACATATGTACCATGAAGGTAACATGGTGGTACATTAGCATATTCTAAATAATGTAATATACTCCAAAATCCAACTCGCCCTTAGCTCCCTTTCACTACAACATCCACATTCAATTTGACCCAGCCATTTGTAGGGGCTTCCATTTAACTTTTGAACTTAAATATTCTATCACATTCACATTTACCAACTGCTTCAAGTTGCAGTGAACAACAATGGCTTCCTCAATACTATTCTCAAATTCCTCAATGAAGGCTAGGGTTGAGTGTTCTCCATTGTTGCATTAAGGATACAAAAGCAACCATAGTAGCCTCTATTTTCCAATTTTTAAAAGCCATACTATTTCTCTCCTTCCAAATTCCCCAAAGAAAATGGGGAAGATAAAACATCTAGAGAGATTTCAATCTCTCACTCTTAAAAGGATGTTCCCATTGCACACATAAATCTACTATAGTACCTAGGAAGACCCATGGAATATTAAAGGATTCTAAAACATTCTCTAAAATCTATCTAGCAAAGAAACATTTGAGAAAAAGATGTTGAACCGTTTCTAGATTTTGTTCACACAAATAACATCTATTTATAATAGGGATACTCTTTTTTTTTATAATTAAAAAAAGGGTTTTGAGAGGATCCCACAACCCCAAACAAATACTCCCAAGGGAGTCCAAAAAAATAGAAGTCCAAGAGGGACCCAAACAAACGTAGCCCAAAAAATGGGAACTCGAAACAATATGGAAAAATAACACCTTCCCATGGATAAACTTAAAAACTAACCTACAGGAGTAGGGCCCAGGTTATCAGGGTAGAATATTAGAACTATCAAGAGTGCTCATGCCTGAAGCAACAAAATTTAGCAAAATACCCATTCGTATTTTCACATCCTCCATGAAGCCAACTACAATTTTAAGAGTGTCTAGTATTGATTTCTACTTATCTTCAACCTCGATAACCAAGTAAAGGTTGAACCTACATTTATTGTCTACACCAATCACTAACCTCTACCAGTTTTCGTAGTATATTCATGTGGGTTGCCTAAGGAGGAAGCCGCCAACACGCTGAGCCCTAGACCATCCAATTACCATAGATAACTGCCAACTAGATGAGGAGGTCAAAAATAGCATCCGAGGGGAGCCACCCGATAGAGCCTAGGACCCCCCAAGAAGGTCATGAGCTGTTAGCATTCAATAAATCACTTAGGTATCCTGGGAAATTAGCGCTCCAATATGCTCTTCCCGGTGCACCGCTCCCCAATTTATCAAAAAATCTACCACTTTATTCCCTTTACGCCAAATGTGGATGATTTGGACTTCCTCCATCATACTTATTATTCTATTGATTTTAGATATCTCATTAAAATCTTGCCAATTTGGAGCCTTGTTCGAGTTTAGCAAGTTTATGAGACTTAGAGAGTCTCCTTCCATTACTACATTTTTGAAACCTAACATTTGCACCAAGGATACTTCAAGAAAGAAAAAATTTGGTCTTCGCATAGAACGAAGACTATATGGACAAGTTATTTGCAAATGCAATAATAACTTGACCATTATGGTCTCTGATTATACCCCAGTCCCTACTAAACCAAGTTGCCTTTAGACGTTCCATCAAAATTGAGCTTCACCATCCCCCAAGAGGAGGACTCCACTTGTAGAAAAGCCTCAGGTTAGGGGTTGGATTTGGAGGCCTAACATAGATAAAGTCGAGCTCCTATTCAAGAGCGAGTTTCATCGAAGAGTACCTCTAAGGAGGAGGGCTCCACCCATCCCCTAGGAGGAGGGCTCCACCTACCGAAGTGCCTTAAGTTAGGGGTTGGATTCAGAGGCATAACACAGATAAAGTTGAGCTCTTGTTCAAGAGCAAGTTCCACCTAACAGGGATACTCCTTTTATGTAAGTTTTCAATCGTTAATATTCTTTATTACTAGTATAATTAAATCATCTTTATTTTGCTTTTCTATGAAATTAAGATACATCTATTAATTATTCTTTGTTAATGTTTTATTTATTTACTTATAATTTTGTTGGTTTGATTTTGTAGATATTATGAATATAACATAGAGAGTGGTTTTTCTTGTCCTTAGAATTTATTTATCCTTTAGGATTTGGGAAAATTTTACTTTGTTCATTAGCATCTTAGGAATCAAAATTTTGAAATTGATTGTGTATATATTGAATATACATATAGGCATGTTAAATGTGTATCTATAGGTTTTTCTTTTGTTTTATACTACACAAGGAATAATAGTTTTATACACTCACAAGATATTTAAGTGTTGACTCACTAGAAATATCATGGTCTGTAATATTAATTTTTTAATTAATGTCTGAGGCTCTTTATATCCATACACAATACTTTTAAATTTATTAATTTTTTTTGAATTTAGTGAAAAACCCCTTGCAAGGCTGCCTTGGTCTGAGAAACCACGACCAGGGGATTCTACACCGTTAAAATCACCCGGGAGTCACGCCCGACCCTGACCGCACCAGCATTATCAACTGGATTTGGGGTACCCAATGTGCATTTGGTAGGGTGGAGATTCAAACTAGGGACCTCTCTTGGAGGATTGCCCTACCCTCTCCAACTCACCTACAACACATAGGTGAATTTATTAAAGTTTTGTTCTCTTCTCATGATGAATAATATCAAGTGTAAAGGTGTAAAGTGAGGGTTACTATCTTTTATTTTTATATTTATCCATTGTTGAATATATGTATGATTTATTGCTGATGATTGTCAATGTTTATTAAATTAATTTTAGTATTATGTCATATTATGATTCCAACTATCCAAAATATAATCTAAAACTAGAATTTATAATATAGATTATTTAGACAAGATACAATTATTTGATTGGGTAATGATTAAATAGAGAAAGTATTTATAATATATATTATTTAGACAAGATACAATTATTTGACTAGGTGATGATTAAGTGGAGAATCAATCCTTAGAATATTGATTATCGTTTTACCAAACCTAAATTGAATGTAATACAATAAAGTTGGATGGAAGTTTGGTGCTAATATGACTTTATTACCACTTATATTAAATAAATAAATAAATAATAAAGTGGTAGATATAAGTGTAGGTGTAGACATGCTTATGTTACAAATTTTATGGTGTTCCAGGCTATAATATTTACATTTTATTGTGTTCTAAGTTATAATATTAAAATTTAATCTCATTTAGTCTTATTTTACCATTTAATGTTAAAAATACTTAGAAATGATATTTTGGTTATATAATTTTTTTTCCTAATGAATTTGATATGAAATTGTAACCTTAGATCTAATGTCTAAGTAATTTGTAGTTTTAATTTGAATAGGTAAAACAAAAATAATACCATATATGATAATCTCTTTAGTAAAATATTTTCCACCCCACTACTTATTTGAAAGGTCAAATAATAAATATTTATCTAAATTATGTGTTATAGATCCATGATGACATGAAGAATATATCCGTAAAATTTAAAATCAATATAAATTTAAAATATAAATTATACCATCCAAAATATTTTATATAAAAGTTATCATTGTCAAGCTATCCTAACAACTACACTCTCATACACACACACATATACATACATACATATATATATAATAACCATATATTGACTTATGGTAAATTAACCATTATACTTATTTGCAAACGATGTTAGAAAATATAGAAATGAATACAATTAAAAAATATGCTTTAATAATTATAAAGAGAGCTCTTCTATATTTATGCATGCACACAAGAAACTACAATATTATTTATAAAACTTATTGTTTTCAAGCTATCCTAACAACTATCTCCACATGTTTATAACAATTGTTAATTGATTAAATAATTGTGATTATACTTATTTACAATAAAAACTATTAGAATTTCCCAAGTAGAACTACAAAGCATCACAATATTTGAGAAGACAAATAGAACTGATTGCTTTATTCCATGGATCAACTTTGTATAAATAGCAAAGTTGATCATTGAGAGTCGTTGGATTACAATAACTCATCAAATCTGATCTAGACTATACTGAGAGTTCACCTGACTCATGGAGAAGTGGAAACTCAAGTATGTCTATCCTAGTAGAACTTAAGAGAATAATTACTTATTCTAACACCCTCCCTTAAGTGATACTATGGGTGTACGATACAAATGAGTCCCAGAAATAGGGTCTGATGAGGTACTCATGTACAATGATCTTATTTGATGAGACGGTAAAAAACCACATGGAAAAAGTCATGTATCAAAAAGGAAAAAATAAGAGGCATGTCTTCAGTTTGCGAAGATTGTCCTCATTGACAAAAAAAAAGGATGAGTCCCGACAACAGGGCCTGATGAGGTACTCATTTACAATATATAGATGGTGAAAAAACCTCTTGGAAAAAAACCATTTGTCAAAAAAATAAATATAGAGGCATGTCTTCGGATGGTGAAGATTGTCCTTATGAAAAATAATGAGTCCCAACAACTTGGCCTGATGAGGTACTCATGTACATTTTATACTTTAGGAGAGATGATAAAAAAAACCACATGGGAAAAAACCATCCTCCAAAGAATACAACAATAAGAAAAAAGAGAGGTAAAAGACCTCTATTTTTAATGTAGTTTTTTTACCCCAAGTTTCTCTCGCAACTGAATGTAACACGGAGAAGGAAATGGCTTGGTGAAGATGTCTGCAATTTGAATTTTCAGTGGGAATATAGTCGAAGTGTATTTCTCCTCTCTGAATACATTGTCGAATGAAGTGCATGTGAATCTTAATGTGCTTGGTGCATTGATGTTCAACTAGATTGCGTGCAATATAAATTATGATTTGATTATTACACCAAAGAGTAATAGGTTTATCATGGGAAAAACCAAATTCTCTTAGTATCTGACGAAGTCAAAGAGCTTCCTGACTTGCCAAAATTGCTACCCTATATTCTACCTTTGTAGATGATAAGGCCACTAATTGTTGTTTTCTGCATGACCAAGCAATTGGTGAAGAACCAAGACAGAAGACATAGCCATAAGTTGAACATATATCTTCTACTAAACCTACCCAATCAGAATTCGTGTAACCAATGATATCCATGGATTTTCCCTCATATAAGAGCCCAAAGTGATGAGATCCTTGCAAGTAGCGTAGGATTATTTTTGCTACTTTCCAATGACTGAAATGAGGTTGATGTGAGAATCTGGATATCAATACAATAGCATATGATATATCTGGGCAAGTATGAGTAAGGTATAACAGACTCCCTACAAGTTGACGCTATAGAGTTGCATCACATAGAGGGGATGAGCAGGAAGTACTTAGAGTGACTCCAAACTGAAAAGGTGTAGAATAAGGTTTACAATCTGTCATCTTAAAACTTTGAAAAGGTTCTAGAGTGTATTTTTGTTGACACAATGAAATTACTACATCTGTTTGATTTATTTGAATCTCAAGGAAGTAATGAGCTAAACTCAGATCAACCATTTCAAAAATTTTAGAGAGGGAGTCCTTGACAGTCTGAATGTGAGCGAAGTCACTACTAGTGAGTAGTAGATCATCAACATATAGAATAGGTATGGTGATATCTTCTTCATCTCTCCAAATGTAGATTATGGCATCAGACTCACAATGAGAAAAATTGGGGAAAGAAGGAAGGATTGAGGATTTGTAGAAGTGGATTGACAGACAAGACCTGAGCCTATGGATTTGCCTAATCTGGCTGATGGGAGATTTTGGATGTATGGAGTAGCTTCTTGAACAATGGTGTGGGCCCATTTTGGCATAGTGGAAGGAGTAGAAGGAGTGGCAGGACTTTGAGTTGGAGTTATAGGATCCTCATCTTGATCATTAATCTCTAAAGTTGGTTCTTCATTATATTGAGGCTCTAACATGGGAGAAGGCTCAAGAGAATCAATGGTGGAAGAGGATGGTTGAGGATATTTATGAGGGAATGTTTCATAAAATTGAACATTCCTATGAAAGAAGACCTCATGAGTTGTGGGATCAAGGAGCCTGTATGCTTTCATTTTCTCACAATAACCAACAAATATGAGCTTTTTGCTTTTCTTATCTAGAGTATTTATTTTTTTCTTTGGGATATGTTCCCAAGAAATACACCCAAAATTTTTGAAGAAAGAGATCAGGTTTTGATCCAGTCCATGCTTCCTTAGGAGTCAAATGGCCAAGATATTTATGAGGTGTGCGGTTTTGAATATAGTTTGCATAGTTAATTGCTTCTGCCCAAAATTTTTTTGGAAGATCTCTTGAGTGGAGCATATAGTTTGCCATTTCCTTTAAAGTTCTATTTTTCCTCTCTGCAATGCCATTTTGCTGCGGATTATGGGAGATAGAATGTTGATGAACTATTCCATGACCTTATAGAAAAATTAAGAACTCTTTACTAAAGTATTCCCACCCATTATCTGTATGAATTTGCTTGATTTTGTAAGAGGTCTAATTTTCAACTAAGGCTTTGAATATTTTGAAGTGGGATAGAACATCACTTTTGTATTTAGGAAGTATATCCATGTTCTTATAGAAAAATCATCAATGAAGGTTAAAGCATATTTTGTTCCTTTGAAAGAAGGCTCTGGTAAGACCATCAAGTCAATATGGATTAACTCTAGAGGTGATGAGACCTTTAGAGAACCACTTGGGTGGAAAGGATCTTGATGTTGATTTCCAAGAGCACATCCAAGACATACTCCATCAATAGAAGAGACTTGTGGTAATTTTGTTACCATTTCATGGGTGTTCAATTCCTTCAGGTAGTTATAACTAAGATGTCCAAACATTTCATGCCAAATTTTACTTTCAAGATCTCCATGTGCAACAAAACATGAGGCCCCTTCTGAATTTTTGAATCCTTTGAATTGAAATAGGCGAGTGTTGTGATCAATATCTCCTTTGGCTATGAGAGAGTTGGGGTCTTGAAAGTCTCTTATCTCAACTCTTGTTGGTGAGAAGAGAACTATTTTCCCCTTTCCAAAAGTACAAATTTGATAGATAGAGAGGAGATTTGTTGCAATGTTTGAAACATAGAGAACATTATTGATATGACCACCATCAATGGATATGTTACCTTTTCCTTTGACTGGGATAAAGGATGAGTCACCAACTTCTATGCTACATGTTGAACTTGAGGAGATTGAAGTGAATGACTCATATGAGGAAGTCATGTGATGAGTTGCTCCTGAATCTAGAACCTAGTATTTTGATGGAGTGTTTGTGGTCTTGCCTTGAATATTTAGTGCTTTTCCTATCTATTTCTTAGTGTCTATATTTTTATCCTTCATTTATGCCTCTAGATGTTGAAGTCTTTTCCAACATTTGTTCACAAAATGACCTTTATTATTGCAGTGTGTACAGGTTATGGGACTCCCTTATTTCTTTTTAAATTTTTCTTTAGTGGAGGTGGATGCTACTAAGGCTTTTGAGGAAGAGGAAGAGATCTCATACTTTGCAAGTTTTGTTTCTTATCTAGTTAGTCTATCACAAAATTCTTCCAAGGAGGGCATTTTGAAACTTGCACCAAGAGCACATTTTGTAGATAGAAAGGTGGTTGCAAATATTTGAAATACACCATTTAATTTAGAAAGAATTAGATAGATGCATTCTTCGTCTGTTTTATTCTTGCCACTGCATTTAAATTGAGTAAGGACTTCTTTAAATTTGGTGATAAAGTCAACAATATTGCTAAAGTCTTCAGGAGATAATACTGTTAATTATGCCTCTAATTACATTGACCTTATTTGATCTACTTTCCCAAATAAGTTTTTAAGTTTCTGCCAACTTTCATAAGGATTTTTACATTCTAAAATGTGAAACCATAAGCTTTCATTTACATTAGTGCTTATAATACCCATTGTTTCATACATCTTCCCTTTATGAACAAATATTTCATATTCTTTTTCAAATTCAGGTTGTTTCTCTTCTAGCAAGTGTGTGAGCCCTTTTTGAGAAATGAGATTTAAAATTTAGGGTTTCCATGTATGATAGTTGAGGGGTGAGAGGATCAATTGTATTCATTTTACTAAAGAGATTTGAAGTGAACCAATATTTTTCCCCCCTTAACTTCAAGTGCTTTAAGAGATTACAATTAAGATTTTTAAGAAGGATACAGAAGTCTGATTCTAAGACCAATCTTCTCAATTTACCTGCCCTAACTAGAGGGAAACTATAAGTAAATGAGTAGATTGATATAGTGAATTAGACAAATATTTTAAAAAAATCCTGGCCTTTATACCTATTCTTCTCAAATACACGCCATTACGAGAGGGAAACTATAAGTATTGAGTAGAATTGATATGAGGAACATAGGTTTTTGATGAAGAGGTAATCAACTAGACCCTAATATTAGATTTTCTTAATAACCCGCCCTTACGAGAGGGAAACTGTTAGGATCCTATCCTAACATTAATTAATAATAATAATAATAATAATAATAATACATGTTATCCTATGGTTATATTAATAAATAATATAATAATTAATTATATTAATTATTATATTATTATAAGATTAGGGTTAGGAAGCATGGTGACTCTTCACTCATAACCCTAAAGGGGTATAAGACACTATGTGATTCTATCATTTAATATATCCATGAAATATTATATAAAACATTTATTAAAACATTGAAGGGACTCCCCGACAATCCAAAAGCGATTCTTTTAGTTTTAGGTTATTTATTTATTTATTTATCAATTTATGTGCTAGGAACCCTAGGTTCATACCATCTGGTATCAGAGCCTTATGGATCCAACCATATTGGTCAAGGAAATGAAAAATGACATTGCAAAAATTAGAAGAATGATTGAACAAAAAAAAAAAAACAAATGGAACGTTATGATCGTATTATACAATATTTAATGGAAATGCAAGAGGAGACCCTAGCCATGGAATCCCAGGAAGAAGAGGAGCCCATAGCCATGGAATATGAGGAGGAGGAAGAGCCCATAACCAGGGAATCCTAGAGGGTACCCATTGCACTCCCCAAGAACAAAAAAAATCCAAACCCTAAAACTATTTATGTGCAAAAATGGACCTTCCTAAATAATGTGAAACCTAAGAGCTTTCAAGAAAAACAAAAGGGAAATAAAATGCTTTCACAAAAATCAATAAAAACAAATAAAATCAATTTGAAATGTGATCAATCTTTAAATACGAATTACCAGGATCAATTTATCATTTTATATATCATTCTTACAAAAAATGAAGCAGCTCTCTTATGCATTCAACTTATAAATAAGAGGTTTTTAACTATAGTCAATGCTTACTATTCTAATCAGCAAAACCCAGAAGCAGATGGAAAAGGTGAACGTCCACCAAGAGCAAGAATTAAAATCTAAAACTTGGCAATGGATGTGCTGTTGTTTTTAGGGCAGTATACCCGGTATATGCGTTTGTGTTGGACAATATGATCTCTGCGTTTTATATCAGAGATCACCAAGAGATGAAATCTAATATGAGAACTTATGATTTCATATTTTTATCTCTGTGCGTTGTTTCTTCCATAGTAAATCTTGTTCAGCACTACAACTTCGCAGCCATGGGAGAACAAAAAACAAAAAAACTCAGGCTGAACGGGTATGCTCATTTAGCATGGTTGTAGAGAAGTTCTATATAGACGATCTGGGCAGATTGCCAAAATGCTTCTGAATGCAGATAATTCGTTGTGTTATAGAGTGGATGAGAACAAACAGACCGCACTTCATATCGCAGCCAAAGATGGGAATAAGGTTTTATTGAAGGAGATATTAAATCACAGTAAGGACTGTATAGAAGTGTTAGACAAGGATGGTAAAAGTGCTTTACACTTGGTGGTGGAAAATGCACCACAGATATACAACAAGGTTGGGAGAGACTTGGAAACTATAATATCGTCTGTAATGCTCCCAAGATTGATTCACTCGGTTACAATAGTGGTAAAACACATTAAACATAGCTCTTCAAAATAGAGAAATACCCTCCACTTTATGCCGCAATCATACTTTCTATGGAAAAACTAGGTACAACTAGAACTATCACAGAGGAAATACAAGCCTCACCAAAACCAAAATGGAAAGCCGAGACAATATCAATCTGTGCATCGTTAATTTCAACCGTGGCTTTCGCAGCCGCTTTCACTCTGCCTGGAGATGTTGGATCCGACTCTCCTACAAATGAGCTGCCGACTGCTAATCTGATTGACGTTTCACTATTCAAGGCGTTTGTAATATTTGACGTTCTGGCATTCGTTTATTCCACTTCATCGGCACTTTTACTAATCTTTGCACAAGAGCGCAACCAAACGGAAGATGAATTCAATGCCTCATTTTGAACAGTTCATGAAGAGGGGATAGTTTTTTTTTTTTAATGTGTGCTTGCCATTCCGGGCTTGTCAGAAAATTGCGTTCTGTATATTTCAGTATCCAATAAAGAAAACAACATGATGTCAAATAGAGAGAGTCTTCATGGAAATGATGAAAGCTAGCCACGGGCATGTCTTCTTTGTCACGGAATGCTCTCATTATTTTCACTACCTGAAATGTCTGCCTTAGGAATTTCATTTACCCCACCTACTGAGGTGGAAGGAAGTGTTATTGCAGGTTTCCCATTAGGGAATAAAATACTGGTGCAACCAAAATCAGACATAAAATACAATTTCCACACTTCGTCAGATATGAGGTTGTCCAGATGTAGGTTCGCAATGGAGGTTGAGCAGATGTTATACATAAACTGATGTGGTGGTGGACACGAAATAACCATTACATAATAGTCTCACTATCATACACGCATACAACATTCAACATATCATCCACTTTTTCCAAGGGCTTGGACAGTATATGGTGAGCCAGATCCAGAGCTGAAGATTTCATTCTGCCAGATCTCACCTTTAATTCTACACAATTATCATGAAAGTAGTTTACACACATGTGCTTTTGCCTACACTCTAGTTAACACAGGCAAAGAAACATCAAATGTGAGCTTGATTTTTACGTGGGCTAACTCGATAGGTGGAACTTCGCATTTATCAGGAGGGCATGTCAATCGACCTTTTAGAAGTGATGATGGAGTATGTGGCATGCTCCTACATCACAAGACTGCAAAAGGCTATCCTCCAGTTACCTTTGCATTTGCTTCTTGTCAATCGAGAATGTGCACGTGACTGTCTTACTGTGCTTTGGACTATCAGAAAAAAGTTATACTTCTGCGAAGGATATGTGGGCCACTATGAAACAGGAAGGACAATTTGACAATGAGAATTGGAATGCGGGTTGCAGTTTTTCCATCCTTAAGTGGAGAAGCACTCTGTGCTGCAGTTTCTACTTCAGTAGTGGTGGAGCCTCATGGAACATATTCTATAGTTTTTGCTTTAGCATGGGCTTATCCTAAAGTAAAATTTGTGAAAGGAAGTATTTATTGTAGGAGATATACACAATTCTATGGTACTTCTAACGGTGTAGCTATAAATTTGATATATGATACTTGATGGACTATCACAGATGGGAGACAAAAGTTGAGAATTGGTAAAATCCTATCCTTAAGAATGAAAAACTTCCTGAATGGTATAGGTTTACATTGTTCAATGAACTGTACTACCTAGTTGCAGGAGGGACAAATTGGACAGATGGCAGACCACTAGTGGAACAAAAAAAAAAAAAGCAAGATACATTAGCTTTTAAAAAAATGAAGTCTCGCACAATAGGAAAATAAAGTTGAAGTAAAGGAAAGGAAAGAAAGTAGAGTTCTGATCTAGAAACTAGACAAAATGAATTACAGGTCAGAGTAGATCAACCGAAAATTATAGAATCCAATAATTTTTACTGTGAAAACAACCCAAGCCTACTGCCGGCGTGTCTGGTGAGTTTTTAAAGAGTGAAAAACATAACATCCTCATTGGTTGGGCGGCTTATAGTAGTGAAGTGAGGCCAGTAACAGGTATGGTCATAAATGGTTTTTACATTGTCGCCCTTTAAAATAGCCTCCTGCTCAACGACAAGTGGATTATTTGGGAAAGTTACAATATGGATAAATGTGGTGGAGTTGAGGGATTCTATTTGTTTTATCCATCTAAGTTTTATTGAGAAGTCTAATACTTTGATATATGTGATTAGTTAGAGGTGTTCATAAAATGAATGATTAATATCTTTTATATGAATGCTGATATTAATGAAAGCATTAAAATTTTTCTCTTATATGAATGTTGAGATTAAAGAAAGCATTAAAATGAAAGATATATATATATATATATATTAATATATATATATTAATTAAACCTAGGTTCCAAAAAAAAAATCTATTTAGATTAAATAAGGAACTCTCTTATTTAAAAAAAAAAATAGAACAAAGGTAAGTGAAAAAGAAAGGGAAAAGAGGCAATAACCAAAAAATATAACAACCCCTCCTTTAGGTTTTAGAAAATGTGCTTTAATAAATGTGCTTCAGAGATCGAGGCTACGTCAAAGAAGGCACCGAAGACACTAGGGAAGGCATAGAGAAGTTAAGGGAGCTTTCAACTGGTTGCAGCCGAATCACTGGCATATATCTACTTCACTGCAAGAGATATTGAAGAAGGAGAAGTAATACAATACTTAACAATATTAAATAGCTAAAGCAAATGCAGAGAAGATATGAAAAAAAGATTCATTGAGGTGAAAATAAAGATATGAATCTGCTCTTAGAAGTGACAAAGACCGGTTAAATCGGTGAAGTTATGGACAACTAAAGATAGAATTCAAGTTCAACTTGCTTCGCCAAAAAAACTCCAATAATCATTTAAAAGACTCGTTTAGGGTTGACGTGATGAAGAACACCGGGTGCCAATAAATACGTTGGCAAGTTTTTTTTAAAAGAATTTACCATGTTTTACAAAATATTAAATGGACTTTGGTTTATATGACCAAGGTCCATGAAATAAATGACGCGAGAGACACAAAATATGTTGCACCCTATGGTTAAGATCTCACGAAGATTATATAAAACAAATAAAATATGAGGAGATATATTAACTTTAATGGTATCATGACAAACGCAGTAGAGAGAATATATCACAAATAGTAGTAATAAAAACCAAATATCATAGATAAAGAAGGACCTGCGAATCTCTTGTTTTTCACAAAATTAAATTATTTCCCACAAAACTTACTCTTACGCAACGATGGCAGAAATAGATCCAAGGCAAGAGCGCATTCATTAGAAATGAGGAGCAACTATATCGAAACATTCATCTACGGAGAACAATATTAAGGTAGGAAAAAATATATGCCTATATTGCTATAGCAAGAAGGCCAATTTTTTTTTTTTAAATATCTCTATTTTAGAGCAAGAAGCAAAATAATATCTTTTGAAAAATAAGGAGAATCTATATATGGTAATCTATTTTAGTTAGTACCATAAACAGTTTTTTTTCAAAAAAAATTACAGAAGTAAAAGAGTAGTCTACAATAGAAATGAAAAAACCTCCTTGTTAAAAACAAAAGATAAGAGATAATGAACCAGTTTGTGAAACTTCCTTCAAGAGAGAATGCTAGTAGAATTTATCCTGCTCTGATACCATGTTAGAATTTTTCAAGAGTAGAACTACAAAGCATCACAAGATTTGAGAAGACAAATAGAACTAGTTGCTTTATTCCATTGAAGTCGTTGGATTAGAACAACTCATCAAATCTAATCTAGACTATACTAAAAGTTCACCTGACTCATGGAGAAGTGGAAACTCAAGTATGTCTATCCTAGTAGAACTTGAGAGAATAATTACTTATTCTAACAAAAATATGAAACCTAAAAATTAATAAAAGTTTAGAAATACCAAATTTTTAAGTATAAAAGGACTCTTCTATATTCTCTAATAAATTTTAAAATAAGGATATAGCCAAGTGGTTTTCATGGCCATCTAACCTATCTAAAAAATTATTGTATTTTCTTAGTTACATGACTTTTATTATGTTTGAATAGTATATTTGCACACACAGAGGCTATCTTATAACCTTCAAAGAAAGAATATAACCAAGTCGATTTCATGGCTATTTAACCTATCTAGAAGATTGTTTGTCCTAAATTAGAATAATTTGAGGATAGTATTCCTCTACTCATACACACCTCCACGTGCATGAGTGCACCCATACATACACACTTTCTTAGCCATCTAACATATCTAGTATATTTTTATCTTATATTTCTTAATTGAATGACTTGCATTATATTTGAATAGAATAACTTGAGTGTTGTACTCTTTTGATAGCATATCTAAATGTATCTATCTTAGTAACTCTTCATATTTTATATATAAATGATATTGTAAAGTGTGGAATCAAACCACAATACATAATAAAAAGTAAATATGTCAAATCTATCCATATACAACAACTCAATGACTATAATATATACAAGAAATACATTGTCAAATCCCACTTAAGTATACATTAACCTAAAAACACACAAATAAGACATCTTATAAAAAACTATAAAAAATCATATCTAATCTACTAGTTTAGATCTTAACTTTCTTAGCTCAACAATTCTAAATAATTCAATGCAATCCTAGAAACAACACCCTCCTCCATTGCTCTCCACCTTTCCTTTTATTTCTTCTCCCTCATTTTCCTTCATCAAATTAGTGATAATCCCCAAGTCCTTTTCTTTTATTTAAATTTCATATTAGTTATTTAGTTAAGTACAAAATATATCCAAATATATTATTTTTTAATAAATTATATATAAAATATAACCAAGATACACTCGTAAAATTAACATTATATTGTTAAATTAATTAAACCATATCACATCAACACTCACTTCTCTTGATTTGTCGTTTATTTCCCTGTTCATATCTAGGAATCTGCCATCCTGCAAATCGAAACCACGCTTCCATCAGAAAACAAAATAATCATTGTACCCTTTTTTAAAAAGAAGGGAGAAGAACACAAACAAAGACGAGATTGCTGCATACATTGGGATGGAAGCTGCAATAAGATCCAATGGCGCCAACTGCAGCAGTCGCGACAGCCACAAAAGATATCGCAGAAAGAGTCATTCGCTCTTCTGTTCCGATTGGCTCTACCTGTTCTTTTCAACCTCAATTGATGGGAGTCTACACAAGTATTACTTTAGAAATCCCTGAGCAACATGATTCACATGAAATCTATATTTATACGCCCACGATGGACGCGCCACGACGTTTCGAATCTCTGGGAGACACCGAAATATGGGGAGATAGCACTTTTCTTTTTAAAGATTAAACTTGTTAACCTATATATAAGATCCATATGCTTTCATCCCATGAAACCAAACTACATGTTAATGTTTCTTAATAATATAATTTTATTAAGGCTTATTAGAAAAATCGTTGACAAATTATTAACATTCTTTTAACATTCTTGAAGCATGTGGAATTTCCGTTACCAAATGGCTGCTTCATCCAAACTTCGTGTAGATCCATATAAGTTTCTTATATAGATTCGGAGTTTTATACCAGACTAAAACAAGACTAAAGATTTCCTTTACAAACTTTGTCATGGAAGTTTCGTATTAGATTTTGGAGTTTTATAAAAGAATAATGCTAACTTGATTTTCGTTGGAAACACAAATGGCTTAACGTGAAAAAGCTGTGGGAAATTTGAAAAATAATTTTAAAGTTAGAAACATAATTGGAAAATAGAAAAATTTATGTGAAATTAAAAATTTAAATTTTATAAATAAAAAATAATTTGAAGAAGTTATTATTAGTATTGTAATAATTTTATATATTGGTGTATCTTCACCAATTGATTTATTTATTCATTGTTTTTAATTGGGTCTATCATTCATCCATTCATACTTGGGTGAATCATTCAACCTATGTATAGTTGGATTAGATTGTAAAGATTTTATCACGATGGTTTTTAAAGTGGTGTAGTTCCATCAAGAAACAAAGTTTTTATATAATGGATTTTAGAGTGATCTAACAAAATCAAGAAATAAGGTTTGAAATATCAAGATGTATTGAAAATATTGTATTGCAAGGCAATGAATCAATAAATAAAATTTTACGTATTACAACAATAATTTATGTTTTTATTTTTTTTATTATGTATTTGTTTTGCATATCTTTTTACTTTCTTTGCAAACCAACATTTGATACCAGAGAACTTGATTTTTACAATTGGTATTAGAGCCATTGCTAAAGCTCAAAGTTGGTGTTGAAGTTAGGAGTCCCAAGCGTGCGTAAAGTGGCTTAGAGGGGGTGTTGGAGCAATAAGTGGAAGTAATCTTATATCTGAATCATAATTTGGTTCAAGGAGGAGCCAGAAGCTCATAAGTAGATCAACCTCAATAGATGGAAGTTCTAGATTTGAGTCGTAGTTGGTTCATACCTTTAATAGGGTAGAAGAGTCGAAATAATCAAATTGAAGAAAACAAGTAGAAGTAAAATCTACGTTGAAATATAAAAACAACAAGAGCATCCCCAAAGGAGAAAGAGGAGTGACGAAAACCATTAAATAAATGTTATTTGTGGTAGAAGCAAGGTCCCACATATAAGAGAAGAAAGATAAAGGTTTGATGTGGAAACAACAAAATGAACCTTATAAGTAGTGGTCTAGTCTATTATATTTGAGAGTTGCAATGATTGGTTATCCATGCAGTTCGATGAGATGAGAAACCATAAGGACACTTTTAGTTGAGCCATGATATCAAACCCAAGTTAAAAAAAGTCACCATCACGGTATCAAAAAATATGTGAATGCGAATGCACATTAGTCTAGGTGTATGTGCAATAAAAAGTTGAAGAGAGTTTTCATAGAAATTAAGAAAAGCAATTCTAAAAATAGAAAGACAACTGGAAAATAGAAAAATAAATGCAAAAGTAAAATTTACGATTCTATAAATGAAAAAAATAACTTGGAAAAATTATTATAAGTGTTGTAATAATTATATATATTGGTGCATCCCCTACCAATTGATTTATCTATCAAACTTATGTAGTATAAAAATTATTATAAGGATTTTATCATTATGGTTTCCATAAATAATGCAACAATATCAAAAAATAAGGTTTGAATATTATAGTTTTAGAGTAGTATAACAACACCAAAAAAAACAAAATTTGAAATATCAATATATATTAGAAATATTATATTACAAACTAATAAGAAAATGAAATAATTAATGTTTTATCTTTGTTTTAATTAGCATAATTTTTTACTTTCTTTACAAACCAGCATTTGGTATTAAAGCATTCAATTCAATAATTCTAGTTTAATAAATCAATGGTTATGAGATGAAATTTTATTTATTATTATAAAAATAATAAATAATAAATAATATATAAATAATATTATTTAGTCTAACATATTTATCAATTATGCATAAGATGAATTTTTATTAATTATTAAATATAGAAATATAAATAATTATGTATGTATTTTTTTCGGATATAAAATTATGTTTAAATATATATGTATTTTGATTGATAATTGAAGGGGTTTTAAAAGGATCTCCAAACCTATTACAAGTAGGGTTTTGAAAGGTACCCCCAAACCTTAGATCTAGCAATAAGACATCAAGAAATACTGAGTTGGATTCCATGAATCAAACTCAAAAATCCAATGAAACAACCTCCTAGAAAATAAGTCATAGATTTTTATCAAGAATATACAAGAGATTATCCCATGGTCAAACCACCATGTGCTCTGAATCTAAAGCAACAAAGAAAAACAAAAAATACTGAAAATACTACCGGTTAAAAATAAATTTACAATTAAAAATTACCCAAATTGAAGCATTTTTCACCTAACATGAAAGGAGAACAAAGGAATCCTATCATCACAATTAATAAATCTATCCAACAAAGCACATAATAGGAGAACTCCTCATGAGAATAATATGTTTAAGAAAACAACACTAGAAATACCATTCAATAAAATCCACAATTTAAAAATCATCCAGGAGATATGCACAAGAAATTCCATGAAACCCGCAAATCCCACTAGATCCAACCAAAAAAGTTTCAAGAACAACTTCTCTCAAGTACAAGAAAAAGGAGAGCAATATTTTATACCGCACCTGAGAGGGAGAAGGGTAAGATCCCAAAAAAATAAGCCTTAGAACCCTAGGATCAAACACACCACCACTGCTGGAATTGGAGAAAGAGATCTCTATAGATCGTCGAAGCTAGGAAACCCACAAGAGATATAGATTTGGTTAGTGTGAGAAACCCCTATGACCAATGCATAGGGCTAAGCAGTCTCCTCCCAACCATGATTCCTTGTAAATTCGAGAGATATACTTATAAATAGATAATTTAACACACAAGCACCTCACACCCACCCTCTCATACACTCACCCACACCACGATTTGAACCTTGGACCTCCCGAAGAAGAGCCAAAGCTCGAACCGTTGCGCTATCCCCCCTGGAACATATTTATTAAATATGTTTTTTTTTTATATAAACATGATGCGATGTATAATTAAGGATACAATGAGGTTACCCTCTATGTGGTTAGAACTTGGATTTTCCTATTAAGAACCCAAAGATATGCCAACTAAGATGTCCTTCGAGAACAATATAACTAAAGTTTAATATAATAAATTCTATATATATATATATATATTGATTAGGTATAAGAAGGGGTTTTTAAATGCTCCCCAAAAGTAGGAAAGTGGCTAGAGAAACCCTAAGCCACTTATAATAAGATAGAGCCATAAGAAGAAGGCTACTAGAGAAAATGAAAAGAGGATATGGAACATGATTTGACAAATTAGGACCCAAGAAATAGAGAACAATGTCGGATCCCAAGGATCCAACATGACCAAACACAAGTCGAGGGTTAAACAAATTGAGAGATTCACAAATCCATCAAATCCGACCCCTATAAATTTCTCGCATTGACCTAGAAATTTTTAAATTCAACATTACAATACAGCTTCTTGCCCAAGCCAGGAAACACAGGTCTATACCCAAAAAATTTAAATTAAAAAATAAATTCTCGCCCATAAAGGAAAATTATTTCCATGGGGGAACACACCAATGAGCAAAGGATTTTTGAAAATAAAGACTCTCACCCAAATATTTGTAACATGGATCGAGATATAGCTTTCCCAGAACACCAACCACTGGGTAAACAACTAGGAACCACCTGTTCATCAAACACAATTTGGAAAATAACCTGACCAAATCAACCATTGTTGTCAAGAACTCGCACACAACTGCCAAAGTGATTTAAAATATTTTTCAATCTAACACACAAGCTACAAAGGGAAAAATCCAACCAAAACAATAGGACCTAGAGAACTATCATCTTGGAATTGAAACAGGATTGTCAAAAATCTGTATATCTAGCTTTGAAACCAGTAGAAAGACAACAACCTAGAGAAGAGACCTTGAATGAGGATCCAAAGGATCCTCTTCGAAATTGAATTTGATCTTAAAAAATATCTAACAAATTAGATTCTACTAAGAATCTATAAAATGACCCAACAACTACAAGAAAGCTTTGAATCTGCATAAGGACCCCTAAAGCTAGTCAAAGAAAAACATGGACCAATAGAACAAAAATGAGTGGGATCTCGCTCTCGATTGAAAACAACCACAATCCATAGGTTCTGAACCCTGAACAACAACAAGACCACCATCGTCAGTCGTTGTTGTCATGAACCACCAAATACCACCAACATGAACATTAAAACTACAACCCCAAAAAAAGTAGGTACTACAATAGAGATCTCAAGGGTATTCCAATCATGGCTTGACACCAGGTTGGAACACCTTGAGATCCCCAAAAAAGGGGTAAAAACTCCCCCAATCCCTATCGGTTCTAACCCCACAAGAACACAAAAAATAAAATTAGATCCAAACTCCTATAAAATATGAACACCAAGCCAGCCTCCTAGTAACTCCTCAAGGGAATACTGAAAGCATGGACCAATGGAAAAAAGAATATCTATCAATTTTAGGGGTGAAACAATGCCATTCCCCAAAGTATCACCCATGCCATGCAAACTACCAAGCAGGTGATCCCAGTAGGATCTAGAAAAAAATATATCCAAATCGTGTGATCCAACACACAAATTAGAGTCACCAGAAAAGAGATCTGAGTAGGGTCCACAAAGCCCTACCCCTTTGAGCTCCCCTTCCACATATACAACCTTCTTGCTCTCTGCAATATCGTTCTACATCCAATGTCCATAAGGGTCATATCTTCACAATATGGAGTGCAATCTAGTTTTTGTGGTCTTCATAATCTTCTACTCTAAAAGAGCTTATCGTAGCTAGTGTGATTTGAACTAGAGTTGAATGGACCCACATTACATTTAGATTTTCTAGGATTTTTTTTGGTTTGCTAGGGTTTTTGAGGTTGCTACTCAAACCCCACTCCACATGTAGAACCTCCACTTCACATACCTCTGACACCCCTACTTTGCTAGGGTTTTTGAAGCCATTACTAAGATCCCGCTAGGGTTACATCCTCAGGGGGGATGGCACTATTCTACTCATGAAACTGATAGATTTGCTCTTTTCCATCAATCTTTATTTTTAGTCTTCCACTAAGGAGTTTCCAGGAGGTTCGCTTGGTGTTCATCTTTTGCAGGGGTTCAACTTTGTTTTCCTTTTTTGTGTGTCTATGGGGTTAGAAACCACAGGGATTGAGGGAGTTCTTGCCCCTTTTTTGGGATCTCAAGGTGTTCCTTCTTGGTGTCGGGCCAGGATTGGAATACCCTTGAGATCTCTATTTATATATTATTATTAAAGAATAAAGATTAAATAATTTTTTTTTAATAATTTTTAATATTAAAAGAAAGAATATATATATAATAAAATTCTAATATATTAAATTAAATACTATATATTTTTATTTATTATTTTTAAGAATAAAAATTAATCAAATATTATTTAATTTTTTGTGTGATAACTTTATGTACAGATATTTTTCCCTAAATAATTTTTATTTTAATATTAAAAGAAAGAATATATATATATATATATATATATATATATATATATATATATATATATATATATATATATATATATTAATCAAATATTAATTAATTTTTTGTGTGATAACTTTATGTACAAATATTTTTCCCTAAATAATTTTTATTTTAAGAGTGTTTTCAAGATTTTGATATTATTTGCAAAAATTAAAATAATTAAATAAATATTTACATTTAATTATATTATAAATTTGATCAAAGATGTTATGAGATCACGAGGGTTGAACACTTGACCTTGCACCTCCCATTCACCACTCCATGGAAACCTCATATAAAATACTATCTATTTATATATCTATATATAACATATATTTATCAAAATGTATTTTTATTATTATTTAAAACTTTTTATTATTATTATTTTTATAACCCCTTTGGATCTCTTAGATAAGAGCCCAAAGCCAAAAAAAAATATGGTGTGTCACAAGGACAAGCGTGGTTTTAATTAGGAATATATTTAGTTTCATGACAATAGTTTGCTTAAGCCCATTATTGGAGAGTTTGGTCGTGTAGATTTTGGATATACTTCATAAAAAGCATGGGATTTTTAACAGTCATGGGATATAGGCTTATTATTTTCCTTTAATGGAACTTTAGATGTTGACTCATTTGAAATTTTATGGTATGTAATATTAATTTTTGAATAAATGTGTGAGGTTATTTATATCCATAGATAATACTTTTGAATTTATTGTAATATTGTTCTCTTCTTATGAAAATAGCATTTGTAAGAAATTATGAGATTGGTGAATAATACCATGTGTAAAGTGAGTTAGTGTATTTTTTTAAGTTTTATCCATTGTTGAATATATGTATGATTTGATGTTTATGATTTTTTTATTTTTTAATAGATTAAATTTTAATATTATATGGTACAAGCTTCATATTTTCATTGTCAATAACTTAATACTTATTTAATACCTAGTGTTAGGGTCTAACACAACTATGTATACCTTAGTAATTATAACATTCAAATAAATTTACATTGATTTATCTAGTTTTATTTTAGGTACTATATCTATTTTAAAAGGATATCTATGTGTTGTTATGCATAATCATTGCTTGAGTATTGTGCTTATTTATTATTGCTTCAAACTAGATCAATGATTATCTGTAAACAAAATTCATTATATCATGTGATTATAATAAACAAAAATAATTACATTTTATGATTTATAACACATGATAATGTTCTCCATAATATAGCAATAGTGAATAAAAATATGGAAGTAACCTAATAATTTTAATCATAATCTAGATTAAGTTATACTAAATGGCTAATTTTATATATGTCAAATAAACTTAGTGTTTAATGGTAAAATAAGATGAAATTACGTAATAATAGATTATAACTAGAAGAAACAATAGCTGGTGTCTTCAATTAAACTTATAGAGGAAGGTTTATGTGGTAAAACATTAAGGACGTGACTTTATGGAGACTTAAGAAGTTAATCATAAATGCTCCATTTATCATAGTACTAGACACATATAAGTATTTCCTACAAACAATTTCTAAAGAAGCCTAGATGGAGTCCTCATGTAAGATAATAGAGTAATTGCTTAATGATTAGGAATCTAAAGGGCTATTATCCCAACTACCTCACATATAATCTAGAACTAGAATTTATAATATATATTCTTTAGAGAAGATAGCATTATTTGATTGGGTTATGATTAAGTAGATAATCACCCACTAGACTATTTATTATATTTCACCTAACATAATTTTTTTTGGTACATAGGTGAATTGGTTACAATCAAAATTTGTAGTAACTACCAAGGCAGGTTCCAACCATAAGCGACTACAGCCAACAAACCTATCTGTCTCAATTTAATGGTAACCCGACATGATATGGGGACCATCGAACGCATAGAGGTCGTACCATCGTCGTCAGTCTGGGTCAACATGTGGTAGGATATGGGGACCATCGGACATGCAAAGAATGGACCACCGTCTACAGTCGAGCAACACGTAGAGGATTCGGATCGAACTATTGGCTATGCATGGGCACACCCATGAGATTGAAACCCAGGTCTCCTCTCGGTAAGTGCCCCAACTTACCAATCCACCTAGCCTCCCGAACTTCACCTAACCTAATTTAAATGCAATACAATAAAGGTTGATGGATACTTTGTGCCAATATAATTTTGTTATCACTTATATTAAAGAAAAGGATAATAATGTGGTAGATATAGGTGTAGGTGTAGACATGCTTATGCGTATGTTACAAATATTATGGTGTTCCAATCTATACTATTTAAATTTTATGGTGTTCCAAGCTATAATATTTAAATTTTATGATGTCCCAAGTTATAATATCCAAATTAATCTCATTTAGACTTATTTTACCAATTAATATAATGAATTTGATATGAAATTGTAACATTAGATCTAATTTTTTTTGTTCTTTGTAGTTTTAATTTGAATAAGTAAAATAAAAATAATACGATATAAAAGTTTTAGCCAAAATATGATCATCTATTTAATAAAAAATTGCTTGCACCACTATCTATTTGAAGGATCAAACATTGAAGTTTTTTATAAGTTATATGTTATAGATCCGCAATGATGTGAAGAAGACATCCATAAAAGTTAAATTTAATATAACTTTAAATTATAGATTTTACCACCTAAAATCTTTTATATAAAAAGTTATCATTGTCAAGCTATCCTAACAACTATCATATATATATATATATATATATATATATATATATATATATATATATATATATATATATATATATATATATATATATATATATATATATATATATATATATATATATATATATATATATAACCATAGATTGACTTATGGTAATTTAGCCATTGTACTTACTTGCAAAAAATATATATAAAAATGAATAAAATTTTATAAATATGCTTTAATAAGTATAAAAGAGCTCTTTTATATTTAAGCATGCACACAAGCAACTACACTATTCTTTATAAAACTTATGATTTTCAAGTTATCCTAACAACTACCTCTACAAATTTATAACAACTATAAATCATCTTAGGTAATGGAGATTAACTCATTTACAAGAGAAACATGAAATCTAAGAATGAATAGAAGTTTAAAAATGCCAATTTTCTAAGTATAAAAAGACTCTTCTATGTGTATTTGTGCATGCATGTGCACATACACATGAATAAAAGTTTATAAATCCTACTTTTCTCAGCATATAAATAATCTTCTATATGCACATCACACACATACACACATAATTAGGTTCTCTTATAACCTTAAAGGAAAGATATAACCAAGTGGTTTTCATGGACATCTAACCTATCTAGAATATTGTTTTCCTATTATTCTTACTTAGACTAATTAGGTTCTCTTATAACCTTAAAGGAAAGATATAACCAAGTGGTTTTCATGGCCATCTAACCTATCTAGAAGATTGTTGTCTGATTATTCTTACTTAGATGACTTGTATTAAATTTGATTAGTAGCCCTCTATGCACACACACATGCATGCATTCACACATACGCTCGCATACACATGCACACACACAATGAGGTGCTCTTATAACCTTTAAATGAAGGATACAACCAAATGGATTTCCTATCCATCTAAACGGTCTAGAAGATAATTGTCCTATTTTTATTAGTAAAATGACTTATATTATATTTGAATAGAATAATTTTAGTGTTATACCCCTCTTGATAGTTTATCCAAATGTATCTATCTTAGTAACTCTTGGTATTATATATATAAAGATATATATTTTATTATGGAATCAAACCATGTATTTTGATAATGTTCACAATACATAATAAGTAAATATGTCAAATATTTAGAATAAAATTTCATACAAGCAAACCCCTAAAAGTTGATGACCACTTCCCAATCACATAATCAACTCCCACTAATATTGTCCAAATTTGAAATCTATCAAATCTATCCATATACAACAACTCAATTACGATAATATATAAGTGAAATACATTGCCAAATCCAACAAATGTTAAGTATACATTGACCTAGAAATATACAATCAAGGAATCTTATTAAAAATCATAAACATCATATCTAATCTACTAGTTCAAATCTTAACTCTCCTAGCTAAATAATTTTAAATATTTTATTACAATCCTAAAAGAAACACCCTCCTCTAGTGCTCCATGTTTCATTTTTTCCATTCCCTAATTTTCCTTCATAAAATTGATGATAATCCCTAATTTATTTTCCTTTATTTAACTTTTATATTCCTTATTTAGTTGAGGTACAAAATATAACCAAATATACTATTTTTTAATGAGCTATATATGGAATCTACAAGAGGACACACTCATCCAACTAACAAAACTTTATATTGTTGTTACATTATTTTATTTTTTGAATTTACATGGTGGAATCGGTAGTCGCCACAAATCCAAGTAGGTTGTGCGTATGTTATGGCTACTATAGTATTATGCGTTGTCCACTCTTGAAGCCGCCACATAAATCTTCTATGCATTTTGCCCCTATAACCACCATACCACAATCAATTTAAAACTTGTATGCCACTAAAAACACCAAGAAAAGGACAAGCATTCAGTCCAGTGAGGCCCGAGATTTGAACCTTGGACCTTTGCCCCCATTATGGGGTTTGGTCGAACCAATTGATCTACACCTCGAACCTATTGTTGTTACAATAATTAAACCAATCTAAATTGTATTTTTTATCAAATATATTATTTTCTTCCTCAAAATACTATATTTTTGCAATTAGCTCCTTACATCAATTTCATTAAGAGATAAGATTTCACTCAATTAGTTGCCCTTTAAAATTTTAATTTCACCAAGATGAAGATTGACACCACAAATGTATAACCTATCCACTACCTAGTTTCCTTCTCTATATCTAAAAAATAATTCTATTTTCCACCACAAATGTATAACCTATCCACTACCTAGTTTCCTTCTCTATATCTACAAAAATAATTCTATTTTCGATCCAATCCCCAATTCATTTTTTCATGGCATTAATACTATTTTGTAAACCCCTCTCAATTGAATTATATGTCTACCCCTCTACATAGTTGTTAGTTGAAATTACATATAATTCCAAGTAAGTGGGAATAATTTTGCATCAATACTTCTTCTATCCTTCTCAGATTTCCCTTGGAAACACCATCAAAATTAATATTAAAAATTCTAACTTCTACACATTTTCATTTTACCTTAGGTTAAATGAAATTCTTTATGTTAACTCTATCACCATAGATTGTACTTCCATGTATATTCAGATCATGTGACCATGAGATAAGAACCTCTTTTTCGACACTTCACACTTATCATAATAAACACTCTATTTATAAACATTGTATGATAAAGGTAATATTATGATTCTAAATTTGAACATGATTTTGAGATTTTGAGATTTGTTTTAAAAAACTATTTGATTCATTTTAAGCCATAAATTCCAAAAAATAACAAATAATGAAAGGGCCAATACTCCCCAAAATACATAATGCTTTAGCTTTGAAACATTTAATCCTATACGGATCCACACTTCATTGACCATTTCAATGTTATAAAGCTACCCATACTTTCATATTTTTTTAAAAATAACCTCAAATTATCTAAAAAATAAACATCAAAGAAATAGAGTATTAAATTTTTTCTTACACAAAACACTTATGAAAAATCCATCTTATATTTTTTTTAATAGAGTTTCACCCATAAGTATTTTAATTTAGATTGTTCATCAAACAAAATTTGAAAACCTCAAAAACACTTTTATTAATAATCATTTGAAAAAAAAATTAAATTAAATTCTAATTATTTTAAAGTCTCTTATTCTAATTTGAGCTGGTATTTACTATGTTTTCTTAGATTCTAAATTAACTCGTTCATCCACATAAAATAGGAAAATAGAAGTTTTAACTTAGAAGTTTTAACTTATTTTACACATCTGAAACAAAATTTTAGAAACCTTACTTTGCTTACCCACTTCGCAGAACAGTAATTTTGCTCTATTTCTTCTTACTCACCAGTACAAAGATAGCCAAACCCAGCCAGAGGAAATGGATTTTATTAAATATGACGGTAGAAAATGGTTTCTTCTTTCTATTGTCCTTGGTTGAATTTTTAATCATGACGGTCAAAGAACCGCACAAACGGATTTCGATAAAGGAGGTTTCTAGACTATGTCATTGTTTTGGGAGTATCTACGTATCACATTAGTAGGAGAAGAAAGAAAAGAAATTAAGAAAAATATATTTTTTTTATTTATTGTTTGGGATAGTATTCAGGTAGAGAATTTTTATAATTTCTAGTTTCCAACTAAAAGATAAAGTTTAAGTAATTTTGATGGCAGTTCAATGGTAAGTATTTGGTGTTATAGTTTTTTTTTTTATATATATATTGAACATTGTTTACAAATATTGGCATTCGTTTGAGCAAACACAAGAGGAATCGACCTCACAACCACATGGATGATAATAACTAACAACTACCATTACACCAAATGTCATTCGACAACTTTTCTTTTAAAAAATGCAGTCCCTTTTTTCATATAAAAAATTAAAAGTATTTTGGATATACAAAGGAGTTGGTTACATCTACACTATCTATTTGGATTGTTCCCAACAAACTTATACTACCTCGTGTGTGAAGGAGATCACTGATTGCTTGAAGTTTGTGTTGGCATGTCATTATCAATATGGTGTGAGGGAGACCATTGTTCTCTCGAAATTTGTACCATCATCCTTCATGGCATGTCGTTGTTGATATGGTGTGAGGGAGATCACTCATAGCTCAAAAATTGTACATCATCCTTGATGGCATGCACTCAAAAGATTAACATAAGAGTACTACCTTTACAACAAGCATAATTCCAATCATAAACTTCTTTTTAATAAATATTTGACCAAATAAACAAACCTAACCCTTCAAAACCTCATCCTAACATTATTAATACCTACTAATTGCTTCATCTTTCACTTGGAATATTCGTACAACTCTATTCATAGTCTTCCAAACAATCATATACTAACAAAATTCACTTATTTAAGAATATTTTTACACCGACCGATAAGATATGTCCGGGGCAACCTTACGTCCAGGGCATGCTGGAGGCCCTCGTCGACGTGTTCATGTCCAACAGACGGACAGCTAACGTCCATTCAATCCCCATCGTCGAAGATGATTTTCATTAATATATCCAACAGACGGACAGCTAACGTCCATTCAATCCCCATCGTCGAAGATGATTTTCATTAATATATCCAACAGACGGACAGCTAACGTCCATTCAATCGTCATCCTGCACGGTGATTTTCATTCATATGTCCTTGTCTTTCCTCCTCATTTTTCAACTTCAATTCGTTGGGAAGTCTGATGCAGCGAATCGGATGTGTCACGAGTTCGATTCTCCTCCCATACACTTTCTTATTAATAAGATACAATCAGTTTATTCCTAGCGGTTAACAACTATGAAAGGAGGATCTGGTTTGATCGCTGTCACGGCGTTGGTTTCAGCAGCGCTGGTGTTATCTTTCAAAGCTCGGCTTCAGCTAAATGTCTTGTGCGTCAGCGGGGTGAGTCAACAATTATCCTTATATGTTTAGATTCAGATTTCAAATAATTTCATCTTTTATAGCCGTCCGTTGTTTTTTCTTGGCATTAGCGTGTATAACTATTTGAGATTGGTGAATTTACAGGGTGGCTCACAATCGTCTTTAATATCAGAGGCACGAAAGGATGAGAAGGCCAGAGAAGAAGAGGTATTCTCTGCGAGGTTCGATGGGCTGAGGTTTATTGAAACGCTGGTTACCGCTCACAGATAGGGAATCGTTTCACCTGGCATTTCCATGTTATTCTCGTCCGTTTTACATCCGTATGTACATATCACAATACAAGCGAAAATTGTCTAGCCATAAAATTCAATGCTTCTCTTTTTAAGGATCCTCTGCAACTTTTCATTGCCTCTCTGTATATATATTTGTCTTTCTTCGTGTGTGTGTGTTTGTTTTGAAGGATTATATACTCAGGACTTTGGTAGATTGTTACGATTTGGTTTACTATCAGTATGAATGACAATCATCTTGTTATCAAAAGGTCGTTTGTTACGATTTGGTTTACTATCAGTATGAATGACAATCATCTTGTTATCAAAAGGTCGTTTTACAGGATAGTTTTTTTCCCTGAAATAGGAAACTCTGGTGCTGGATTTAATTTTGCTTGAAAAAATGCATATAATTTTTCAAAATTATCTGCAACTGAAATATCAATGTATATAAACCTTCAACAACTTTAAGAATTAATTACATTATGCAACTATTTATTTTAATATTAGTGAAGCTGTGAATTATCATTTTATGACCTCGATTAATCTAATAAAATTAGGATCACTAACTTTTGGACTCTTCGTAATACAGCATCAAATAATTTACTCATATATTTCAAATCAAGAAATAGGTAAAGGGATAAAAATGTGTTTTATTTCCGCATGCATAGAGCAGTTGGTAAATGCCCTGGGTGCTGGTTGTGGCCGACCCAGGTTCCATTTCCACTACCTCCACCCTGTTGGATATGTAGGCATAGCTGGTAAATGTCCTATGTGCTGGTAGAGGCCGACAAGGCTCCATTTTCCCTATGCCCAACCTGTGGATGTATTAATAATTCAACCCCCTTGTGACTGATGCCATGTGGTATACTCGGATGGGACAACTACGATTGGCCATAGAGCTAGGTTCTTGGGGCTTCTAAACTACCCAATTTTTAAGTCCGTGGGTCTAGGTGGATTGGTAAGTTGGGGCGCTTACCGAGAGGAGACCTAGGTTCCAATCCCACGGGCTTGCCAATGCACAGACAGTAGCCCAGATCCGATTCCTCTGAGTGGTGCGCCAGATTGATGACGACGGTGCAACCCCTGTGCGTCCGGCGGTCCCCATCTCACGCCGGGTTACCATGTACCGAGACGGTGGAAGTCCTGGGAGCCTTTGCAGATAGTTTGAACCCTACCAGCTGTGCTGGTAGTTACTAAAAATCGTGATTGTAACCATTGCTTCTATATATATATATAAAAATGTGTTTTATTGAAATAAAGTTAGAAAATTGGTGGAATAAAAATATATTCAATTAAAATAAAGTTAAAAATAAAATACAACATCATATAATTTATTTATATATTTAAAGAAAATGAGAGAAAAATGTGTGGAATTGAAATAATGTTAAAAAAGCTTGTGGTAGATTTGAAAGATAAACAAAGAGAGTGTAAAGAGAATCTTTGAACACAAACATGGAACAAAAGAATGGAAAAAGATGCTTTGAACAATAGCCGTCCTTTTCAGGTCGGTGCTTGTATGTAAATTGTGATGATAAGCCAGTGGTATTGTTGACCTCGAGTAAATGGGCATTGTCAAAACAGAAAGATAGCTCTCGAAACTTTAGTGTATCTTAATTTATCCCATGGAAGGACGTAAGGCTGTTGTTTCTTACAATATATGGCAGTTTAGTAGATTGTGAAAGATATATATATATATATATATATATATATATATATATATATATATATATATATATATATATATATATATATATATATATAGCAGTTTATTAGATTGTGAAAGATAAAGATATATATATATATATATAGCAGTTTAATAGATTGCGAAAGATTAAAAGTAAGTGTTTTTTTTTTATTTAAAAAATAAAAAATATTATTTATAGAATATATATATTTTGAAGAGGTTGAAAAGTGAGGTATAAAGGATTATTATATATTTTTTTTTAAATTGAATTTGAGTCTTGATTAAAATAACCTAATATCTTTTAGCATTTACAATATTCTTATCAAAACAATATATATTTTAATCTTTTAATTTAATTATATTTAAAAATCATTTACATGTATTATAGAAGATCTTCCATGAAAATATGTCCATATGATGTTCTTCATCCCAATCTTATATATAATTAGGTCTAGGTTTTCAGGAAAAAGAGGCAGGTCATGCTAACCATCGAGGTTTTCCTTTCTTCATGAATTTTATTATGCTACTATAATTCTATGGCGCACATCGGTAGTATCTTCAGTTTAATTACTGCAGAATTTATCTATTAGTATCTCGCTTAATATAAAGATAGTTGTTTCTGTAACCTGAAGGCATTAAAAGTACCCAAATATTATTTCAATATATATAAAATGATACGAATAAAGAAGAAGGGACAGCAGACCAGAGCAAAGGTAGCATTCCAATTTTGGTGAAACTACTCTTTATACAGCGAGTCCAGATAGTCGTAAATTAAATTTGTTAAATCGAATGCAGAGGGGGAATTAAAAATAAATAAAAAATGAATTGAAGGCAGAGACAGCTAGAAATTTGCTTCAATGACAAACCAGAACCGTCAAACTCTGGAGCAAAGACCACTCCTGATCTCCTCGTCGTTGAGCCTCTCTTCACATCAACACTCACTTCTCTTGATTTGCCGTTTATGTCCCTGTTAATATCTCGGAAAATCACATCCTGCAAATCGAAACCACGTTTCCATCAGAAAACAAAATAATAATTGTATGTTTTTTTTTAAGAAGAAGGGAGAAGAACAAAAACAAAAAGGAGATTGCTCCATACATGGGGATGGAAGCTGCAATAAGCTCCAATGGCGCCAACGGCAGCAGTCGCGACAGCCAGAAAAGGCATCGCAGAGAGAGCCATTTGCTCTTCCGCTTCGATTGTGACATGTCTTAAATATTGAAAATCTTATTTAAAAAAGGAAAATGCTGGGTTGATATCGTGTGTGCATTCTAAAGAAACAAAAAAACCAACGGTAACAGTTCTCCCATTCATATTCATATTTAAAGAGGAATTGAAAAGAGGGTATATTGGCATTTGTGGTTTTATTTTTGTTAGAATATATATATATATATATAAAAGGAATTTATGTAATTGTTAGTTTCCTAGGTAAAGATTAAGTCAACAAGTTCAGATTTTTCAGAGAATAGAAATGAGGTAAAGGAGGAATTGAATTAGAGCAGATCACTACCAACCAACCTATCTCTTTACCTATTCCTTTATAGGCAAAAAAATGAGTTAAAAACTTGGGTTTTTATGATCGTCCCCTCTTATGATGTGGTGTTTTTATGAGGGGTCTTGATCCCCTCATAAGATGGTTTAAATTTGGGTATCCTCAATGAAAACCCAAAGACATACCACTATTAGTATCCCTCTTTGAGCAAAAATTTAAGTTAAAAACATGGGTTTTATGAGGGGTCCTAGTCCCCTCATACCGTGGTTTAAATTTGAGTTTCTTAAATGAAAATCCAAAGACATACCACTATGATATCCCTCTTTTGAAAGGGATATAGGTCTCTTTATATTAAGGTTTGAACTTGGGTCTTTTAGATGAAAACCCACAAACATAATACTACAATATTCTAAACCGAAAGATATACCACTATGTTATCCTTCATGAGATAAAAAATTTAGGGTAAAGCACATGCTTTTGAAAAGGATCCAAGTTCCCTTATATCATAGTTTAAACTTGGACTCCTAGATGAAAATCCAAAGACATACCACTACAATATCCTTTATAGGACAAAACAATTTAGGGTAAAGGATGGTTTTTGAAAGGGGTTTGGTCCCCTTTACTAGGGTTTGAACTTGGGTCTATTAGATGAAAACCCAAAAACAAACCATTACGATATCCCTCGTGGGACTAAAATTTTAGGATAAAACATAAATTTTTAAAAGGGATCTTGGTCCTCTTCACAAAATTTTAAGATAAAGCACAAATTTTTGAAAGGGGTTCTAGTCCTCTTGTATTGGGGTTTGAACTTAATTCTTCAAGACATACCACTACGATCTCCCTCATGAGACTTGTTTTACATTCCTTTGTCAATACTTAACAAAAATTACTCCTATCAAGAAGAGTTGGTAAGAAGAAATCTTGTATATTTGTATCAATCATTTTGTGGAATGTTTATTTTATTGTTGTATTAACAAGTTTTATAATAAAAAATATTTAATCAAGTGGTTGTCATAGAAATATGATTTGTTCAGTTTGCCACTAAAAATATATAAATAATTTCATTTGAGCTTATGTCTCTTGTTTATTTATTATATTTTACTATTTTAATAATGTTAAGTTTAAGTTCTTTATATTATTTATAATCATAATTTTATCTAAGAGCTTACTTTTTTAATAAGAGCATTTGAACCTTAATAGAACTTAATAAATTATAATTTTTAAGTTTGAAATAAGTAACTATTCAACATGCCATAGAAATGCTTATTGTTGTCCTAGAAGCTTAGGCTTGTTCCAAAGTTACACATGAAATAATGTATGATAATTGTGCAAGAATATTAAACTTTAAAGGTTTAACTTTCATATTTTACCAAAAATATTTGCACCTATACACTTTACTTTTGTAAATCTTTTTCTATGTTTATACTATTATTCTTTTATTAAACTATGCTATTTAGTGGGTTGCATGTTTTTAGCTATTTCCTTTGACCTTTAATTGAGACACACATTAAGTAAGGATTACTAAAATGGAATATATAAAATGATAATATGAAATCATAATGCTACTAAAGACTTCAAATCTATGGTGAATTTTTATCTATGATATGAATTCATGATCAAAGCATATACAATAAAAATTAAACCAAAGATGCTCTATTTACTACTTTAAAATTAAATCTATGATGAATTTTCATCTATGATATGAATTCATGATCAAAACACATATACAATAAAAATTAAACCAAAGATGCTCTATTTACTACTTTAAAACCAACATGAACAAAAGGGAATGACAATAAATGAAAAATAAGATTGTTAAAACGAAGATAAAAGGAATAAAAAAACCAAAAAATTATGTACTAAAAAATACAAAGTTAAAAATTTTAAGTTAAAAAATATTTGAAAAACATAACCGAGGAAAAGACTCCTTCAAAATATTAATAACTTCATTAATTTATTCTATACTATGCACATACAAGTTATGCAATGACCATCATTCTCATATATTTTTTAAAATAACCTTAAATTATATAAAAAAGGAAACATTGAAAAAATAAACAATATAATAGTAAGACATATGAAAGGTTCATCTTATCCTAATTTTTTATAGACCCATCTTATCCTGTTTTTTTATAAACTGTCACTTATAAGCATCTTCGTTTTGATTAACATTTGAGGCCTTAAAAAACACCTTTATAACCTAAAAAAATTAAAAGTCTAATTATTTTAAGGCCTTATATTCTAATTTGAGCTAGTATTTACTATGTTTTGAAAAAATATAAATTAATTTATTCATCAATCAAAAAGAAAAACAGAAGTTTTAAACATTATACCAAGGATAGGTGGTTCCAAGTGTATATCAATTGGTTTCCTCTTACAGATTTGAAGGTTCAAATTTCGGGGTTGGATTGAACGCTTGTCCCTTTGGTGATGTTTTCAGCAGTTTAAAAAGTTTAAAATAATTGTAACATGATAGTTATAAAGACTGCTGAGTATTGTGTGAGAGCTTCTAAAGCGGACAGCATGTAATATTGTAACCATAAAAAAACAAACAGCATACCCAAATCATAAAACAACAAACAGCATACCCAAATCATCGAAACTACTACCAATTCCATCATTTAAAAATAAATAAAATAAAATAAACCACGGGTGGGGACACGTTCCCGTTCCGCTGTCATCAGGGCTGTCTCCGATACCCTATGAGGGGACGCCGTGGGGGACGGCAGGGCGTCGCCTCACATCAGCGGTACCCGGTTGGGATCGTCCCGCACCCCTCTCCTTCTCCATTCACGGCACGAATCGAAGATTTATACGGCAGTCTTTTCGTTTTCCGGATATAATGTGGGTCACAACCTGTAACTGGTTTTTCCAACATCCGAAGGGACTGCAACTTTATCTCATCAATTTTTATTAATAAAAAAGTTAAAGCACTGAAGAGTTTACAACCAAACTATAGCATGTTTCAGAATATGTCTAGGTAAGGTTCTGTTGATAGGAATTAAGAACCTATAACTTGTAAATGTGAGGTTGATAGGAATTAAGAACCTATAACTTGTAAATGTGAGGAACCCAATGTGAATGTGAATGTGGATGTTATATTTGAGGAACCTAATGTGAATGTGGATGTGGATGTGGATGTGAAGGTGAAAACTTTATAAATAAGATTAAAAAATAATAATAATTTAATATTTTGAATTTTATGTATATATATTTTTAATTTAAAATATTAATTTTTTTAAAGAGTAAATTTAAAGTTAAATTATTTATAAAAATTATTTGAAGTTATAATAATTTGTTTTTAATCCCTCATTTCTATTAAAAAACAAAACATTATATTACTTTCTTTAAATTTTTAAATATAATAAAAAGAATCATCAAATACTATTATTTTATTTCTAGTTATCTTCTAACTGTCCAATCGTTTCTTAAAATTGGCTCCCCGTCCCGTCAGCGTCCCCTATGTAACCTTGCACTTACTTTGCTTATCCACTTTGCAGAACAGTAATTTTGTTTTATTTCTTCTTACTCACAGTACAAAGATAGCCTAAATATGACGGTAGAAAATGGTTTCTTCTTTGTATTGTCCTTGCTCGAATTTTTAATTATGACGGTCAAAGAACCTCATCACAAACGGATTTCGACAAGGGAGGTTTCTAGCCTTCATTGCTTTGTACGATGTTATGTTATTGTTTTGGTAGTATCTACGTATCACATGTGGTAGAAGAAATAAAAGAAATTAAAAAAAAAAACATTTTTTTTTGTTATTGTTTTTTTTTGGTAGTATCCACTTGTTTCATAAGTAAGGGTTGTTAGGAATGAAGCTTAATTATGAGGAGGCTAAACAGAGAAAGTTTTTGGATTTACTGTAGGACGGGCAGAGAAAGTTTTCAGATTTACTGTCCGTTAGTCTACCAGAGAAAGTTTTCAGATTTACAACAGGACAGTCAGGAAAAGTTTTCTTGTTTTTATCCCAAAATTAGGTGCTGGGAACTCAATGTTAATCTTGGAATATATTAAGAAAAACAGTTTTTTTTCTCGTTTTTTTCTTATATATAGTTGTGAGGAAAAACAGAGTATACAATGAAATTACTGTGTGGATTCCTTGTAAATATAGAGAGGAAATTACAGCAGATGTTTTTTGTATGTTGTAACCCTCTATTGCTTGGATTGAGAAAGAAATGACTGAAACACTGTAATTTCTTAGATGTTTTTTGTGTGTCTTATTTGTTAATTCTTTTGTTAAAGTTTGAAACACTGTAATTACTTTTCTATATTTTATATAGTGATTTATTCTAACAAGTGGTATAAGAGTGTTTGTTTTGTTGGGTGCACTTGACAGAAGGAGAATTTTTGGATCAAGTGGGAGCAATAGTGGAAGAATGGAGGTTTAGAGTTGAAAAATTCAATGGCCAAAACTTTCAATTTTGGAAGATGTAGATGGAGGATTACTTGTACCAGAAGGATCTTTACTTACCTCTTGAGGGGGAAACAAAGAGACCTTCAACTATGTCTGATGAGGAGTGGAGTCTCCTTGATATAAAGGCATTGGGTACTGTGAGGTTGTGCTTGGGAGCCACCGTAGCCTTCAACATCTTCGATGAAAAAACTACCAAGGGAGTCATGGATAAGTTGGCCAAGATGTATGAGAAACCATCAACATCAAATAAGGTATTCTTAATGAAAAGGTTATTTAACATGAAAATGAGTGGAGGATCTGTGCAGGATCATTTAAATGAATTTAATATTGTCACTAATCAATTGCATTAAGTAGGATTGGATTTTGATGATGAGATTAGGGCCTTATTAATCTTATGCTCTCTTCCAAAAAGTTGGAACAGTTTGGTAATGGCGGTAAGTAACTCTGCTTTGAGTTCAAATAAATTAGTATTTGATGATGTGGTTGGTGTGATACTCAGTGAGGACATGAGAAGAAAAACCACAGGAGAATCATCTAGCACCGCCTTAACTGTTGAGAATAGAGGAAGAGGAAGAGAAAGAGGCAAGAGTTCACATCGTGGCAAATCCAAAGGCAGATCCAAATCATGTGGAAAAGGAAAGCTACAATGTTGGCACTATGGCAAAAAGGGTCATCTTAAGAAGGATTGTTGGTAAAGAAAGGGTGATGAAAATGAAGGTAATGATAATAATGGTAACACTTCAGAAGACAATATTATTGGACAAAATCTACAAGATGCTTTAATCTTATCTCTTGATAGAAATAGTGATTATTGGGTAATTGATAGTGGTGCTTCATTCCATGCTACCTCACATAAGGAATACTTCATAGATTATGTTTCTAGAGATTATGGATAGGTTTTGTTGGGAAATTACCAACCATGTAAAATCGTGGGTATTGGAAAGATTTTGATTAAATCCCCAAATGGATGTCAATGGGCTCTTAAAGAGGTGAGACACATACCATATTTAAAGAGAAATATTATATCGGCAAGTAAGCTTGATGGTGAAGGATACACGATTGCATTCGGAGAAAATGATTGGAAAGTTACTAAAGGTTCATTAATAGTAGCTAGAGGTAAATTAGTGGGTACTCTTTATTTACTTACTGATTTTTCTCACTGCTCCATGAATTTAGTTTCTATAGGTGAGAGTGCATCTTTGTGGCACCAAAGACTTGGCCATATGAGTGGAAAAGGTATGGAAATTTTACATTCAAGAAAGTTATTGCCTAAGTTAAAAGAGATTGATTTGGAATTTTGTGAGGATTGTGTTTATGGTAAAGCAAAGAGAGTTAGATTTCTCAAGGATGGCAAGGAAAGGAAGAAAGAGATATTGGATCTTGTGCACTTGGATGTTTGGGGCCCAGCTCAGGTAACTTACTATGTACTTTTTATTGATGATGCAACAAGGAAAACATGGATATATTGCATTAAGAATAAAAGTGATGTTTTTAATACCTTCAAGAATTGGAAAGCATTAGTTGAAAATGAAACTGGAAAAAGGTCAAAGTGTCTAAAGTCAGATAATAGTGGAGAATATTGCAGTAGAGAATTTGATGTGTTTTGTTCTAAAAATGGAATTAGAAGAATCAAGGTAGTTCCAAGAACACTTCAAGAAAATGGGGTTGCAGAAAGAATGAATAGAACCATCATGGAGCGTGCTAGGAGCATGAGAATACATGTAGGCTTACCATTATTTTTATGGGCTCATGTTGTTGATACTGTAGTATATCTGATTAATAGAGGACCATCTAGTGCCTTGGATGGAGGAATTCGGGAAGAGCTTTGGACAGGTAAACCAGTAAATTATTCTTTCCTTAAGGTATTTGGATGTGAGGCTTTTATGCATATAGACAAAGAGAACATAAATAAGTTAGATGCTAAGGCCCAAAAGTGCTATTTTATTTGTTACGGTATTGATGGCTTGGGTTACAGATTATGGGATTGTGATAACCAAAAAGTCATTAGAAGTAGGGATGTCATATTTAATGAAAAAAACTTGTATAAATATCGGTTGCAGGGAGAAACAGAAAGAGGAAAATACTGAATACATAGACCTTGATGGACACATAGAAAAGGTAAATCCAAAAGTGGTAGAAGATCAAAATTTACAACAGCAGCAGCAAGCATTTCAATCTCCAGAAAGTGTTGTTAGACGATCTACCAGGATAAGTAGAATTCCTCAACGTTTCTCTAATTATATTTTGTATACTGATGCTGGTGAGCCAGAATGTTTTCAGGAAGCATTATAAATGGATTGATGTGCAAGGTGCAACCAAAGTATTGTCATTGTTGTCAACACAGTCAGGTTGATCAGTTGATGCAATGGATTGGAGTTGATTGATGAGCAAGGTGATGGATAGGAGTTGTTTGGTGAGTAAGGTGCAGCCAAACTATGGTCATTATTATCAACACGAGACAGAGGATCGGTTGATGCAATGGACAGGAGTGCAAAAGTCAATAGATAGATCTGTTGATGAAGTGAACAAGAGTTCAGAGGTCAGTCAGAACATGTACAGTAAATTTCCAAGAAGACAGAAGTGGCCCAGTTTCAAAAAATCAAAGAAAAAGACAAGTTAGAAAACTGTCGCGATATCGCGACATGTTTTCTGTCGCGATTTCGCGACATGTCGAGTTTTCACTGGAGGAGAGAGAAAATGTGTCACGATTTCACGACATGTTGGAGGCAAAGAAGCTAAGCAGAAAAACTGTCGTGATTTCGTGACATGTCGAGTTTTCGCTGGAGGAGAGAGAAAATGTGTCGCGATTTCGCGACATGTTGGAGGCAAAGAAGCTAAGCGGAAAAACTGTCGTGATTTCGTGACATGTCGAGTTTTCGCTGGAGGAGAGAGAAAATGTGTCGCGATTTCGCGACATGTTGGAGGCAAGGAAGCCAAGTGGAAAAACTGTCGCGATTTCGTGACATGTTGGCAGAGAAGGAAGCAAGTGGAAAAGATGTCGTGATTTCGTGACATAAATGGAGGAAAGGAGCTTGCAACGAAAAGTGTCACGATATCACGACACGTCGGGTTTTCGTGACCCGAAGAAGAGAGAGAATGTACGACAACAAAAGTGTAGCGATTTCGCTACATGTCGAAGTTTCGCGATCCAAAGCATAGTTTTCAAGGTACCAAGTCAATCAAAGGTGTAGCGATTTCGCTACAAGTCAAAATGAAAGGCACAAAGGTGTAGCGATTTCGCTACATGTAGGATTTTTGAAGGCAGAAAGAAAGAGAAAGTACCAAGGAGCAAAAGTGTAGCGATTTCTCTACATGTCAGACTTTCGCGGGCTGAAGAAGAGTTTAGATGCCAAGGAGCAAAAGTGTAGCGATTTCGCTACATGTTGGAATTTCGCTAGTGCATGAAGAGAGAGTTGTACGGATGAAAATGTTGTCGCGATTTCGTGACATGTTCCGATTTCGTTGAGGCATGCGAAGAAAAGTGTACGAGAGAAAAAGATGTCACGATTTCGTGACATGTTCCATTTTTGTGGGCGAAAGCGAAGGAAAGAGGAGAGAGAAAAAGATGTCACGATTTCGTGACATGTTCCATTTTCACGGGCGAAAGCGAAGGAAAGAGGAGAGAGAAAAAGATGTCGCGATTTCGTGACATGTTCCGATTTCGCTGGTGCATGCCGAAAAGTGTCACGATTTCGCGACATGTTCCATTTTCGCGGGTGCATGCCAAGAAGAGGTCAAGAAGGCAAAAAGTGTCACGATTTCGTGACATGTCATGTTTTCGTTGGTGCTTGCGAAGTAGAGTGTACGAAAGCGAGTATGTCACGATTTCGCGACATGTAAGGTTTTCGTGGTAGCAAGCCGAAGAAGCATACATAGGGACAGTTGCAGAATAAAATCTTGCAGCAAAACAAGATCTGTTACAAGTGGGGTTATAGAAATGCTACACGTGTAACAAACTGTCAGAATCTACAGTGGCCGAAAAAATCTGAAGAAGATCAGGCAGAATGTATTATTATAATAAGACAACTGTAGTAGGGTGAGTGGTGCGGCGGTAAGAGCATGGGAAACGAGAAATACAAAAAGTATGGGCCGTAATAAAATATAATATATTGCAATAAAAAGACAAAAGCCGAGAAAGCGCAGATAGTAGGCTGCATGCGTGTTAATGGCAGTTACTAAAGACAAGGGTTTTTAAGATGATAAAATATTGTTTAAAATGACGTGTTGCCATAAAGAGGGAAGGTGCCGCTGACAAGGAAGAGATGTCAGAGCCGAAATAAACAGATAAGGCTGTCAGAGCCGAAATAAATAGAAAAGTTGTCAGGGTGCAGAGAAGACGGGTTGAGCACGCATTAAGCAGAGCGGTAAGAATGAACCGTAATGTTTTTAGCTTTGTGTGATAAAATATATATATAAGAAAAAGCCAAAGAAAGAAAGAGTTGATCAAGTGAAAAAGAGAACTGCTGAGAGATAAGAAGTAGTGAGGAAAGAGTGTTGCGTAAATATAGAGAGTTAGTACTGTGGACTAAAAATAGCTTGAAGTATGCTGTAAGAAGGATAGTGTTGTGGGCTGTTAAAAGAAAGCAAGTATGTTGTAAGAGAATATAACAGTGCTGTGATAGTGCTGTGAAGAGCTGCAAGAGCAAGCCATATGAAAGGGTTGTAAGTGTGCAGAAGGTAGAACTGTAAAAGAGTGTATGCTTCCATGAGATTGATTTGAGTTAAGCTAGACCAGTGAGGGTCTTGTAACACAGAAGGCATTTTTATGTCAATCAAAATTGAAAATAGAAATCCAAGTTGGTGCTTGGAATCAGGGGTTGGTGCTCCTTCCAGTTGGTGCTGGTAAATTAGGGGTTGGTGCTCCTTCCAGTGGATGCTGGTAAATTGATTGTAAAGTTGGTGCTTTGCAATGGCTGGATTTGGATGGGAGTCCAAGCAGTCTAGTTTGAGGAGTAGCCAAAACTGGTGAACCTCGTTACATCTTGTGTTATGTGATGCTCTCTTGTGGTACTTGTTGTTTCTGGTTTTAGCATTCATTTGTTTTGGCTTTAAGAGTTAAAGTTTTAAGTTTTAAATAGCTGCACTGATTCACCCCCCCCTCTCAGTGCCATTGTAAGACTAACAATTGGTATCAGAGCCAAGTTCCCAGTTCAGGCTAAATCAATCAGGGTTGATCTTGGATTAGTATACAATGGGTAAGAAGAATAGATCATCCTCCAATAAGGCATCTCAGTCAGTTTCAGTTCCTTTAGAAGAGAAAATTGCACTAGAGAAGGTAGAAGAAGTGAACTCTGAAGTATGCAATGAAAACCTGGAGATTGAAGTAGATCTAGAAGGTGAGTTGATCGCCGCACTTGAAGAGTTAAGTATACAAAAGAAAAGCAACAACAGACTGTCCAAAAAGTTGGAAGAATACGGGGATGAGATTGAAAATCTCTGTTTACAAATTCAAGAGGCCAAGAAAGCAGAAGAAGCCTTGAAGACACAGCTGAATGATAAAGTCGATGTATATAGCAAACGTGAAGAAGAATCTAACAAAACTGTTAGTAATCTGAAGCTGCAAGTAGATGTGTCCAAGAGGGTTGAAGAAATTCTCAGGTCTCAGATCAATGAGAAAAAGACTGTTTGCTGCCAACAAGAAGAAGAGATTGTTTCTTTGAAGAAACAACTAAAAGAGGCCAATATAAATCTCAAATTTGAGAAAAGCACGGAGTTGCTAGATACAATGATAAATCAACAAAGAAGCTCCACGGCTAAGTTTGGTCTTGGATATGAAGTTGAACAACCTTCATCCTCCAAATATGCAGAGAAGAAGAAGTCCTCGGTTGAAGGATTGAAAAAGGAAAAGTCTGAAGCTGAATCCTCAAAAGGAAGAAAATATCAAAGAAAATCTACAGCAAAGCAACCTCAGCAAAAGAGGTTCTCTCACTCTCACTCTTTTAATAATAATGCTTTTAATGGCTATTGTTCTAATTGCAACCACTTTGGTCACAAGGCAATTTATTGTGGACTGAACAAAAGATCAAAGAGTTTTGCTGATAAAACTACATCTGCTTTTCTGAGTGAACACCCTATGCAATGTTTTAATTGTAATGGCCATGGACACATAGCAAGGCTTTGTCCAAGCACTTCTGTATCCAACCTAAGGCAAGACAGGATGCTATACAGACAGGGAATTAAACATGTGCAATGTTTTAAATGTAATGGTCAAGGGCACATAGCAAGGTTCTGTCCAAGCACTTCTGTATCTAATCTAATGCAAAACCCTAGAGTTCATCAGACGCAAAGAATGCAATACAGACAGAGAATAAATCATATGCACAAGAGACAACCCCGCAAGAAAAATGTTCAAGTTCACGAACAGGGGCAAAATAGGGATGTAGTTGAAAAACTCAAGCCCAAGTTCAGGAAAGTCTGGAGAAAGACAGAAGAAAGGAATTCGTGTCTCCTTGGACAGAAGGAGATTACTCCTCTTCTGCATTAAGCAGCTCCAGGTGGCACATCCTCAGGGGGAGCAATCTTAAAATATTATTTTAATGCTCCTATGTTTTTGGCCAGTTTTTTGAGGATGAAAGGTAAGCAGTCGGGTTATTGTTGTTTAGCAGCTAAAGTGTGTTGTCAGTTCTTGTAGTTGTTTTTGGAGGTGCCGTGAAGTGTGCTGTTTAATTTGAAGAGCTGTCACAATTGGTAGTGTTGAGATATGTCACTGTTGTACTGTTGATAATTCTTCCACCATCTGTTCATAGCTACGGATCATAACAGTTCAAAAGTTTCTCTGTTTAATGAAAGAATGCGTGTTTGCCCTAGCTGCTTATACGTGTTTCGAGCAGCGTGTATTTGTTTTACACTTTGAGGTAAAGATTGCTAGATCCTTCTTGTCGCCTTGGTAATATTATTCAATTCACAGACAGTTCGGTTTAACTGTTGATAAAATATCAATCCGAGGTTAAGAAGTTGAGGTTGAGTAAGGGGCTCTATGGTTGGCCATAAAGTGTTTGTCAAAATGTCTTCTCTTGATTTGCTCAGTTAAAAGTAAAGTGTGATCTGTAGTATCTGTAGAAAACTCAGATCAGGTTTTAAATTTAAAAAGGAATCTGGTTGTGCTGCAGTACAGTATTTATTGCTTGCACTAAGTTGGCAGTAAATTTGCAGAGTTGGTACAAGTGTGAGTCACTTATCAATTTTGTTGAAAGATGTGAAATCTGAATGTTGAGTGAAGAAGCGTTGGGCAGAGGTGCCAAGTTTGACCCATGTTGTGGGCAATTTCGTCTTGGTCGTGATGCACGAGGATAGCAACAATGAAATCGCTTTAGCATTTGTGGTGGTGTTATTCACTTTCTCCAAAGGTTGGAGAACTAAGATTGGCCAAGGTATATCTTTTATTATTATTTGCTTGGAGTATTTTGAGTTGACTTGGCAAATATAATTGATGGAGGTATAAGGTTAAGTAGTCATATTTTGCTTTGACATTATCTTATTGGCATGTTTTGGTGGTTGTGTTTAAAGAAGTGGAGCTAAAAGGTGTAATAAAGGAAGTTCATTTTATTGCTCATTTATTTTTATTCCTTCCCTAACTTGGTTGGAAGTTTGAGAGTTGTGTGTGGTGTCAGCTTGAAGGTTCAATTATCTTCTACTCCAATAAGGTATGGACACATTCTTCTTATGAGTATGATTGGTGTATGTTTTCTGAAATAAGGTTGGAGTGAAAAGGTATTCTTCTAGGTATCCCTTGGCTAGGTATAAATCCTATTTTCTGGTTTATTGAAGACTACTTATGCATTGTTATCCTTAAGGAGAGTTTTTGGTGAATGCATAATTTCTGGTTTGAGATAGTGGAAGCTTTGTGCACTAGGGTTTATTTTTGTGAGTCTAGCTACTTGCATTGAGTTGGTGGAACCCTTGGTTGGCTGTTTTGAGTTTAATAGTTGAGATTGAGATTGGGAATTAAGTATAGAACATATTGAGTCTCTAACAATTCTCTGTATGTTTCTATGAAGTTGATAAATCACATTGGGTCTCTAACAATTCTCTTTGTGGGTTCATGCTAAGCGAGGTTCTAGTGAGAACTTGTGTGCTGATCTGGACAAGTTCTATGTGAGCTTATTAAGCAGGTTCTTAGTGAGTCTATGACAGAGTACAGAGGGTTGAGGCTCAGAAGACAACGTGATCTGAAGAGGTCACTTTCTCCCAAGTATTGGCTAAGATTTGACTAGACATCGGGATCAAATTCTCAGGGGGAGCATTTATGGATCTGTTCATCATATTGCTCATGTTTATGCTTTTTGCTAACTGGATTAATTTTTTTGCCTGAGAATGTTGTGCATGGACTAAGGGGGAGTGTTGCAGCCGCCCTTTGGTATTATTGTCAAAGGGGGAGAAGAATTATAGGTAATTGCACGCAATTACGTGTGTTGCCAACAATTCCAAAGGGGGAGATTGATGTGCAAGGTGCAACCAAAGTATTGTCATTGTTGTCAACACAGTCAGGTTGATCAGTTGATGCAATGGATTGGAGTTGATTGATGAGCAAGGTGATGGATAGGAGTTGTTTGATGAGTAAGGTGCAGCCAAACTATTGTCATTATTGTCAACACAGACAGAGGATCGGTTGATGCAATGGACAGGAGTGCAGAAGTCAATAGATAGATCTGTTGATGAAGTGAACAAGAGTTCAGAGGTCAGTCAGAACATGTACAGTAAATTTCCAAGAAGACAGAAGTGGCCCAGTTTCAAAAAATCAAAGAAAAAGACAAGTTAGAAAACTGTCGCGATATCGCGACATGTTTTCTGTCACGATTTCGTGACATGTCGAGTTTTCACTGGAGGAGAGAGAAAATGTGTCGCGATTTCGTGACATGTTGGAGGCAAAGAAGCTAAGCGGAAAAACTGTCACGATTTCGTGACATGTCGAGTTTTCACTGGAGGAGAGAGAAAATGTGTCACGATTTCGTGACATGTTGGAGGCAAAGAAGCTAAGTGGAAAAACTGTCACGATTTCGTGACATGTCGAGTTTTCTACGGAGGAGAGAGAAAATGTGTCGCGATTTCATGACATGTTGGCAGAGAAGGAAGCCAAGTGGAAAAACTGTCGCGATTTCGTGACATGTTGGCAGAGAAGGAAGCAAGTGGAAAAGATGTCATGATTTCATGACATAAATGGAGGAAAGGAGCTTGCAACGAAAAGTGTCACGATATCGTGACACGTCGGGTTTTCGTGACCCGAAGAAGAGAGAGAATGTACGGCAACAAAAGTGTAGCGATTTCGCTACATGTCGAAGTTTCGCGATCCAAAGCGAAATGCAAGGCACAAAGGTGTAGCGATTTCGCTACAAGTCAAAATGAAAGGCACAAAGGTGTAGCGATTTCGCTACATGTAGGATTTTCGGAGGCAGAAAGAAAGAGAAAGTACCAAGGAGCAAAAGTGTAGCGATTTCGCTACATGTCAGACTTTGGGCCGAAGCAGAGTTTAGATGCCAAGGAGCAAAAGTGTAGCGATTTCGCTACATGTTGGAATTTCGCTAGTGCATGAAGAGAGAGTTGTACGGATGAAAATGTTGTCGCGATTTCGTGACATGTTTCGATTTCGCTGAGGCATGCGAAGAAAAGTGTACGACAGAAAAAGATGTCACGATTTCGTGACATGTTCCATTTTTGCGGGCGAAAGCGAAGGAAAGAGGAGAGAGAAAAAGATGTCGCGATTTCATGACATGTTCCATTTTCGTGGGTGAAAGCGAAGGAAAGAGGAGAGAGAAAAAGATGTCGCGATTTCGTGACATGTTTCGATTTCGCTGGTGCATGCCAAAAAGTGTCGTGATTTCATGACATGTTCCATTTTCGCGGGTGCATGCCAAGAAGAGGTCAAGAAGGCGAAAAGTGTCACGATTTCGTGACATGTCATGTTTTCGCTGGTGCTTGCGAAGTAGAGTGTACGAAAGCAGAGTATGTCACGATTTCGTGACATGTAAGGTTTTCGTGGTAGCAAGCCGAAGAAGCATACATAGGGACAGTTGCAGAATAAAATCTTGCAGCAAAACAAGATCTATTACAAGTGGGGTTACAGAAATGCTACACGTGTAACAAACTGTCAGAATCTACAGTGGCCAAAAAATCTGAAGAAGATCAGGCAGAATGTATTATTATAATAAGACAACTATAGTAGGGTGCGCGGTGTGGCGGTAAGAGCGCGGGAAATGAGAAATACAAAAAGTATGGGCCGTAATAAATTATAATATATTACAGTAAAAATACAAAAGCCGAGAAAGCGTAGATAGTAGGCTGCATGCGTGTTAATGGCAGTTACTAAAGACAAGGGTTTTTAAGATGATAAAATATTGTTTAAAATGACGTGTTGCCATAAAGAGGGAAGGTGTCGCTGACAAGGAAGAGAGAGCCGAAATAAACAGATAAGGTTGTCAGAGCCGAAATAAATAGAAAAGTTGTCAGGGTGTAGAGAAGACGGGTTGAGCACGCATTAAGCAGAGCGGTAAGAATGAACCGTAATGTTTTTAGCTCTGTGTGATAAAATATATATATAAGAAAAAGCCAAAGAAAGAAAGAGTTGATCAAGTGAAAAAGAGAACTGCTGAGAGATAAGAAGTAGTGAGGAAAGAGTGCTACGTAAAAAATAGAGAGTTAGTACTGTGGACTAAAAATAGCTTGAAGTATGTTGTAAGAAGGATAGTGTTGTGGGCTGTTAAAAGAAAGCAAGTATGTTGTAAGAGAATATAACAGTGTTGTGATAGTGCTGTGAAGAGCTGCAAGAGCAAGCCATATGAAAGGGCTGTAAGTGTGCAGAAGGTAGAACTGTAAAAGAGTGTATGCTTCCATGAGATTGATTTGAGTTAAGCTAGACCAATGAGGGTCTTGTAACACAGAAGGCATTTTTATGTCAATCAAAATTGAAAATAGAAATCCAAGTTGGTGCTTGGAATCAGGGGTTGGTGCTCCTTCCAGTTGGTGCTAGTAAATTAGGGGTTGGTGCTCCTTCCAATGGATGTTGGTAAATTGATTGTAAAGTTGGTGCTTTGCAATGGCTGGATTTGGATGGGAGTCCAAGCAGTCTAGTTTGAGGAGTAGCCAAAACTGGTGAACCTCGTTACATCTTGTGTTATGTGATGCTCTCTTGTGGTACTTGCTATTTCTGGTTTTAGCATTCATTTGTTTTGGCTTTAAGAGTTAAAGTTTTAAGTTTTAAATAGCTACACTGATTCACCCCCCCCTCTCAGTGCCATTGTAAGACTAACATGGATACCAAGAATAAGTGGGAGCTTGCAATGAATGAAGAAATGGACTCTTTATTCCACAACCAAACTTGGGATTTGGTTGAGCTACCCAAAGGTAAAAGATCTTTGACCAATAAATGGGTGTACAGGATTAAATATGAGAATTAAGGGCATAAGAGATACAAAGAAAGACTAGTGGTCAAAGGATTCGCTCAGAAAAAAGGTATTGATTTTGATAATATTTTTTCTCCAGCTGTAAAAATGACCTCTATTAGAGCTATTTTGAGTCTTATAGCTATAGAAAATTTGTATCTGGAGCAATTTTATGTGAAGACAACATTTCTTCATGGTTATTTGGAGGAGGGAATTTATATGCACCAACCAGAAGGCTTTTAGGTGAAAGGTAAAGAGGATTGGGTATGTAAACTGAAAAAGAGCTTGTATGGGTTAAAACAAACTCCTAGACATTGGTATTTAAAATTTGATAAGTTCATGGCTAATCAAAGGTTTGAAAGATGTCAAAGTGATCACTGTGTATATTTTAAGCAAACTAGAAATGGTAACTATGTTATTTTTCTATTGTATGTGGATGACATGTTGGTTGCAGGAACAAATATGCAAGATATAAACATGCTCAAGAAGAAGTTGGCTAAATCCTTTGCCATGAAGGATTTGGGAGAAGCCAAACAAATCCTTGGTATGAGGATAACAAGATACAAAGATAGTCACACTCTAAAATTGTCAGAAGCAGAATACATTGAAAAAGTGCTTAAGAGATTCAACATGAACAATGCAAAGTCTATTGCTACTCCATTGGCAAAGCATTTCAAACTCACCAAATATTTGTGTCCCAAGACACAAAAGGAACAAGAGCATATGGCTAAGGTTCCCTATGCATCAGTGATTGGAAGCTTGATGTATGCAATGGTTTGTACAAGACCAGACATTGCCCATGCAGTGGGAGTAGTGAGTAGATTTATGAGTAATCCGGGAAAAGGACATTGGCAAGCGGTAAAATGGATACTCAAGTACTTGAGAGGAACTTCAAATTATTCTTTGAATTTTGGAGGCTCTAATATATGCTTGAAAGGTTTTGTAGATTCTGATATGGTAGGTGATCTTGATGGTGGAAGGAGCACTACTGGCTACATATTTACTATAGGAGGAGGAGCGGTTAGTTGGATTTCTAAACTCCAACACATAGTTGCCCTTTCAACCACTGAAGTTGAATATGTTGTTGCTATAGAAGCAAGCAAAGAGATGGTTTGGTTGCAAAGACTAATGGAAGAACTAGGGAAGAAGTAAGAGGATAATAGGTTGTGGAGTGATAGCCAGAGTGCTATACACCTTGCGAAGAATTCGACATTCCATTCAAAAATTAAACACATCAAACTCAGGTATCATTTCATTAGATCAGTAATGGAAGATGGATCTTTGAAATTAGGGAAAGTTCACACATCACAAAATCCTGCTGACATGCTTACAAAAGTGGTGTCAAGAGAAAAGTCGAGCTTTTTCTCAACTTCAATTGGCCTTAAGGAATAAGAGGCCATGATGAGAAATTTTCAGTCCTTGGTTGCAGTATAGTGCAATGGAATTAGTCTCCAAGTGGGAGATTGTTAGGAATGGAGCCTAATTATGAAGAGGCTAAACAGTGAAATTTTCTGGATTTACTGCAAGACGGGCAAGGAAAGTTTCCAGATTTACAGTCTGTTAGTCTACTAGAGAAAGTTTTCGGATTTACAACAAGACAACTAGGGAAAGTTTTTTTTGTTTTTATCCCAAAATTAGGTGCTGAGAACTCAGTGTTAATCTTGGAATGTATTAAGAAAAACAGTTTTTTTTTTTTTCTTATATATAGTTGTGAGGAAAAACAGAGTATACAATGAAATTACTGTGTGGATTCCTTGTAAATATAGAGAGGAAATTACATCAGATGTTTGTTGTAGGTTGTAACCCTCTATTTCTTGGATTGAGAAAGAAATGACTAAAAATTCTTGGTGGACGTAGCCCATTGGGTAAACCACGTTAAAATCGTTGTCTTTTTTGTTGTGTGTTTGTCTTATTTGTTAATTCTGTTGTTAAAGTTTGAAACACTATAATTGCTTTTCTATATTTTATATAGTGATACTCTAACAACGACAAGATAAAAAAATTAAGAATTTATAGTGTACGAAATTTTTATAATTTTAAGTTTTTAGATAAAGAATTTTATTTTTTTAAGTTTTTATTTTTAAAAAGAATTTTTTTTTTTAAAGGGATTCATCCTTCTTAAAAGGTTTAAATTTGAATCACTTTTTATAAGGGATCTGGTCATTTTTATAAGATTTGAAATTTAATCTTTTATATACAAACTTAAATACCACTGCATTTGTAGAAATATTGTTAATACCTTAATTGCTTCATCTGTCATGTAATCTTCATTCAACTCTATCCAGTCTTCCAAAACAATCATATACTAACAAAATTCACCTATTTAAGAACATTTTTACGCCGACCGATAAGATATGTCCAGGGCAACCTTACGTCACCTTAAAGAAAATTTGAGCAAATCAATTAACGACGATCCACCTCATAATATCATAATTTGAATTATTGGTTTCGACGTCCGGCATTATCGAAACTTTCCAAAATATAAAGGAATGGTTCAAACCGCTGCAGAGTATTTTAATATTTAATCAAAATACTTTCTATAAAACTTATGGCCTTGCATGCAGGAGGCCCTAGTCGACGTCTGTTCATGTCCAACAGACGGACAGCTAAGGTCCATTCAATCCCCATCGTCGAAGACGATTTTCATTAATATATCCAACAGACGGACAGCTAAGGTCCATTCAATCCCCATCGTCGAAGACGATTTTCATTAATATATCCAACAGACAGACAGCTAACGTCCATTCAATCGTCATCCTGGACGGTGATTTTCATTCATCTGTCCCTGTCTTTCCTCCTCATTTTTCCACTTCAATTCGTTGGGAAGTCTGATGCAGCGAATCGGATGTGTCACGAGTTCGATTCTCCACCCATACACTTTCTTATTAATAGGATACAATCAGTTTATTCCTAGCAATTAACAACTATGAAAGGAGGATCTGGTTTGATCGCAGTCACGGCGTTGGTTTCAGCAGCGCTGGTGTCATCTTTCAAAGCTCGGCTTCAGCTAAATGTCTTGTGCGTCAGCCGGGTGAGTCAACAATTATCCTTATATATGCAGATTCAAAATTCATCTAATTTCATCTTTTATAGCCGTCCATTGTTTTTTCTTGGCATTAGCGTGTATAATTATTTGAGATTGGTGGATTTACAGGGTGATTCACAATCATCTTTAACATCAGAGGCACGAAAGGATGAGAAGGCCAGCGAAGAAGAGGTATTCTCTGCGAGGTTCGATGGGCTGAGGTTTATTGAAACGCTGGTTACCGCTCACAGATAGACAGTCGTTTCCATGTTATTCTCGTACATATCACAATACAAGCGAAAATTGTCTAGCCATAAAATTCAATGCTTCCGTTTTTAAGGATCCTCTGCAACTTTTCATTGCCTCTCTTTATATATATTTGTCTTTCTTCGTGTGTGTTTGTTTTGAAGGATTATATACTTAGGACTTTGGTAGATTGCTACGATTTGGTTTACTATCAGTATGAATGACAATTATCTTGTTATCAAAAGGTCGTTTTATGGGATCGTTCTTTTCCTGGGAATAGTAAATTCTGGTGCTGGATTTAATTTTTCTTGAAAAAAATACATATAATTTATATCTGCAACTGAAATATCAATGTATGTAAACCTTCAACAATTTTAAGAATTAATTACATTATGTAACTGTATAGATTGATATATGTGAAGTTGTGAATTATCATTTTATGATCTCTATTAATCTAATAAAATTAGGATTACTACAGGATCATATGATTTACTCATATATTTAAAATTAAGAAACAGGTGAAGGGATAAAAGTAGGCAGAAACAGAGGAGTTTACACAAGTATTAGTTTAGAAAGCTCCGCGCAACATGATTCACATAAAACCTCTATTTATACGCCTACGATCGACGCGACGCGAAGTTTCGAAGCTCTGCGAGCATCGACGATCGATCAGACAAAACACCGAAATATGGGGAGATAACACTTTTCTTTGACTTCTTCAGTCACAGACGACCTCTAAAAGCGCGGAATCCACGTAGGATTGAATACCGGCTATGAAATGTGGAACGAAATTCGTGATTTATTGTTATACCTAGTTACGTTAGACACCCTCAGGACCCTCGAAAGTTGCGATTATAAGGAATCTCAGAGTCAATGACTAAATAGTGGCAGTAGCTGCATTACAAGTGATAGGACAATGCCAGGAGTGGTCAGTATTCAGAACAGATAGGACAATGCCAGGAGTGGTCAGTATTCAGAACAGATAGGGAAGAGTTGGTTGACATAGTACTTCAATTTTGAACCTAACTTTTTAAAGAAAAATCGACCTCACACTAGTTAAAATAGTAATAAATTTTTTTTTTTTAAGTGTGGGGTGTTGAAAATAAGTGTTGTGGAATATAGCTTATTGTGACCATCTATCTTCTCAAACTGATCATTTTGATATATGGCAACCAAACACTTTTTTTTAACTTATTACTAAAAATAGTAACCTCTGAAATCACATTTCTATTTATAGTAAGTTAATCGTAGTCGTTCAAATCACACCAAAATGGTTGTTGGTACTTGTGGACACCAAAAAGAGATGGAATAAATTGCCTTAATATTGAAGACCATTACCAAACAACTTACTATCATTATCCAAGACAATCAATCAATACGGGATGACATCCAACACTTTAAAAGTGAATACATTTCCTCCAAAACTAAAATTCAAGAACAAATTCTAGAGGTTGAGTCTAAGATTCAAGGCGAACCACAAGTATTTGAGTATCAGGATACATAACAATCAGGGCAAGGAAAAGGACCCCATAAGGAAAAGTAAGGTTTTCACACTAATTTTTATTGTGATACTACCTTCAAGATGCCTAAATTAGACTTTCCTTAGTTCAATGGGAAAGATGTGGATGGGTGGTTATGTCGCGTTGATCAATTCTTCCAACTCCACAATGTCCCTCAATATTACTGGGTCAAGATGGATCCTTTCAATCTTGAATTCGAAGCTTTACAATGGTACCAGTGGTTTCAACATACCATTACCACTCCTTCTTGGGAATTTTTTGAATCACAACTACTCATTCGCTTTTGCCCTAGTGAGTATGATGATTTCCAAGCAGCACTAACCAAGTTGAGACAAATTTCTATAGTTTGAGACTACCAGGCCCAATTTAAAAAATCGGCTAACAGAACCAAGGGGTTGAGTGAAGGGTTTTTTTATGAGTTATTTCATCATTGGCTTAAAGGATAATCTTCAAGCTTAGGTTAAGATGTTCAAAGTGTGAATAGTCACTCGGGTGATTGGATGCAAAGTGGGCTTGAAGTTTATTAGAGAAGCGATATGATTTTTGGCGCTGAAGATATTCAGAAGAAACCCTAGCAAAGCTGGAGAAAAAAAAAACCCGGAGGAGATGGCAGAATTTTCTAGAGGAGGTCTGAACAATTGGAGGAATGTTGTGATGGCATCGGGTCCATCACAGAGTGTGCATGCTAGTAACGTTTTTTTATCTAAAAATGATTGGAAGGAACATGATTTCCTATTGCATGTCGAGAATTGTTTGTTAAAGAACAATGAATGTTTGGAACGATGTGAAGCCATTTCGGTTCTAGTGGTTCAACCAAACTCGGTGGCGAAAGATGTGGAGTATTTAACCAAGCATGCGCTTATTGACAAATTTATGGGCATCTGAATTTCTCTTCCCTATATGGAGGCTTGGGTTAGGAGTACTTTGAACCCTGAAGGTGACGTGGAGGTGATGTTGAGTGCAAATAGCTATTTTATGGTGGTTTTCTTTTATCTTGTGGATCGTAACAAAGCATTTGAAGGGGGTCCCTATTTTTGTAGCCAAGCGGGACTCTTTCTTAAACCTTGGCATGTGGGTTTCAACCCATCAGAGGAGCGACCATCATGGGTTCTAGTGTGGGTTCGGCTCTCGTGGCTCCTGTTGAAATTATGGAGAAACTACATCTTGCATATGATTGCCCTTCTTCTTGGGAAGCCGGTTAGACCATCACAACAGATGATGGATAAAAAGGTAATCTTTGTTTCCCGTATCTGTGTCGAAATTGATTTAAATAATCTTATTCCAGATTCTGTTAAAATCTAGTTTGGATTGACTACATGGGTTCAACTACTTGACTGTGAAGCTCTTTCGTTTTGTTGTCGGATTTGTCATGAATAAGACCACCTACAAATAAAATACCCTAATTTTATCCCGCCCATGGTTTCAAATCCTGGGCCCTCTCGATCTACACAAAATTTAGACAAAGGAAAAACCCCAATAAAGGAAGGAGATCGAGATAAGGAAGGTTTTGTTCCTGTAAAATCCTGAAACAAAGGAAGAAGGGCAAAAAGAGACCTTAAGGATAGCCAGCCAGATGCTCTACTCAACTGTTTTGAGATACTAGATGATCTTGATCAGTGCAAGGAGATACCTGAAACGTCGCTACCTGAAGCAGATATAACAAGGCCGAATCAAATGTCTCTTTTTGAGGTGGACCCTAAGGAATCAGATCTAGGGGATTTAAATGAAGAACAGAGGGCTTTGGTTCCAAGTACAGGTGGTATGGATGGCTCTAGTCCTGGAGGGGAAACTATTTTGGAAAGTGGCATAGATTTAGTTATACCCTCTCCTACTCATATACAGATGCAGTTATCCTTGGAATGCAAAACTCCTACAATGTTGGAATTGTAGTAGAAAATAATTAAAAAAGGTGCTTCGGATAAGAATATGAAGGTGGGTCGAAAGAAGGACCAGGATAAAATTAAGTTAATGGGGGAGACTTTGGTGGAGTCAGGCTTGGTGAGAACATTCGAATCCCATTTTTCTAACCCCTAAAAATGATTATCCTTTCATGGAATGTAAGGGGATTGAACAACATCCCCAGAAAAAAAGTTGTTCATGATTTGGTTCGTGTTCATTCTCCAAATGTGGTGTTTATTCGGGAGACTAAATTAGCTACTAATAGTATGTTCAATATTGCTCCCATGTTGTGGAGAAGGGGTCAATGCTAGTGTATAAGTGCATGTGGATATGTTGGTGGTGTTGCTTGTTTATGAGATCCGGTTAAGATCTCTCCTCTTACTTGGATTTCTAGCAGATGGTCTATTTTGATTTCGGGCATGATAATGAATCTGGTGAAACCATCCTACTTACAAATGTGTATGCTCCTATTGATTACAACGGTAAAGTGAATTTGTGGGAGCACATTGGATTTGTGAGAAGTTTGGGTCCCTTGTACCCATGGATTTTGGCTAGAGATTTTAACTTTATCACTTGTCTAGAAGAGAAACGTGACGGGGTTGATTATCTCGAGCCTTTTTCTTTTGTCTTTAGTGCTCATATCCGAGCCCTGAACTTGGTTGACATCAAGCCATATAATGGGATATTTACCTAGCACAATAGAATATGTGGGGAATATTCCATCTCAGAGATACTGGATAGGTTTTTGATCTCCATTTTTTGGATTGGTAATACCTTATTGAGGAATATGAGGTTGCGAAAGACCTTGCTGAATGGGAGTTGAGGGAAGAAATTTTTTGGAAACAAAAAGCTCGAGTGGATTGGCTTTAGGAAGGAGATAGGAACACGACCTTATTTTTTAACTCAATTAAGGCTCGTTGTAATGGTAACCTGATTTCCTCTCTTGTGAATTCTTAGGGTGCCCTTATCTCTTCTTTCAGGGATATTTCAGAAGAGACTAGGAGGTATTTTTTCTCTCTTTAAGGAGAAATCCCTCTCAAATGAAGAGGCTGAAAAGCTTATTCTAAATTGTATTCCCTCAATTGTTTCTAGAGAAATGAATGAGAATTTAATGGGTCTAATTTCCTTTGAGTTGGAAAATGTTGTCTTCAATATGAAAAAAGGGAAAGCCCCGAACCCAGATGGATTCCTGATTGAATTTTATCAATATTTTTGGGAGTTAATCAAATTTGATCTTCTTGAGGTGGTCCATGAGTCCCAAAAGAAAAAATAGATGCTAAGGACCCTAAATGCTACCTTTGTGGTGCTTATTCCTAGAAAAGAGGGAGCGAATTCCCTGGATATTTTCAGGCCTATTTCTCTCAGTAATGTTTTGTATAAGATCATTACAAAAATTATTGTCGAGAGGCTGAAGATATGGTTGAGCAAAAGCATCTCTGAGGAGCAAGGTGGGTTTGTTGTTGGCTAACAAATCCTAGATGGGGTTGTTATTGCTACAGAAGTTATTCACTCGATGGAAACTTCTAAGGAGAAATCTATGTTCATTAAGTTGGACATGGAAAATGCCTATGACCAGGTCAAATGGTCCTTTCTTCATAAATGTATTGTTGCTTTTGGCTTTGACGAGGATTGGATTAGATGGGTGATGAGTTGTGTTTGTTCTTCCTCATTCTCTGTTCTTGTTAATAATGATCCATCGGAGTTGTTTGAGGCCTTGAGGGGATTGAAGCAGGGAGATACTCTATCTCCTTATTTTTTTATCATTATGGCGGAAGGGTTGGGAAGATTTCTCAAGTCTCAAGTTAGGCATGGTTTTATTTAGGGTTGGAAGTGGGATAGTAGTTCTCCGTATCTTTTCCACCTTCATTTTGTTGATGACATTGCTTTGCTAGGAGTTGCCACTATTAGGGAAGCTGGACACATTAGACAGTCTCTTGATATATATCTTGGTGCTTTTGGACAGTTGATTAATGAGGATAAATCTTCTATTTTCTTCTTCATTACCCCTCCTCTTATTCAAGTAGGATTGCTCAAATTCTAAGATTTTAGGTCAAGACTTCCCCCTTCATTTATCTTAGTATTTCGATTTCGTCTCATCCTCTGCCTAGATCATCATGGCAGTCTATATTGGATAATTTTATAAGTAAGGTGAATCACTGGACTGTCATATGGCTCTCCTTTGTGGGTAGAGTGTTGCTTTTAAAATTTGTTGTTCAAGCTTTACTCATCTACAAATGTTTTGTGCAAACAACTCCCTCTCGTTCCATCAAGAACATGGATGCTTTATCAAGACAATTTTTGTGGTCTGGAAAAATTGCTCAATCTAAATGGAGTTTGGTTAGGTGGGATTCTATTTGTAGGCCAGTTCAAGAGGGAGGCCTTGGGTTGCAAAAAACGACTCTTTTTGGGTAAGCTCTGGCTGCAAAACTTTATTGGAGATAGTGTACTTCTCAAGATCAAATTTGGGTTAAATCTTATCTTGTAAGTACTTGAGAGGTATTTATGAGGCTAATATCCCTAGAGTCAGCTTGGTTGGGAAAGGTTCGGTTATCTGGGACACTCTGAAAAGAGGGGATAATTTAATTAAATAGGAATTGTTATGGATTTGCAATTGGGGATCAGATGCTCTTTTCTGAGAGTATTCTTGGGATGGCCAACCTCCTATCTTGACTCAATATCCCAGGTTACATTCCCTAAGAATTTATTTTTTGGAAGCGGGCTGGTCTCGTGTGGAGGACTTCAAAACAATCTAGTCTTTTGGTAATTTGGATATGTACAAGTGGAAATATCTGTAGGAATGGTCCCAAGGGGGATTGGTCAAGGAAAAATATGTGGTTGTTCGTTTTCTTATGGGGAGGCCATGTTCTTCATTGAGGGGTAAAGATATTTTGGCTTAGAACCCTGATCCCAAGGGAACATACTCTGAAGCCTATGGCTACCAAGTTATTGATATGCAGAAGTTCGGGAGCCTCTCTATCACATGGCGAAAAAAGGTGTGGAACAGATTTGTTTGGCCTAAATGTAAATTATTTCTCTGGATGGTAGATCGAAATAAATACCTCACTTGGGAGAACTTGAGGAAGAGGGGATTTCAGGGTCCCTCTATTTGTGTCCTTTGTGATAATAATTAGGATGTCTCTTCTCATTTATTTTTTCAATGCTCCCTTGCTAGAGACATTTGGCATTATTGGTGGAGTGCTTGGAACCATCCTTGTTTTCATGTGCTCTCCCTGGTGGATTTTTGGAGTAGTCTGGGCAGACCTCCGACCAATGCCCCCTTCCTCCATGTGGCTTATAATTTGTGTCCTTCTTGCATCATCTGGCATATTTGGCCTGAACAAAACCATTGCATCTTTCAAGGTAGTCATTTGGCTATTCAACAGATTTGGAAAAGGATCCAGGGTATGGTTTAGAAAACTATCCATAGAAAATTCAATGTGAACCCTCTTTTGGACTCTAGGGATGATAAGGTACGATAGGCCCTTGGTCTCTTTGGGGTTGGTTTCTCAGCTTAGCAAGAAAGTTAGGAGAGATGGTAGGTGGAGGCCGCCCCCTAGAGGAGCTTTAAAAATTAATATTGATGGGTCGTCCAAGGGCAATCCTGGACATGCTGGAATTGGTGATGTTGGGAGAGACTCTGTTGGCACAGTCAAATTTTTATTTTTCATTTATAAACGTGTTTACTTCAACAATTTTACGGAAGCTCTTGCGATTCTTGAGGCCTTGCAGAGGGAGTTTTATCTTGGTTGGCGCAGGAGCATCTGCGAGTTCGACTCTCAAAATTTTGATAATATTTTAAATAAAAAATGTTGGAGGATGTTAATTGGTAGTTGGCCTTTGTGGCCGTTCAGATTCTCAGAATTAGTGAAGAGTTCAAATTCATCTCCTTTGTGCACATTCCAAGGGAATGGAATGGGATTGCTAATTATTTGGTCAAAAGGGCTTCTGAGCTTTCGGGTCCTTGGATTATGGATAAATGGGAGAGTCTCCCATCTGGGAACTCTCAACGCCTCAGTGAGTTGATCCACAAGGATATTTAGACTTAATGTGGTTTTTTCTTGTTGTCTTCTTCAGGTTTTGGCCCTTTCTGGTGGTTTTAGATTTTTTTTTGGTTACTTGAGCCTTGGTTGGGGGCTTCGTTTTACTCTGTAATCTTATCTTCTTATCAAAAAAAATTTACCTCTTTATTTAAAAAAAAGATGTTCAAATTGCAAATAATGATGCAGGTCATAAGCCTACCACGGTTGGCCAAATCCAAATTTTTAGCTCAAAAGAGGACACCTAAATTTCAACCAACCAAACCTTCTTTTCCTCCCAATTTTACAAGAAATAATGAAAATAAATCTATCCCCTCAAATGCTTGACCATCGAGGAAGTAGATGCTCATCGATCCCAAAGGTTGTGTTACAATTTTAATGAAAAATATTTTAGAGGGCATAGGTGTGCCCAAAAGAAGTTGTTCTTGATAGATGTAGAGTAACCTGTAAGCAGTGACCATAGTGATGATGAAGCAGAAACAACAGAAGAACAACCTCTAAATGAAGAGGCAGTACATGAAGAACCTCAAGCAAAAAAAAAATTCCACGCTCTTGTAGGGATTACTACTCCACAAACCATGAAATTTGTGGGTTTTTCAAAGGCAAATTCCTTACAATCCTTATTGATTCAGGTAGCACACACAACTTTATTGATCCCCAAATTGCCAAACAGGACAATTATTATGTACACATGCAATTCCTTTGAGGTTATGGTGGCAAATGGAGGGACATTACCTTGCAAAGGGAAATGTCATAATGTTAAATTGAAAAAAAAAAAGGATTTTGAGCTCAAACAAGATATGTTTTATCTTCAATTAGGGGGATGTGATATTGTATTAGGATCTTAGTGGTTGGGTACTTTGGGCACCATTGCATGGAATTTTGTAGAATTATGGATGTAGTTTTTATAGAATGGATAGTCTTACACTCTTCAAGGTTCAAAAGCAAGATCTCCTTAGATTATTAGCTCAAACTATATGGAGAATTTGTTAAAAACATCTTCTCATGGGGCCATCATGCAGATATTTACAATCCAAAAACTTACTACCGAAGTGGACCAAATTCTTGAATATTTGCAACTTATTTTGATAAAGCACAATGTATTTTTTATCAAACCAATAGACTTGCCATCACGTCGCTGAAGAACATAAGCTTATACTAAGAGGGGGGTGAATAATATAAGATAAAAAAATTTACTTTTCAATCCAAATGATAACAAAAATAATATCAAAGCAATAAATAATACATACATCATCACACACATGAGAGACATGATTTAACGTGGTTCACCCAATGTGGGCTACAACCACGAAGAAAGTCTTTCTTCTAAATTTTCTCAACAAATATTTTGGGAATCAATTCCTTATTACAATGTTTATGGATCTCTGTCCAAAGGAGACACCAATCCCCTATGCTTTGGTTTGTGGATCTCTCTCCATAGGAGAACTCTATCCTCTTGCTTTGGTTCATGGAACTTGATTTGGGAGAACTCTATCTCCTTAACTAGTTTGTGGATCTCTCTCCATAGAAGAGCTCTATCTCCCCAATTGGTTCACGAATCTCTATCCATAGGAGACCTCTTTCCCCACTTCTATGGTTACCTCTAATCAAATCTTCTTACAACACTGATCCAATCTGCTCACAACACTAATCCAATCTGCTCACAACACTAATCCAATCTTCTCACAACACTACCTCTAACCTGCTCTCTATCTCTACTCAATTATGCTCTAATACATGCTCATAACTACTCATAACACACACTCAAAACTTCTCATAACACATGCTCAAAATTGCTCATAATACATGCTCAAAATTTGCTCATAACACATGCTCAAAAAGGTTTCATAGTGATTCATAAACTTGTCTTCAAACTTAACACAAGTAATTCACAATCTCTAGCACAAATGTCTCAATCTCTTTCAACAATAGAAGCAAACTTATTCTCAAACTTTATCTCAAATATTTCCAATACCATTCAACAATGAAGTACAAGCCCTAATATAATTATTTCCACTTTCTCTCAACAAATATGCACAATGTAAGTTTCAAACCGTAATTCAAATTTTTCAATAATGCATACCAAACAATCCTTTTATCTCCACCTTATAATCTAGAAAACCTTGCTCAACAACACAACTCAAAGAAGGAGAAAATTACCCATACCTCTTATTTTCTTTGATGAAGATATGTCACAAAACCTGTCTCACAAACAACCAATCCTTATTGTGCCACTTCAAGGGTTAGATAGAAAGATTCTATTTCAAAATATCCACATGAATTTTCCCTCAAAAATATGCTCAATGAAATCTGAAAATAATGTTCTAGGACTCTTCTTTTGTTCTTCAAGGATAATGCATTAAAGCTCAACAAAACCCTCTCAAAAATTTCCTTTTCATAAAGCAAGAATTACAAGCAATAAAATCATCTTTTACACCTTTAATCTCCCACTTTCATAAAATAATTTCCAATCCTCTTTAATGTCCAAGAACAAAGATTTATAATTTTAAATAAACCATTTACACCTTATCACTCAAAACTTTGAATATATAAAATAAATGACAACAATACCCTTAAAATATTATGAAAAAATTAGTTTCCCCTTATACCTCCTATATGCCAAGACTATACACCAAATCACATCCACAAAACACCAAGCATAGCCAACATTAATCAACTTAGAGCATACCTTATAAAAATTAATCTCCTTGCTAGCATGGATGGGAATCAACCCTTCGACCTCAAACTCCTAAGTGCAGTGCTCGACCACTTGTGCTAGCCAAGCGGTTGAGACCTAACACGCAACCTCCACCCTTTATCTCCTGCCATGTCCACCAAAAAGGATAAAATGCTTCAAAATCGGTGCTAGGGAGAATCAAAATATGAACATGTTTCCCACTATGCCTTAGCGTGAGATGAGTTACCGCTAGGCCACCTTCGAAGATGAAATCAATGCATGAACAAATGGAATTTGTTTGTTCTACTACGTGCTAGTTGAAAACAAAGCGTTGTCCTATCCTCTTATTCGTTGTATCTCTATGCACGGGGTACACTTATCAATCGAAGATCTTTCCAAAGCATTGAGGGGGTATTAATATGTTTCATGCATGCTTTAAACAACATCGACCCTCCTTTGAATCATGCTCGAAAATTAGACATTGGCCCTTCTTTGACTTTTAAAAAGAATAATTTAATTTTTCTTTGGTGCCTTGAAACATTAGACTTAGGGTTTATAATAATTTAAAAAATATTATAATAAACCCTTTTATTTTCCTTCGGTCTTTTTCACCAATAAGTAAACTTAGACTTTACTTTACAAATTGGAAACCCCCTTAGGTTTTTATTTACCAAATAAAACCTTTGTCACTATCAAGTTCCGTTAATAATATTTAAATTTTAAAATTTAAATATTACAATCCTTTTGAAGAATTCTCTTTGCTTGCTTTCTTAACCATGGAAAAATATTTTGTCTTTGCCACCATAAAATATATTTCTTTTGCAAGTACCACCATGGTAAATGCCTCATCTTTTCTTGCTACCATATTGCCTTAGACCCTTAGAAAAATACCATCAACTTATGACATCAATCCTTTGACATCAATGACAACTCATCATTCTCAAATTTCCAACAATCTCCCCCTTTGTCATTGATGGTAACCCTTTCTGAAAAAAACTTTTCTTGCCACTGGATCCCAAAACTACTCCCCCTAATTCTACTCTCTCTAAGAAGATACTCCCCCTGACTGAATGCTCTCCCCCTTACTCAAATCTCTCCCATTTTGACATCAATAGCAAAGCGACTCCTTTGGGGCTAAAGATAATACTCTTAGCTCAGCCCCCTCCCCACCTCCTCTTCTTGAGGTGATTAATTTTGGGGTAGGAGTAAAGCTACTCCCAATTTTCCTCTAAGATACTCAAAATTTTCCTTTGAAAGTGGCTTAGTGAAAATATTTGCAATCTTTTCCTTTATAATAACATATTCCAATTTGACTTGCTTATCTATCACATGTTCTCTCAAAAAATGGTATTTGATCGAAATGTGCTTGGTCCTGGAGTGCATCACTAGATTCTTTGAAATATTTATAGCACTTGTATTATCACATAGTATGGAGATAGGATGATCATGCTCTATCTTGAAGTCCTTTAAAGTTTGCTTCATCCATAACACCTGTGTACAACAAGAAACCACTGCAATATACTCTACCTCTGTTGTGTATAAGGATACTGATGCATATTTCTTGCTTAGCCAAGAGACTAAACAATCTCCAAGAAAGAACGCTCCTCCACTTGTGCTTTTATTGTCATTAATACTACCTGCCCAATATGCATCTATATATGCTATGAGAGTGAAATTGTCACTTCTGGGATACGAGGGTCCAAAATCCATAGTCCCTTTTAAATACCTGAGAATCCTCTTTATTGCCAATACATGTGTTTCCTTTGGTGCTGCTTGAAATCTTGCCACCAGTCCCATTGCCTGCATTATATCTGTTCTTGTAGTTGTGACATATAGTAAGCTGCTAATCATAGATCTATACAATTTCTGATTTGCCTAAGGAGATTCATCATTTTTACTCAACTTGCATTCTATAACCATGGGGATACGTACTGGTTTGCAGTCTTCTAACTTGAATTTCTTCATCATATCTTTTATATACTTGGTTTGTGAGAGAAATACACCCTTCTCTGATTGTGAAATTTGTAGTCCAATAAAGAAGGACAACTCACAAAGCATTAAAATTTCAAATTCATTTTGCATACTCTTTGTAAATTTTTGACACATCTTATCATTATTACCTCCAAAAATGATATCATCCACATAAACAAACACAATTAGTAAGTCATTTCCTTCATTTTTGATGTATAAATTGTTGTCCAATATTCCTTTCCTAAACCCCTGTTCCTGAAGATACTTATCCAACCTTGAATACCAAGCTCTAGGACCTTGCATTACTCCATAAAGAGCCTTATTTAATTTGTATACATAATCGGGCTTATCAATTAGACTGAACCCCTTAGGTTGCTCAATGTAGACCTCTTTTTCCAAGACACCATTGAGAAAATTTGATTTAACATCCATTTGATATACTTTGAAGTTTTTGAAACTTGAGAAAGCTAAAAATATCCTTATGGCCTCAAGTCGTGCAACAAGAACAAATATTTTATCAAAATAAATCCCTTCAACCTATGCATAACCTTTTCATACCAATATTGCTTTATTTTTGACTACCTAACCATCTTCATTTAACTTGTTTCTGAAAACCCATTTAGTGCCAATTACATTCTTATATTTTGGTCGTGGGACAAGTTTCCAAGTCTCACTTTTTTCTATTTGATCCAATTCCTCATCCATTGCCTTGACCCAAAACTTATCATTGATTCATTTCTTATCTCATTGAAATCCTTGGGCTTAATTTTAGACAATAAGGAGAAATTTGCATGTTCACTTGTTCCTATTATCTTCCTCCTTGTCTGTCTTTCATCTGGATTTCCAATAATCAGATCTCTTGAATTATTTTTTTGCACATACCTGTATGGAGTCTTAGGTGGTGTTCTTTGTGTTTCCTCTTCTTATGATTCTTCACCAATTTCTTCTTGGCAACTTTCTCCTTCTTGATAAATAATTTCTTGAGCTGGTTTTGTTGGCCTTACTTCATCAATTGTTACATTTATACTTTCCACAATTGTATGTGTTCTTTTATTATAACACTTATAGGCTTTGCTCTTAGTGGAATAGCCAAGGAAAATACCCTCATCACACCTTGAATCAAACTTGCCCAAAATTTTCTCTTCTTATCTGATGTAGCATTTACTCCCAAAGATTTTGAAATACTTTACAGTAGCTGGTCTTCCCTTCCATAGATGGGGTTTTGTGATGGTTTACTCTTAATTGAGCTCTTTTAATGATATAGACGGTTGTATGAACCTCTCTCCAAAAACCATATGAAATCTTAGACTCATCTAGCATAGCTCTGACCATATTCTCAATAGTTCTATTTTTCCTTTCAACTACTCCATTTGGTTATGGAGTTCTTGCTGCTGAGTATTCTCTTTTACGCGGAGTTAGTAGTGAGGGACAGCGTCTAAGTTAGCCATTCGTTTACCAAGCAAACAAACACAGCACGACACAAAACAAATCAAACAACCATTCAAAACAACCAGCCATGGCAAAAATGGGACATTGTATTATCATGCAAAGCTATTACATAATGCGACTGCCTTCGATAAACAATGAGCAGCGATGATCAACTATAATTCAACAACATTTACATAGGCACGGTGGCCAAAATATATAGCACGTGGCCAAGAAGGCCACTTACAAAAATGCACGCCCAAACCTCGTAACAGCTACCTTCCAAAAGGTCAACATCCACCAACCAACATTAACTGCCTTATGATAGACTTACACGCGGCCCATCTACCACCCTAGCAATTCAAATAGAAACAACATTAACTGCTTGAGACCTTCTCGCCCATTGCCATGTCAAGTCTGCTAACCACTGGGTCGTTGTCGCCATTAAGGCTTCGTACGGGTCCTACCATTGCATTTCGCCCAAAAGGATAACGTTCGCTTCGTAACCAAGGAACTAGGCCTGGCAAGGTACTTGCCAGCCTACTTGGCAGCACGTTGCCAAACAACATGGCAATTGCCCATCCGCATACGACACTATCTCTTGGCAAACACGCAAGGGACCCTCGCTTCTTTCACACCACCCACGGGGTTCCACTCTATCACAGCATCGCTTACCGCCCATGGCACGCACCGTCGCCGAAACACCCAAACGTCAAAACCGACCAAGTCCCCCATGGCACGTCGACCGCTCCTATGGTTGGGGACCTTACCATACCGCCCGGCCCATTATGGCACCAAGACCCACGGAATACCAAACATCACGGCAGGGACAATCAGACCGACACCCCTACCATATCCTCCCCTCCTGAGTTCGACGACGCCCTCGTCATCGTGGCCTGACTACCACCAACCCAGTCGGGCAACCCAAAAATAACTAAGGGATCATGGTCTCACCAAAAGCCTGCCACTTCCAGTAATCAGCAATCTTGCTAGACCACTTCAACAAACTCTCCTCATGCTCCCAGCTATCCGTCGTGTCTCCCTTCCAAGTCACGAGGTACTCTTTGTACCGCCTGTTGCCCCATCCAACCGTGCACACATCCCAAATCCTTTGAACTTCTTGCCCAATGACATCTCAAATGTTCATAGGAGGTCAGGTTGGTAGCATACGTTTAGGTGCGATAGCATCGGTATGAAGACGCCTCAGCTGACTCACATGGAAAATCGGATGAACCTTCATGTGGGAGGGCAATTTTAGATTGTAGGCGGTGGCGCCAATGCGCTTGACCACCTCGAAAGGGCAATCAAACTTTCTGACGAGGGCCTTGGACTTCCCCTTCGACAGTTTGAAGACCTTGGGTTCCATCCTCAATAGCACCAAGTCACCGACAACAAACTCCTCTAGACGACGCCGAACATCCGCCTGCTCCTTCATATTTTTTGCTGCCTTCAGCAGATGCATCCTGGCCAAGTTGTTCTTTGTCTGCCACTGCCGTAGATACTCTTCGGCATGAGGATAGGTCCTTAGATAACCCACCAAGACAACATGGGGAGTAAGCAGCTACTGGCCTATGGCAAGTTTGAACGGCGAGTACCGACTGGTGCGAGTCTTCCAACTGTTGTAACATAACTGAGCCATGTCGAGGAGGTCCGGCCAATTTGTTTAGTCGCCACAGACAAAATGTTGCAGGAACGTCTCCAACACTTGGTTGATCCTCTCCGTTTTTCTGTCCATCTATGGATGAAAGTGACTCGACATCTGCAGCCGCGTCCCCATCAAATGAAACAATGTCCTCCAGAAGGTGCTCATGAACTTGTTGTCTCGATCCGAGACTATGCTCAAAGGCATGCCCCAAAATTTTACTTCGTTCTTGAAGAACAACTCAGTCACTGTCTCTACTGGGCATGGCTATGGGCATGGCACAAAGATGGCGTACTTCAAAAACCTATCAACGATGACCATGATGGAGCTGAACCCCTTCACTTTCGGCAGTCCTACCACAAATTCCATGCTTACGCTCGCCCATGGCCTGATCGAAACTGGCAGAGGCTACAACAAACCTCCCGGATTTACATTCATCGGCTTGTCTTGGTGGCAAATCAAACAGGTGCGAACATACTCGTCTCGAGAGACAGCCAAAGCTGCACTAGATTTCGACGATGAGTTTGCGTAAGACAGCTCAAAAGAAGATGAAAGAGCCCATGTTCCTTGCAGCGTTGCTCGGGGGCTGGGAAGAGGAGGAACCAAAGGTGCCGATTTTTCCAGAGGTTAAAGGGGTGCTGAAGATGTTCAAGGACCGTATGCCACAGCAACTTCCTCCTTGGTTACCACCGCGGAGAGCTATTGATCACCGTATCGAGCTGCTGCTAGGGTCAGCTCCACCGACAAGGGTGTCATATTAGTTAAGCGGTCCAGAGTTGGTCGAACTATAGAAATAGTTGCAAGAGCCGCTCGAGGCGGGCTATATCAGGTCGTCGCGCTCACCATATGGCACACCGGTCTTGTTCATGCGTAAGGTGAACGGTAGCCTGCGGCTTTTTGTGTACTATCGTGCCTTAAACAAGCAATCTGTGAAAAATAGCTACCCGCTCCCATGCATTGATGATTGTTTTGATCGGCTGGGAGGAGCAAAGGTGTTCACGAAGCTGGACCTACGCTTAGGATATTACCAAGTAAGGATCGCATCGGGAGATGAGCAGAAGACCGCTTGCGTGTCTCGGTATGGCAGCTTCGAGTTTCTCGTGATGTCATTCGGCTTGTGTAATGCTCCGACGACTTTCTGCAACCTCATGAACGATGTGTTTCGGTCGTTGCTCGACAAGTGTGTTATTGTCTACCTTGATGACATCTTGGTGTATTCGAGGTCCATGGCGGACCATAAGGTGCACCTGGCAGAAGCGTTTGAGTTGCTGAGAGAGCACGATCTTTACGTGAAGAAGGAAAAGTGTTCCTTTGGGCAGCCCAAAGTCAAGTTCCTCGGCCATGTGTTGAGCAAAGGCAAGCTCAGGCCAGACCCGAAGAAGGTGGAGGCTATTCATGACTGGGAAGCACCAAAGGATGTCCGCGGGGTGATGCAGTTCATGAGACTAGCCAATTTCTATCGTCGCTTCGTGAGTAGGTTCTCCAAGCTGGCAGCCCCCTTGACGAACTTGACCAAGTAGGACCGACCCTTTGTCTGGATAGCCAAGTGCCAAGATGCCTTCGATCTGTTGAAGGAGAAGCTAACGTCCAGTTCGGTTCTGGCTTTGCCAGATTTCACCAAGCCGTTTGAAGTGCACGTGGACGCCTCGGACTTCGCCATGGGTGGAGTGTTGGTTCAAGCGGGTCATTTTGTCGCATTTGAGTCTCAGAAGCTCGGCGACGTGCAGCGGCGGTATCCGATCCATGAGAAAGAGATGGTTGCCTTGGTTCATTGCCTTCGGACATGGCGCCATTACTTGTTGGGAGCCCACTTTGTGGTTAAAACTGACAATGTCGCCAACACCTATTTCCTAATACTGTCCAAGCTGACGGGGAAGCAAGCTAGATGGCAAGATTTTCTTGTGGAGTTTGATCTCGAAATTGTGCACACGGTTGGCAAGTCCAATGTGGTGGTAGACATGCTAAGTCGAAAGTAGCAGCTGGCGGCCTTGGAAGAGGTTGCGGACAGTGTCGTCATGATGCATGGGGAGAGCTCCATCAGCTGAGTGATGAGGTGTTGGCACACGTTAGAGAGGGCATCAAGAAGGATCCGATCATGGAGGCCCTTGTTGAGATGGCCAAATTGCAGATCGATACCAAAAATTTTAGCATGTATCAATTTCAGGACGGGCTATTGTGGTACCAGCAGACTCGTTTGGTCGTGCCGATATGGGATGGGTTGCGCCATGAGTTTATCAAGGAATGCCATGACAGCATTTGGGCGGGCCACCCTATGCAGGCCCGAATGCTTGCCTTTTTTTAGCATGGTCTGTTTTGGCCACGGATGGATAAGGATGTGGACGAGTATGTCCGCACCTATTTTATTTTCTAGCAAGACAAGCCGATGAATGTAAAGCTGGGAGGTTTGTTGCAGCCTCTACCAGTTCTAGTCAGGCCATGGATGAGCGTAAGCATGGACTTTGTGGTAGGAATGCTGAAATTAAAGGGGTTCAGCTCCATCATGGTCATCGTTGACAGGTTTTTGAAGTACGCCATCTTTGTGCCATGCCCGATAGAGACGGCGGCTGAGTTGTTCTTCAAGAACGAAGTAAAATTTTGGGGCGTGCCTTTGAGCATAGTCTTAGATCGATACAGCAAGTTCACGAGCACCTTTTGGAGGATATTTTTCTGTTTGATGGGGACATGGCTGCAGATGTCGAGTCGCTTTCAACCGTAGACGGACGAACAAACGAAGAGAATCAACCAAGTTTTGGAGACGTTCCTACGAAATTTTGTCAGTGGCGACCAAACAAATTGGTCGGACCTCCTCGACATGGCCCAGTTTTGTTACAACAGTTGGAAGACTCACACCAGTCGGTACTCGCCGTTCGAACTCACCATGGGCCAGTAGTCGCTTACTCCCCATGTTGTCTTGGCGGGTTATCTAAGGACCTATCCACCTGTCGAAGAGTATCTATGGCAGTGGCAGACGAAGATCGACTTGGCCAGGATGCATCTGCTGAAGGTGGTAGAAAAGATGAAGGAGCAGGTGGATGTTCGACACCGTCCAGAGGATTTTGCTGTCGATGATTGATGTTGTTGAGGATGGAACCCAAGGTCTTCAAACCGCCGAAGGGGAAGTCCAAGGCCCTCGTCAAAAAGTTTGATGGCCCTTTCGAGGTGGTCGAGCGCATTGGCACCACCGCCTACAAGCTGAAACTGCCCTCCCACATGAAGGTTCATCCGATTTTCCACATGAGTCAGCTGAGGCATCTTCATGTCGATGCTGCCGCACATGAACGCATGCTACCAACCCGACCTCCTGTGAATGTTCGAGATGCCGCTGGGCAAGAAGTTCAAAGGATTTGGGATGCGCGCACGGTCGGATGGGGCAATAGGTAGTACAAATAGTACCTCATGACTTGGAAGGGAAACATGACGGATAGTTGGGAGCGTGAGGAGAGTTTGTTGAAATGGGCTAGCAAAATTGTTGATTATTGGAAGCGGCAGGCTTCCGATGAGACCTCGATCCCTTAGTTCTTTTTGGGTTGCCCGACTGGGTTGGTGGTAGTCAAGCCACGACGATGAGGGCATCGCAAAAATCAGGAGGGGAGGATATGGTAGGGGCGTCAATCTGATTGTCCCTGCCATGACGGTTGGTATTCCGTGGGTCTCGATGCTACAATGGTCCAGGCAGTATGGTAAGGTCCCCAGCCATGGGAGCGGTCGGCATGCCATGGGGGACTTGGTCGATTTTGACGTTTGGGTGTTTCAGCGATGGCGTGCGCCATGGGCGGTAAGCGATGTTGTGGCAGAGTGGAACCTTGTGGGTGGCGTGAATGAAGCGAGGGTCCCTTGCGTGTTTGCCAAGCGATAGTGTCGTATGCGGATGGGCAGTTGCCATGCTGTCTGGCAACGTGCTGCCAAGTATGCTGGCAAGTACCTTGCCAGCCCTGGATCCTTGGTTACGAAGCGAGCGTTATCATTTTGGATGGAAGGCAATGGCAGGAGCCGTACAGAGCCTTAATGGCAACAGTGACCCGATGGTTAGCAGACTTGACATGGCAATGGGCGAGAAGGTCTCTGGCAGTTAATGTTGTTTTTGTTTGAATTTCCAAGGCGATAGATGGGCCACGCGTAAGTCTTTCGTACGATAGTTAATGCTGGTTGGTGGCTTTTGACCGTTTGGAAGGTAGTCATTACAAGGCTTGGGCGTGCATTTTTGTAAGTGGCCTTCTTGGCCACGTGCTATATATTTTGGCCGTCATGCCTATTGTAAAGGTTGTTGAATGATATTTGATCATCGTTGCTCATTGTTTATCGAATGCGGTCGCCTTATGTAATAGCTTTGCATGATAATACAATGTCCCCTTTTTGCCATGGCATACCATCTGTCAGGGGGCTAGCCAACACGAAGCCACTCAGCCACCCGCAACACCCCAACCTTGCCACGAAACCCTCGTAGCATGGGGACTACACCTCTTTACTTCGAACCGTCTTCAATAGCGCAAAAGGGAACATGGAGTTAGTCGTGAGGTACAACTTCTAAGTTAGCCATTCGTTTACCATGCAAACAAACACAGCATGACACAAAGAAAAGCAAACAACCATTCAACACGACCAGCCATGGCAAAAAGGGGACATTGCATTATCATGCAAAGTTATTACTTAAGGCAATCGCCTTTGATAAACAATGAGCAACGATGATCAACTATCATTCAACAACCTTTACAATAGGCATGATGACCAAAATATATAGCATGTGGCCAAGAAGGCCACTTACAAAAATGCACACCCAAGCCTCGTAACGGCTACCTTCCAAACGGTCAACAGCCACCAACCAGCATTAACTGTTGTACGATAGACTTACGCGTGGCCCATCTACCACCCTGGCAATTCAAACAAAAATAGCATTAACTACCCGAGACCTTCCCACCCATTGCCATGTCAAGTCCACTAACCACCGGGTCGCTGTCGCCATTAAGGCTTTGTACGGCTCCTGCCATTGCCTTTTGCCCAAAAGGATAATGCTCGCTTCATAACCGAGGAGCCAGGCCTGGCAAGGTACTTGCCAGCCTACTTGGCAGCACGTTGCTAGACAAAATGGCAACTGCCCATCCGCATACAGCACTATCACTTGGCAAACATGCAAGGGACCCTCGCTTCGTTCACATCACCCACGGGGTTCCACTCTACCGTAGCATCGCTTACTGCCCATGGTGCGCACCATCGCAAAAACACCCAAATGTCAAAATCGACCAAGTCCCCCATGGCACGTCGGCCACTCCCATGATTGGGGACCTTACCATACCACCCAGCCCATTGTAGCACCAAGACCCACGAAATACCAACCATCATGGCAGGGACAATCGGACCAACACCCCTACCATATCCTCCCCTCCGGATTTCGGTGACACCCTCATCACCGTGGTCTGACTGCCACCAACCTAGTCGGGAAACCCAAAAATAACTAAGGTATCAAGGTCTCACCGAAAGCCTACCGCTTCCAGTAATCAGCAATCTTTCCATCCCATTTCAATAAACTCTCCTCGCACTGCCAGCTATTTGTCGTGTTTCCCTTCCAAGTCACGAGGTACTCTTTGTACTGCCTGTTGCCCCATCCGACCGCACGTGCATCCCAAATCCTTTGAACTTCTTGCCTAGCAGAATCTCAAACGTTCGTAGGATGTCGGGTTGGCAGCATGCGTTCAGGTGCGGTAGCATCGGCATGAAGACGCCTCAGCTGACTCACATGGAAAACCAGATGAACCTTCATGTGGGAGGGCAATTTCAGTTTGTAGGCGGTGGCGCCAATGCGCTTGACCACCTCGAAAGGGCAATCAAAATTTCTAACGAGGGCCTTGGACTTCCCCTTCGGCGGTTTGAAGACCTCGGGTTCCATCCTCAACAGCACCAAGTCACCGACAGCAAACTCCTCTAGACAGTGCCGAACATCTGGTTGCTCCTTCATCTTTTCTGCCGCATTCAGCAGATGCTTCCTGGCCAAGTCGATCTTTGTCTGCCACTGCCGTAGATACTCTTCGGTAGGTGGACAGGTCCTTAGATAACCTGCCAAGACATGGGGAGTAAGCAGCTGTTGGCCCGTGGCGAGTTCGAACGACGAGTACCGACTGGTGCGAGTCTTCCAACTGTTGTAACAGAACTTGGCCATGTTGAGGAGGTCTGGCCAATTTCTTTGGTCGCCACTGACAAAATGTTGCAGGAACATCTCCAATACTTGGTTCATTCTCTCTGTTTGTCCATCCTTCTATGGGTGAAAGCGACTCGACATCTGCAATCGCGTCCCCATAAAATGGAAAAATATCCTCCAGAAGGTGCTCGTGAACCTGCTGTCTCGATCCGAGACTATGCTCAAAGGCACACCCCAAAATTTTACTTTGTTCTTGAAGAACAACTCAGCTGCCGTCTCTGTCGGGCATGGTTGCGAGCATGGCACAAAGATGGCATACTTCAAAAACCTATCAACGATGACCATGATGGAGCTGAACCCCTTCACTTTCGGTAGTCCTACCACAAAGTCCATTCTTACGCTCGCCCATGGCTTGATCAGAACTGGTAGAGGCTGCAAAAAACCTCCTGACTTTATATTCATCAGCTTTTCTTGCTGGCAAATCAAACAGGTGCGGACATACTCGTCCACATCCTTATCCATCCGTGGCCAAAACAAACTACGCTCCAACAAGGCAAGCATTCGGGTCTGCCCAGGGTGGCCTGCCCAAATGTTGTCATGGCATTCCTTGATAAACTCGTGGCATAGCCTGTCCCATCTCGGCACGACCAAACGAGTCTGTCGGTACCACAACAGCCTGTCCCAAAATTGATACCTGCTGAACTTGTCGACATTGATCTGCACTTTGGCCGTCTCAGAAAGGGCCTCTGTGATTGGATCCTTCTTGATGCCCTCTTGAATGTGCACCAACACCTCATCACTCAACTGAATGGAGCTCTCCCCATGCATCACGACAACGCTGTCTGCAACCTCTTCCAAGGCCGCCAGCTGCTGCTTTCGACTTAGCGCGTCTGCCACCACATTGGACTTGCCAGCCGCATGCACAATTTCAAGATCGAACTCTACAAGAAAATCTTGCCATCTAGCTTGCTTCCCCATCAGCTTGGCCTGCATTAGGAAATAGGTGTTGGCGACGTTGTCAATTTTAACCACAAAGTGGGCTCCCAACAAGTAATGGTGCCATGTCCGAAGGCAATGGACCAAGGCAGCCATCTCTTTCTCATGGACCGGATACCACCGCTGCACGTCGCTGAGCTTCTGAGACTCAAATGCGACAGGATGGCCTACTTGAACCAACACTCCACCCATGGCGAAGTTCAATGCGTCCATGTGCACTTCAAACGACTTGGTGAAATCTGGCAAAGCTAGAACTGGACTAGACGTCAGCTTCTCCTTCAGCAAATCGAAGGCATCTTGGCACTTGGCTATCCAGACAAAGGGTCAGTCCTGCTTGGTCAAGTCCGTCAAGGGGGCCGCCAGCTTGGAGATGAAGTGGCGGTAGAAATTGGCCAGTCCCATGAACTGCCTCACCTCGCGGACATCCTTTGGCGCTTCCCAGTCACGAATAGACTCCACCTTCTTCGGGTCTGGCCTGAGCGTGCCTTCTCTCAACACATGGCCAAGGAATTTGACTTCAGGCTACCCAAAGGAACACTTTTCCTTCTTCACGTTAAGATGGTATCAGAGCTAGCAGCATCTTAAGCCAGCATGTTGCAGTCTGACAGCGAATAATGCATAGTTCGATGGGGCGTCTTTTCCAACTACCATGGTGGATGTCCTTGCAGCTAATCTTTTGATGGGGTCGTCTAAGGGCGATGAGAAGCTGAAGAAGGTGTTGCAGTCCCGCACCGCTGAGGAAATCAAAGCGTGCGTGGCTCACCACTACGATGAGCTGCATGCGACCATCCTGGTGATGGAGTCGATGGTGACCGACTGGAAAGGCGTGGTGGATGAATCCATGTTAGGGTTTGAAGAGTGGTGCAAATAAATGACTTAGTGGTGAGAGTTGAACGACAGCAAGGTCGTGGAGCTACAGTTGCATCGCAAGGAGAGCCTGCAGACTCAGGAGGCGATGAAGCAAGAGGCCACATTGCTCTACATAGCCATGGAAGATTCAGTGAGCCAGAACATGGAGTCTGGCCGTGATGCTGGCCCCACCATGGGGTCCCATCAGATGAAAGCACCAAAGCTAAAGGAGCCAAAGTCGTTCGATGGAGCCTGTGATGACAGAGTGCTAGAGAACTTCTCTGGGACATGGAAGAGTACTTTTCGTTGATGAGCAAGATGTCGGATGACAAGGAGGTTCAAACGGAGGTGAGGTATCTTGATGGGGTCACGAATACATGGTGGCGAAACACTATCACGGATGCTACGGTAGGCAAGGGGAAAAAGCTAAAAAATTAGCTAGAGTTCAAGGAAGCCTTGCATGCTCAGTTCAGTCCTGAGAACGTAGACTGGCTAGCGTGACATAAGCTCCGCACGCTTCGCCACACTAGTAGCCTACGGTATTATGTGAAGTCCTTCCTAGAGCTGATGGTGGACATCTCTGACATGGCAAAGAAAGACCATCTATTTAGTTTCAAATTCGGCCTCTAGTCGTGGGCTCAGGTCAAGCTTCGACGACACAAACTGAAGGATGATTCCATAGTGATTGCCATGGTGGACTCATTCCTCGACTTCAGAATGGAGGGTGCTGGCAAGAAATGTTTGTAGGCTACGGGCTATGCTAATACCAAATTGTCGATGAGTGGGAAATGCCACGGCCAAGCCTCGAGCCGGTCAAAGGGTTCTCCGACGGCGAAGCAGAAGTCCATGCCCTCCTCCTCTGTGGCCTCGAGCAAGTCTGGAAATTCCACCATGGGTTTTAAGCAAAAGCGAAGTGATGGCAAGACGTCTAATGCAAAATGCGATAAGCCTTGGCTGTGGTACTGGACTTGCCAAGGTCCACACCTGCAGAAGGAGTGCCCCCAGCGGGCAAGGTTGACCGCGATGCATCAAGACGTGCAGTCGAGCTCGCCTGTGGAAAAGCAAGTTGCCATCCTGCAGGATCTCAATGCATTAGCCACAGCCCAGCCTTTGGCAGAGGATAAGTTTGAGAAGAACCACCTATTCTACGTGGACGTAGTGGTCAATGGGCATCGGGTTCTTGCCTTAGTCGATTTCAAGTCGACTCACAACTTCCTAAATGTGAACATTGCCAAGCGGATAGGTTTGGAGTACTCTAGTGGCGGCCACAAGCTGAAGTCGACAAACGACCCCACTCTGCATACTTGTGGCATGGCAAAGGAAGTGCCTATCCAGTTGGGAGAATGGCACGGCAAGATCGATGTTTTCGTGGCACCTTTGGATGAGTTTGACCTGGTGTTGGGTCAAGAGTTCATCTGTTGTGCGAAGGTTGGCTATTTACCTTGCCTTGGCTGCATGCTTATATTTGATAAGAACGGGTCGTGCGTTGTAAGACCGGTGCAAAGGAGGCAGACGGTGGAGGTTCTCTAGAGACAGCCAAAGCTGCACGAGATTTCGGCGATGAGTTTGTGTAAGGCAGCTCGGAAGAAGATGAAAGAGCCCATGTTCCTCGCAGCGTTGCTCGGGGGCTGGGAAGAGGAGGAGCCGGAGGTGTCGGTTCTTCCAGAGGTTAAAGGGGTTCTAAAGATGTTCAAGGACCGTATACCATAGCAACTTCCTCCTTGCTTTCCATCGTAGAGAGCTATTGATCACCGTATCGAGCTGCTTCCAAGTTTAGCTTCGTCGGCAAGGGTGTCGTATTGGTTAAGCGGGCCAGAGTTGGTCGAACTACAGAAAAAATTGCAAGAACTGCTCAAGACGGGCTATATCAGGCCGTTACGCTCACCATATGGAGCACCGGTCTTGTTTGTGCATAATGCAGACAGCAGCCTGCGGCTCTATGTGGACTATCGTGCCTTAAACAAGCAATCCGTGAAAAATAGCTACCCACTCCCACGCATTGACGATTGTTTTGATCGGCTGGGAGGAGAAAAGGTGTTCACGAAGCTGGACCTACGCTCGAGATATTACCAAGTAAGGATCACGTTGGGAGATGAGCAGAATACCGCTTGCGTGTCTCGATATGGCAGTTTTGAGTTTCTCGTGATGTCATTCGGCTTGTGTAATGCTTCGATGACTTTTTGCAACCTCATGAACGATGTGTTTTGGTCGTTGCTCAAAAAGTGTGTTATTGTCTACCTTGACGACATCTTGGTGTATTCGAGGTCCATGGCGGACCATAAGGTGCACCTGGCAGAAGCGTTTGAGTTGCTGAGAGAGCACGATCTTTACATGAAGAAGGAAAAGTGTTCCTTTGGGCAGCCCAAAGTCAAATTCCTCAGCCATATGTTGAGCGAAGGTACGCTCAGGCCAGACCCGAAGAAGGTGGAGGCTATTCGTGACTGGGAAGCACCAAAGGATGTCTGCGGGGTGAGGCAGTTCATGGGACTGGCCAATTTCTACCACCGCTTCATGAGTAGGTTCTCCAAGATGGCGGCCCCCTTGACAGACTTGACCAAGTAGAACCGGCCCTTTGTCTGGACATCCAAGTGCCAAGATTCCTTCGATCTGCTAAAGGAGAAGCTGACGTCTAGTCTGATTCTAGCTTTGTCGGATTTCACCAAGTTGTTTGAAGTGCACGTGGATGCCTCAGACTTCGCCATGGGTGGAGTGTTGGTTCAAGTGGGACATCATGTCGCATTTGAGTCTCAGAATCTCGGTGATGTGCAGCGGCGGTATCCGGTCCATGAGAAAGAGATGGCTGCCTTGGTTCATTGCCTACGGGTGTATCGCTCCAAATTTTTTGCATCCCTACCTTCAGGCTATAGGATCCGCGCCCGAAAGGAGGATGGGAAAAGGATGATGCGGTACCTCGGACGAGAGGACTTTGCGAAGGTCCCGCCTCTCAAGGGAGGTGTATTTTGGTGATTTTTCGACGGATGGTGGGTTCACCAGGAAACATTTAATGGCAGTTTCCATGCCTAGGTTTTTGGAATGTGTTTAATGAGTTCGTTTTAACCTTAAACATTCATCCTAGGTTTGGTCGAATGAAACTAAATTAAACTATATGAAAATGCAATTTTTCATGAATACAACAGACAAATTTGAAAGCAGAAAACAGAGAATTTACAGGAGGAAAACGGAGAATACCTGATCCGGATGTCTGAAGAAGATTCTGATTTTGAAGCAGTCCCGATCGTCTGAGATTCGACAGAATCGTCTGCAATCAGACGAGATCGTCTGAGATCTGACGAATTCGTCAGACGAATTCGTCAGAAACCTGCAAAACAGAGAATAGATGCAAAATGCAAGAAATAACACTATGCTAACAGAGGCAAATTACACCAAATGATAATATGAATGTTGAACACTATTCAAGAACAAAAATTAATGCAAATTACTGTACTTAAATGGCAGATCATAAACTTAGCATGCAATCTAAGCTAAATGGGTGAACTCCAGATGCAAAATAGGATAAAAACTGAATATATTATCTAATTTGCAAAACAAAATAACAGAGACAAAGTTGAGAAAAGCAAACTCCAGACACTGATTGCCTCGATGTGGGCTGCGATCGAGATCGTCTCGCATCGATACGAAATCGTCTCGAATTTGACAGGATCGCCTCCGATCTGGACAAGTTCATCGACGACGATGGGTGCTGGCTCCGGTTGAAAATCAATGATATACCTGCATCAAAATTGCTATGGGACTAATGCAAAAATAAGATTATGATGTTTTAGCGCAGAAGGATTCAATTTGCAGATAAATTCAGCCAGGGGTTGGGGAGGGAAAATCCTAGAGGTTAAATAGGCTTAGAGGGAGTTGTTGGGAGGTTGGAGATCTTCCCAATTTGGGAGATCTCCAACGGGGGAGGGTCCCAACGGCGCAGACACGCTTCTGCCCGGATTGGAGACCCGTTGGAACGGATTCCAACTATGCAAATTTAGTTTTGCGACAAGATCGTCTGGACGTCCTAGTCCAGACGAAATCGTCAAATTTGGGGCGATATCGTCTGATCGGCGACGATATCGTCAAACGGTCAAAACAACCTCTAAAAATGGCGCGAAAAATGGGGAAACGGATTTCTCGACGGTTAACGGGCGGTTTGGGAGGTTAAATTTGATTTTTAAATTATTTACTAAGGTGAATGTAATTATTATAATTTTGACTACGCCAATTTTAGGGTGCTACATTTTGCCCCCTCTTTAGCGAATTTTTCGAAGAAAATGCGTTAAAGATGAGTTCTTCTCGATCTACGAGAAAGCAAAAAATTATACCCATTTTTAGGTGATGATTCTTGGTCGAATCGTACGACAGCTTACTATGGTGCCCCCTCCGTGTTTTTACCCAAATCGAACGTTTGAGGTAAAAACGCGAAAAAGCAAAAAATTATTTGTTTTTAATTGTTTTTGATATGATGTACATATATTGTTGAGATATATAGATGAGATATTTTTGATCATATGACTTGTCTTATGTGTATTCTTATGATGCTTTTATGTTTGATTGATTGATTTCATATGATTATGTCGGTGGATATATTATAATTGGAATGTCATGCTTGTAATATTTGAAATGAAATAATCTGATGTAACAATTTGGTTGTTTGTAATGAAAATGTGATAAAAATAAAAAGAGACTTCTAACAATAATTTCAAAGGACATTGTCGCTATTATAGACCATTTCATGGAGTCGCTGCTCACTCGGTCGTCAAGCTAGTCCCATTTATAGAAATATTGTTAAAAGTAAAAAGAGTGCTTAAGAGACTGTCTTAAGACTTTGGTGCAATAGTGCAAATGATGATGATGATGATGATTTGTTTTCAGATTTCCATGAAAAATATTATGCATGAAATATTTTTAAAATGATTTTTGCTAGGCATAAATTCCTAAGTGTGATAAAATTTGTGAATAATTCCTTAGGAATTATACCATCATTGCAAAGTTGAAGGTTGACATAATGACATAAAAATAGTGAAAAAATGGGTTTGCTTTTGAAAAGCATAATTTGTGTAAAATGAAGTCATATGGTTTTCATGATTTTTGAATAAATGGAAAATAAAATTGGTACAATGGTTTGCGCTAGGCATAGAATATGTAGGTATAGACTTATACCATCATCGCGAAAATCAAAGAAAAATAGATAGTTTTATTGCATGGTTGATTTTTTGATGAACAGAAAAGATGAAAATGAGGACTTGCGCTAGGCATAAAATTCCAATTTTGGTTTTGGAACTATACCATCGTCGCGAAAGTCGACACGATATATATGATATGTTTTGAAAGAAATTTTTGATTTTTCTATTATATAGTTGTCTTTGTGGTAAACAACTGTACTTGATTTATTCCAAACAAGTTGCAAAAATAATATTTCAAAGTATTTTGAAGACAAAAGTTAGATTTATAAGGAATCCCATGTGCATATGTGCATTCATTTCCGATCTTGATTTATCATAATGATAGACAAAATCTCTCAAATACAAATGTGTGTGCAATTGCATTGTTCATTTACCAGATTTGAGCAAGATACTATGATACAAGTGATTTGAAGAAACCAAATAAATGTTCATTAACCATGATGTAGATGCATATAACCATATTAGACTACTATGTAGACCGGATTATCAAGAGCTAGCTAATCCATAAGCAGACATAGGTCTCGTACAAAAGAAGGTCGCTAATGTGACGGACATATCGCCACGCTAGGAGTTACCCAAGGCCAAGTAGATTGGGCACAAACCACCTGTTATGGGGCTTACCTCACACTTTTCGAATAATTGAGAATTCCAGGGATTCAAGCTCATCAACCCTTCTTTTCTTTTCAAAGGGTAGGGAAAGGGATTTTATTGCTTTCTTGCTTTCTTTTGAACTTTGCTTATTTTTCTTTTTGTATTTCTTTTGCTTGATAATACTTGGAACATTGCTGAAATAACATTTTTATTTTCTCTTTTTTTCTTGAATTTTTCTTCTCTTTTTTTGTGCTAGGGATACTTGCTCAGATTAGCTGTAGAGCAAGGGATTTTTATTCTGGGTAGGGGTGAGCTTGTCCTTTTGCCAATTCTCAAAGATTCTAGACCATGTGCATGATAGGATAGCAGGGGAAACTTTTCACTCAAGAAATCAGTTCTACTATGTAGCAAAACATGGAAATTACAAATATAATCATTTTATTGTGAAAAGATGTGCTTGGTTTAAGTAAATAACAAGATCAATTCTCTATGCTCAAACTTTATTTAATTGAATTTTGTGGACTTTGATATAAGAGAGATTAGTAATCATGCCAGATAAAATCAAGATATTTATTTTTTTGTGAGTGTGCAAGTGAGGGATTCAAAATAAATGCTAATTTATCCAAAATAAGTTGAAACATATAACTGCAATAATTGTAAGAAAATATATATAAACACTTTTGAGAAGTTTTGAGAATGTTGACTCTCTCTTTCTTCTGTATATTGTTTTGGTTTCGAAAGAGTCAAGCATATAGCTGTTTTTAGATTTTTATTTAGATTTTAGTTTTTGAGCAAACAATTTAACAAGTGCTTTAAATAAATGCAATAGATAGTTTTTGAAGATTTTTGGAGATTTATGAATGTTTTTGATGTTTTTGGATTTTTATAAATTTGAAAGAAATATAAGATAAAAATTTTGAAAACAAATATATACATGGATGAAATGACCAAATTTATGCATAGTAACGTTTAAGATGCAAAATATTCATGGGTTCTTTAAGTTCTTTACCATCTAAGGTAGATAATTTGTATGCTCCTGATTCAAATTTAGCAGTAATAATGTATGGTCCAAGCCAATTGGGCTCAAATTTACCTTTAAGTTCTTTGGTTGCATTTGTATTTTTTTGAAGATTTTGAGGATTTTGATTTTTTTTGTATTTTGATTTTAATTTATGAATTGAAATTGGTGGTATATACAAGATGATCTATATACACTATACAAGGTTATTTGAGTATAGCATGTCTAAGGTTGCTTCAAAATCAAAGGAGGTTTTGAAGGATAATCTGGTTGAGGTGAAGGTAAGAATAGAAGGTGATGAATAAAAGGTAGTGATAACAAAAGCTTTGTTATAATGTAGAATAATGTAGCAAAATATTTGACTTTTATATGTGTAAAATTGATCATGTTACAAAATAAAATGTAAGAAGGATAAGAAAGTTCTTCATTCTTATCACTATATTCCAAGTTTTGATAAGATGGAGAAAGTATATGTGAAAGATATGCATGAGTGTTATTTTGTAAACAAGGATGATCATACATGGATGAAGAAAAGTGATGGATAGGAGATGGTTGTGATAATAGAGAATGTATAGAACTTGATGTTTCAACCGTTAAATATTCTTCAAATGGTGTTGGGTCACCATGTATGGTAACAATTTTATTTGCAAGTTCAAACTTCAAACATTGGTGAAGAGTGGAAGGGACAACCCTCATCGTATGAATCCAAGGACTTCGAGAAGTAGGTTGTAAGGGGGAGGGCAATATCCTACATAAAATAAAATATCCAGGATCTTGGATCCAATATTAAGGGGAAGAATTATAGTACCTTGAGCTTCTTGAATTTCATTGTTAAAATATTTTATAATAACATTTGATTCATTAATATCTTCTTCCTTTGTTTTGAAATTTTGGAATAATTGATAAGTGTATAAATTAAGAGAGAAGCCATTATCTTCCATGATAGTTCTAACAAGTGTTTCTTTACTAGATCCTGTAATGTAAAAATAGGAGTCTTCTTGTGGAGTAGAGGAAGGAATATCCTCATCATAGAATGAAATATGGTTAACCTCAAGAGGGTTTATACCATTAATTATGTTCTTAGAGAAAATATGATGAGGAACAAATTGTTGGCTAGGTATTTTGAACAAAATTTCCTTGTGATAAATTTGTAATACTTCTAAAAGGGATATCTTTGTTTGAGGATTAATCACTTGTTGTTGGCTATCAAAGTGGATTTCAGATTGAGATTTTGATTCTAAAGATGAGCTTTCTATGCTTACATTCCATTTTGGATCATTCTCTAGAGTCAAAGATAGTTTTGAAGGTTGGTCAAATGAGGAATCCATCTCTTGAATATCGGATTGAGTTGATTGAACTTGAGGTTGCTCATTTGTAGTTTTTGTTACAATATTAATAATATCATCATGATGGGACACATTAACATGCAATATTTGATTGGTTTCTTGTTGTTGATAATTGAGTAGGGGTTCTTGGGAGATCCCCATGTCTTGATTGATTATTGGTATTTGTTGTGTAGGAGTTTGATAGTTTATTGGAGATTTATAATCGGTTGTAGATTGTAATTCCTTTATATTAAAAAGACCCTTATCAATCAAATCTTGAATTGCACATCTTAAATCTTTACAATTTTGTGTCATATGTCCATCTACTCTATGATATTCACAATGTAGCTCAGGTTTAAACCAATCTGATGTGGTGTCAGGTTGTCTTATGGAAGGGAGTTCAATCTTATTTGTGTCAAGTAAATACTTGAGAATTATATCCATTGGTTGATTGAGCTTAGTAAATTTACGTGATGAAGGTTTTTGAGAGGTTTTTGATAAATGCTTTAGGAATTTTGTCATAAAAGGACCTAATGGTTTCTCACCTCTACTTTCTTTATTATGGGTAGAATGATGATAGGAAGATTGCGATGTAGGAGGTGAGTGAATGGTAGAATTGGAAGAATAAGTATTTTCTTGTTGAAATGGATGTGTTGTATTGAAAGAAGAGTTTTGAAAAGGTGGCGGAGGATTATATGTGGATTGATAGACATAATATGGATATATGGGAGAATAGATAATATCATTATGAAGAGGATTGGAAAAGGGATTGTTTTGTTGAGTTATGGATGAAAAATGAGAGAAGTGTGATGGAGGTGGTGTTGAATAGGGATGAGGTTGATCATAATCAACAAATGTATTTGGCTGAATTCTTCCAACATTACTGATGGGCTCATATTGATTTGAGTAAAAACTCATGGTTTATTTAGTACTTCTAAAAATAATATTTAGCATCTACTATTTAGAATTGAATATAAAACATACAAACTTGAAATGATGATTTTGTTTTTGTTTTTCTTGTATATATATATTTTTTGTTTTTTTTTTGTTTGTTTTTGTTTTCAAAAGGTTTACAATGCATTTCACGTCGGGTTCACCAAAATGTATCGCTCCAAATTTTTTGCATCCCTACCTTCAGGCTATAGGATCCGCGCCCGGAAGGAGGATGGGAAAAGGATGATGCGGTACCTCGGACGAGAGGACTTTATGAAGGTCCCGCCTCTCAAGGGAGGTGTATTTTGGTGATTTTTCGACGGATGGTGGGTTCACCAGGAAACATTTAATGGTAGTTTCCATGCCTAGGTTTTTGGAATGTGTTTAATGAGTTTGTTTTAACCTTAAACATTCATCCTAGGTTTGGTCAAATGAAACTAAATCGTCTCGAATTCGTCTCGAATTCGACAGGATCACCTCCGATCTGGACAGGTTCATCGGCGACGATGGGTGCTGGCTCCGGTTGAAAATCAATGATATACCTGCATCAAAATTGCTATGGGACTAATGCAAAAATAAGATTATGATGTTTTAGCGCAGAAGGGTTCAATTTGCAGATAAATTCAGCCATGGGTTGGGGAGGAAAAATCCTAGAGGTTAAATAGGCTTAGAGGGAGTTGTTGGGAGGTTGGAGATCTTTCCAATTTGGGAGATCTCCAATGGGGGAGGGTCCCAACGACGCAGACACGCTTCTGCCCGGATTGGAGACCCGTTGGAACGGATTCCAACTATGCAAATTCAGTTTTGCGATAAGATCGTCTGGACGACCTAGTCCAGACGAAATCGTCAAATCTGGGGCGATATCGTTCGATCGGCGACGATATCGTCAAACGGTCAAAACAACCTCTAAAAATGGCACGAAAAAGGGGGAAACGGATTTCTCGATGGTTAACGGGCGGTTTGGGAGGTTAAATTTGATTTTTAAATTATTTACTAAGGTGAATGTAAATATTATAATTTTGACTGCGCCATTTTTAGGGTGCTATAACAGGCATGGTGCCATTACTTGTTGGGAGCCCACTTTGTGGTTAAAATTGACAACGTCGCCAACACCTATTTCCTAACATAGGCCAAGTTGATGAGAAAGCAAGCTAGATGGCAAGATTTTCTTGTAGAGTTTGATCTCAAAATTGTGCATGCGGTTGGCAAGTCCAATGTGGTGGCAGACGTGCTAAGTCGGAATCAGCATCTGGCGACCTTGGAAGAGGTGGCGGACAGCGTCGTCGCGATGCACTGGGAGAGCTCCATTCAGCTGAGTGATGAGGTGTTGGCACACATTCGAGAGGGCATCAAGAATGATCCAATCACGGAGGCCCTTGCTGAGATGGCCAAAGTGTAGATCGATGCCGACAAGTTTAGCAGGTACCAATTTCAGGATGGGCTGCTGTAGTATCGACAGACTCGTTTGGTCATGCCAAGATGGGACGGGCTACGCCACAAGTTTATCAAGGAATGCCACAACAACATTTTGGCGGGCCACCCTGGGCAGGTTCGAACACTTGCCTTGTTGGAGCATGGTCTATTTTGGCCACGGATGGATAAGGATGTGGACGAGTATGTTCGCACCTATTTGATTTGCCAGCAAGACAAGCCGATGAATGTAAAGCCTAGAGGTTTTTTACAGCCTCTGCCAGTTTCGGTCAGGCCATGGGTGAGCATAAGAATGGACTTTATGGTAGGACTACCGAAATTGAAGGGGTTTAACTCCATCATGGTCATCGTTGACAAGTTTTTGAAGTACACCATCTTTGTGCCATGCCCGCAGCCATGCCCAACAGAGACGATGGCTGAGTTGTTCTTCAAGAACGAAGTAAAATTTTGGGGTGTGCCTTTGAGCATAGTCTCAGATCGAGATAGCAGGTTCACGAGCACCTTCTAGAGGATATTTTTCCATTTTATGGGGACGCGACTGCAGATGTCGAATCGCTTTCACCCACAGACGAACGGACAAATGGAGAGGATCAACCAAGTGTTGGAGACATTCCTACGGTATTTTTTCAGTGGAGACCAAACAAATTGGTCGGACCTCCTCGACATGGCCCAGTTTTGTTACAACAGTTGGAAGACTCACACCAGTCGGTACTCGCTATTTGAACTCACCACGGGCTAGCAACCGTTTACTCCCCATGTTGTCTTGGCGGGTTATCTAAGGACCTATCCACCGATCAAAGAGTATCTACGATAGTGGTAAATGAAGATCGACTTGGCCAGGATGCATCTGCTGAAGGTGGCAAAAAAGATGAAGGAGCAGGCGGATGTTCGGCACCGTCCAGAGGAGTTTGCTATCGATGACTTGGTGCTATTGAGGATGGAACCTGAGGTCTTCAAACCATCAAATGGGAAGTCCAAGGCCCTCATCATAAAGTTTGATGGCCCTTTCGAGGTGATTGAGCACATTAGCGCCACCACCTACAAGCCAAAATTACCCTCCCACATGAAGGTTCATCCAGTTTTCCACGTGAGTCAGCTGAGGTGTCTTCATGCCGATGCTACCGCACCTGAACGCATGCTACCAACCTGACCTCCTGCGAACGTTTGATATGCCATTGGGCAAGAAGTTCAAAGGATTTGGGATGCACGCACGGTTGGATGGGGCAACAGGCAGTACAAAGAGTACCTCGTGACTTGGAAGGGAAACACGGTGGATAGCTGGGAGCGCGAGGAGAGTTTGTTGAAATGGGCTGGCAAGATTGATGATTATTGGAAGCGGCAGGCTTTCGATGAGACCTCGATCCCTTTGTTCTTTTTGGGTTGCTCAACTGGGTTGGTGGCAGTCAAGCCACAGCAACGAGGGCATCGCCGAACTCAAGAGGGGAGGATATGGTAGGGGTGTTGGTCTGATTTTCCCTGCCATGACAATTGGTATTCTGTGGGTCTCAGTGCCGCAATGGGCTGGGTGGTATGGTAAGGTCCCCAGCCATGGGAGCGATCGACGTCGTGGGGGACTTGGTCAGTTTTGATGTTTGGGTGTTTGGGTGTTTCGGTGACAGCACGTGCCATGGGAGATAAGCGATGCTACAACAAAGTGGAACCCTGTGGGAGGCATGAACGAAACAAGGGTCCCTTGCATATTTGCCAATCGATAGTGTCGTATGCATATGGGCAGTTTCCATGTTGTCTGGCAATGTGCTGCCAAGTAGGCTAGCAAGTACCTTGCCAGGCCTGGCTCCTCGGTTATGATGCGAGCATTATCCTTTTGGGCGGAAGGCAATGGCAGGAGCCGTACGGAGCCTTAATGGTGATAGTGACCCAGTGGTTAGCTGACTTGACATGGCAACGGGCATGTTCACAGAATTCTATGAATTCACCTGAAGTAAATTCTCCTACTCTATCTGAACTTAGGCACTTTATTCTTTTACCTATTTCATTTTCTACTAATTATTTGAAAGCTTTGAACTTCTTAAAAGCTTCTGACGTTTCCTTTAAGAAAGCTACCCAAGTCATTCTAGAGAAATCATCTATAAATAGCATGAAGTAACTTTCACCTTGTAGACTCTTTGTGTAGGAGCACATAAATCAGTGTAAACTAGTTTTAGTGGTTCAGATGAAGTAAATTCTTTTGACTTGAAACTTGTTCTTGTTTGCTTTCCATGTTGACATTGTGCACAAATTGTGTTTTGTGGCCTTTTTATCTTCGATAAATCTCTAACTGCCTACTTGTTGCTTATTTTTACTATGTTGTCAAAGTTTAGATGACTCATTCTTCTATGCCATAACCAACTCTCATATTCTTGTGATAAGAAACACTTTTTTCCTTAATATCACTTAGTATGTAGAGATTATTTATAGTTCTATTGGCATCTGCAATGAGCTTTCCTGTTTTAGATTTTCTGATCTCACATCTATTTGGATGAAAAGTGACGGTGTGCCCCTGATCACAAAGTTGGCTTACAGTTAGTAAATTGTGCCTCAATCCCTTGACATACAATACATTCTCTATCTTTGTTTTTCCATTATCTAAACTCAAAGTTCCTTTCCCACATATTTTTGTTGAACCATTGTCACTAAATTTTACTGATCCTCCATTGATTTCTTTAAGTTCAAGAAATTTATTCTTGTCCCCTATCATATGACTTGAACAACCACTATCAAGAAACCATTGTTTTCTCTTATCTTGTACATGAAGAGCTATTTGTACCAACATTGAATTCACTTTTTCTTGTTCTTTTCTCTCTCTCTCCTAATTGTTGAGTTTGTATTCTTTTAAACCTTATGATCCTCCTTCTTTTTTCTTAATTCAAGAAATACTATTTTATACCATTTGTCCTTGTGCCCAAAGTTATTGCATTTGTAACATATGATATTGTTATTCATGAGAGGTGCAAAAGAATTGAAATTTCTATCAACATTATATCTCACATAAACAATGCAATGTAAGGCTTTATGACCATATTTGTTACATAAACAATATCCATGGAAGAAATTTTGTCACATGTTAGAGTTCCTTGAATAATATGGCCGCATGCTTCTTCATTTGTTGTTCCTATAATTGACTTTTGTCCATGTATCTTCTTTGCCTTATTCCTTCTTAATGCTTTTGCCTTTCAATGCAAAAGCATAAGTCATGGTCTCTTCGTCTTTTGATATCTTTGTTTCGTGGGATATTGACTCCTCTTTTTGTTTCCCTGACTTTATATCTTTCTGTAATTTATCCTTAGTATTTTAAACTTCCTTTCTTAGAGAGACAATTTTAGATTCCAATCTTTCACATTCTAACTCTTTTACCTTTAATTATCCTGCCATATCCTGTTCAATTTTCCTTCCCTCTTCAACTCTTACCTTGAGCTCTGTGAGGTTTTGTAGAAGTTCCATCTTTGCTTTCTCATCCTCTTGAATTTGATCCTTCGAACTTGAATTCTTCCTTCTAATATTTTCTAATTTTCTAAGAGCAGCAATAAATTCCTCTTTTATGTTGATCATGGTCTCTTCTCCATTTTCTGAGGTCATGTATGTTCTTGTGGGATATTCCTTCAAGTTGTTAGGCTTTTCACGAAGAAACCCACTCTGATACCAATTGAAGAACATAAGCTTATACTGAGGGGGGGTGAACAGTATAAGATAAAACTTGTTACTTTTCAATCCAAATGATAACAACAATAATATAAAAGTAGCAAATAATGCACACATAACCACACATATGAGAGACATGATTTAACGTGATTCACCCAATGTGGGATATGTCCACGAAGAAATTCTTTCTTATAAATTTTCTCAAAAAAGCTTTTGGGAATCAATTTCCTATTACAATGTTTATGGACCTCTATCCAAAGGAGACATCAATACCCTATGCTTTGATTTGTGGATATCTCTCCACATGAGAACTCTATCCCCTTTCTCTGATTCGTGGAACTTGATCCAGGAGAACTCTATCTCCTCAACTGGTTTATGGATATCTCACCACAATAGAACTCTATCTCCCTAGTTGGTTCATGGATATCTATCCATAGGAGACCTTTGTCCCCACTGCTCTGGTTAACTCTAATCAAATTTACTCATAACTTTGATCCAATCTACTCATAATACTGATCCAATGTGCTCACAATACTAATCTAATCTGCTCAAAACACTGATCCAATCTGCTCATAACACTAATACAGTATGCTCACAAAACTGATCCAATCTACTCATAATACTAATCCAATATGATCACAACACTGCCTCTAACCTGCTCTCTATCTCTGCTCAATTATGCTCTAATACATGCTCATAATTTCTCATAACACACACTCAAAATTGCTCATAACACATGCTCAGAATTTGCTCATAACACATGCTCAAAAATTGCCCATAACACATGCTCAAAAAGGTTTCACAATGATTCATAAACTTGTCTTCAAACTTAACACAAGTAGTTCACAATCTTTAGTACAAATGTCTCAATATATTTCAATAATAGAAACACACTTGTTCTCAAACTTTATCTCAAATATTTCCAATAACATTCAACAATGAAGTACAAGCCCTAATATAATTATTTCCACTTTCTCTCAACAAAGATGCACAATGTAAGTCCCAAACCATAATTCAAAATTTTCAACAATGCATACCAAACAATCCTTTTATCTCCACCTTATGATCTAGAAAACCTTGCTCAACAACACATCTCAAAGGATAAAAATGCCCATACCTCTTATTTTCTTTGATGAAGATATATCACAAAATTTGTCTCACAAACAACCAATCCTTCTTGTGCCACTTCAAGGGTTAGATAGCAAGATTATATTTCAAAATATCCACATGAATTTTCCCTCAAAAAGGTGCTCAATGAAATCTGAAAATAATGTTCTAGGACTCTTCTTTTGTTCTTCAAGGATAATGCATTAAAGCTCAACAAAACCCTCTCAAAAATTTCTTTTTCATAAAGAAAGAATTACAAACAATAAAATTATCTTTTACACCTATTATATCCCACTTTCATAAAATAATTTTCAATCCACTTTAATGTCCAAGAACACAAATTTATAATTTTAAATAAACCATTTACACCTTATCACTCCAACATTTGCATATATAAAATAAATGACAACAATACCCTTAAATATTATGCAAAAATTAGTTTCCCCTTATACCTCCTATATGCCAAGACTATACACCAAATCATATCCGCCAAACACCAAGCATAGCCAACATTAATCAACTTAGAGCATACCTTATAAAAATTAATCTTCTTGCTGGTGCGAATGGGAATCGACCCTCTGAACTCAAACTCCTAAGTGTAGTGTTTGACCACTTGCGCTAGCCAAGCAGTTGAGACCTAACATGTGGCCTCCACCCTTTATACCCTGCCACGTCCGTCAAAAAGGATAAAATGCTTCAAAATTGGTTCTAGGGAGAATTGAACCACGAACCTCTTCCCCGCTATGCCTTAGTGTGAGACGAGCTACCGTCGGGCCACCCTAGTGGATGACGTCAATGCACAAACAAATGGAATTTGTTCATTCAGCTACATGCTAGCCGAAAAAAAAGTGATGTCCTCTCCTCTTATTCGTCATCTCTCTATGTACGGGATACACGTATCGATCGAAGGTCTTTACAAAGCATTGAGGGAGTATTAATGTGTTTCATGTATGCTTTAAATGACATCGACCCTCCTTTGAATCATGCTCAAAAATTAGACGTCGACCCTTCTTTGAATTTATAAAAGAATAATTTAATTTTTCTTTGGTGCCTTGAATTATTGGACTTAGGGTTTATAATATTTTAAAAAATATTATAATAAACCCTTTTATTTGCCTTGGGTCTTTTTCACCAATAAGTAAACTTAGACTTTCCTTTAAAAATTGGAAACCCCCTTGGGTTTTTATTTACAAAATAAAACCTTTTTTCACTATCAAGATTCCTTAATAATATTTAAATATTAAAATTTAAATATTACAATCCTTTTGAAGAATTCTCTTTGCTTGCTTTCTTAACCAAGGAAAAATATTTTCTCTTTGCCACCATAAAATATATTTCTTTTGCAAGTATCACCATGGTAAATACCTCATCTTTTCTTGCTGCAATATTGCCTTATATCCTTAGAAAAATACCATCAACTTATGACATCAATGACAACTCATCATTCTCAAATTTCAAACCCCATGACCATGCCATTCCATTGGTACCTGGTAGTGTACCACCTAACATTAGGTTGTATCGATACCCTCATACCCTTAAGTCAAAGATAGAGAAGTTAGTGCAAGAATTGTTAAAAGCTATACTCTAGAGTCATTCGCCCAAGTAACAACCCTTACTCTTATCCTATCTTAATGGTGTGAAAGAAATATAGATCATGGATATTATGTGTTGATTTTTGTGAGCTTAATATGCTCACAATTAAGGATAAGTTTCCTATTTCAATGGTGGATGAATTACTGGATGAGTTGTATGGGACCATGTTTTTTTCCAAATTAGATATTCGTTTTGGGTACCATCAGATCAATCTCAAGGATGAATATATTTCCAAAACCGCATTCCATACTCATGAATTTTATTATGAATTATTGGTGATGTCATTTGGCTTGACCAATGCACCTTCCACATTTCAAAGCCTCATGAACACCATTTTTCTTCCCTTTCTTTGTAAATTTATTATGGTATTCTTTGATGGCATTTTGGTTTATAGTCGCTCTTGGGAGGATGACCTCCCCCATGTGGATTGGACTACAAATTTTGGCACAACATCAACTTTATGCTAAGCGGTCCAAGTGTTCTTTTGGGTTGACGAAAGTGGAATATTTGGGACACATTGTCACCAAAGATGGCATTAAAGTTGATCCTAGGAATATTTAGGCGATTCAAGAGTGGCCAAAACCTCGCACTCTAAAATATCTTCATGGATTTTTGGGGCTTATAGGCTATTACCATAAATTTGTTTGCAACTATGGAAAAATTATCGCTCCTTTAACATCCATGTTAAAAAAGAATTCTTTTACTTGGACTTGTCTAGCTAAATAGGCTTTCCTAGAGTTGAAGCACGCTATGACAACCACTTAGATCTTAGCAATGCCTAATTTTTTTGAGCCTTTTGTAATTGAAAGCGATGCTTCAAGCAATGGTATTGGTGCGGTGTTGATGCAGGAAGGACTCCCTTTGGCTTTCACTAGTAAAGCACTTTCCAGTCATAATCTAGGTAAATTAACTTATGCTAAGGAAATTCTTACCATTTTGCATGTGGTCACTCATTAGAAACCTTATCTTATTGGGTGTCATTTCTCCATCAAAATACATCATCAAGGTCTCAAATATTTCTTAGAGCAATGAGTTACCACCCCCGAATAATAGAAGTGGGTCTCTAAGCTCATAGGCTATGATTATTATATTACTTATAAAAAGGGTAAGGAGAACATTGTGGCGGATGCCCTCTCTCAACAATTTGAGGCTTATAGTATGTTATGTACCATTTCTTCATCCATTACCTAGTGGATAAATTCTCTTTGTGAGGAGGTGCTCAGGATTCAGGCTTGCAAAATTTGATTGCCTACCTTCAAACAGAGCCTACCTCATGTCTCGAATACACTTGGGATGGACAAGATTTATGCTACCACTAGCACCTTGTTGTTCCTCACACATATCCACTCTTAGAACTTCTCATGAAGGAAATGCATGCTTCCCCCACTGTAGGCTATTTAGGGTTCCTTAAAACATATGAATGGATTAAGCGTATCTTTTCTTGGAAGGGATGAAGAAGGATATACATATTTTTTGGCAGCATGTGATACCTATCAATGGATGAAAGGCAAAATGGTGCATTCTCTAGGAACTATAGAACCCTTGCCTATTTCCAAATAGGTCTAGATAGATATTTCCATGGACTTTATTGAAGGGTTACCTAAGTCTAGAGGCAAATCAATTATTTTTGTGGTAGTGGATCATATTTTAAAGTATGCTCATTTTTGTTCCCTCTTCCATCCTTATATGGACTCCATAGTTACCCAAATTTTCCTCGATTCTATATTTCGCCTTCATGGCATGCCCACCTCCATAATGTCTGATCATGACCCTACATTCACTAGTAATTTTTGGTAAGAATTGTTTAAGTTGCAAGGAACTCAAATCAAAATGAGTTCATCTTACCATCCGTAAATGGATGGCCAAACTGATATTGTTAACAAATATTTGGAGACCTACCTTAATTGCTTTACCTCTGATCATCCTACATAATGGGTGAAGTGGCTTCCCTTGCTCGAGTGGTGGTATAATACTTTCTATCACATAGTGATCAAGGTCATCGCTTTTGAAGTAGTTTATGGCCAGTCTCCATTCACACCCTCCTCCTACATCCTAGGAAGCTCTAAGGTCCATGCGTCAAAACTACACTTAGCCAACATGCCAAAGTCCTCTGTCAATTGAATATGAATTTGGAAGAAACCTAGAATAGAATGCACCAACAAGCTGATCAACATCATTTTGAGTATAGCTTTGATGTTGGTGATATGGTCTTTCGATTGCAACCATACAAACACTCATCCCTCTAGCTTTGTAGGTACCAAAAAATTATTATCAAGTACTATGGGCCCTACCATATTTTATAGTAGATTGGTGCCATGACCTACAAATTGGCCCTACCATCAACATCCAAACTCCACCTTGTTTTCCATGTATCCTCTCTCAAGAATGTTGTAGGGAATTAGGTACAGGTTCAATCTACCCTCCCATAATTGGATGAAAAAGGTTCAATCAAGGACAATTATTGAATTTTTGGATGTGCACACTTCACAAATGATCCATTACTGAGGTCCTTGTTCAATGGCGTGGTCTACAACCAAAATATGCTACATGGGAGTCTCTCCACCAGCTCCAACATCAGTTTCCTCATCTATAGCTTTGAGGACAAGGATTTCAGAAGGGGAAGAACATGTTAATACCCCATCCTAACGTTAATTTTATAACTCTCAATTAATTATGTAATGACCCACATCCAATTTGGGGACCCCATTATAATGTTATTTTGTAATACTTTTGTAATTGTACGTGGCAATTAAGGCATCTAGACAAGTGGGGCCATTTCATGTAATTGATATTTGGTAGAAGATTCTAGCTTGAGTGATATTTTGCATGCAAGCCAACTCTTGAGCTTAAGGTTAGGGTTGCATGAAGATTTTCTTAAAAAGACATAGAGCCATGTATGAATGTATCTTTTTGCAAGTTAATGAAATATTGAAGGAGGTTGCCCCCTCGAAGAGGCCCGTGATTCTGAGTTATTTTGTGAGATTGTTTCAATTCTGCAATTACTTTTTGCATAGTGTTATTATGTTATTTGATGAATTTATTTTTATTTATAGTATTTTATGTGAGTGAGCTCAATTTTAAATAGTAGATTCCTAATAGTGGGAATTGGAGAAAAAAATTCTATTTGGATGGATACTTGGTGTGATAAAATGCCACTCAATCTAGATCCAATTTTGAAACAATAGATGAGATTACTTCAAGATAAATATCGTGATAGGGTTTCAAATATTATGTACAAGGATTAGGAAGGAAGATACAAATGGAAAGAATATTTTTTAAAAGTATATCGAACATTGTTGCTAGGAGGTAGTTGAGCAGAAAGATAACAACAATAATTATCCTAAGGGAAGTCAATGCTAAGCTAATTTGAGATTTGAATGGATCAAGAAAATACACAGTAAGAAATGGATATAATGTAAAGCACCAACAAAATAGGAATAACGTAATAATATGGAGATATATTTGGGATTGCTTGAGCATTCCAAAAATTGATATGTTTGTATGGATAGTAGATCATAGGAAAATTTTATCCTAGGATAACCTAATGAAAAGAGGTTTTCATAGCCCCTCACAATGTGTTCTATATAAAAATGAGGGTATAGACCATCTCTTGGACCTTGGGATACTACTCAATAGTCTGAGAACTATGGAAATGAATTCTTAATACGTTTGGCAAATGCATGGTGTTGAATGGTAAAATTGAAGAATGGTTGAAGCAGTGACAAATAAATTTTAGAAGTGAGGCATTATAGACAATTTGGAATACATAGAAAGATATAATACTTTGGATTGTATGTCTAGAAAGGAACAAAAGATGTTTAAAGGAAAGGAATGTAGTTTAGAGGTAATGAAAAAGGATATTTGTTTAGCCATATAGGAGTCTAAACCAACCCTATCAACTCACCTAATCTCTAATATTGAAGTAGAGAACCTTGATAGATGGATTCAAGTCATCAAATGGAATTATGATGTTAGGTACATGAGAAACAAAAGGAAGGCAAAGAATATAAAGTGAAAACCATTTGAAATGGAGTTGGTCAAATTAAATTTTGATGGAGCATCTAAAGAAAATTTAGGACCAACAGGAGGAGGAGGAATAATTAGAGATAATAGGAATAAAATCTTGTCACATTACGCTTTCAATAGTGGATTTAAGACAAATAATAAAGCTAAATATTGGGTAGTTTTGGAAGGAATAAAAATATATAGACAAATTAAATGGAATAAAGTATGTATGGAAGGCAATTTACTCATAGGAATAAATGCAATTTTGAGGAAAGAAAAGGCTCCATGAAACATACAATAGATCATTGTGGAAATTCAAGACCTTTGCTACAGAGTTTGAAGAAATCAGCTTTACACATACGTTAAGAGAAGGGAACAAATGTGAAGATAGGCAAGTAAATAGAGGGGTTTGAATAGAGGATCATGAAGTTAAATTATCTTTTTCATGGTTAGAGAAAGTACTGAGTTTAGTTGAAGATGACAAAACAAAATTAAAAAGAGAAAATTAAAAATAATGTTCTAGAGGATTACAAAATATTTCAAAGGACCCATTTTAGATCAATGAATTGAAGGAAATTAACAATCCAAATCTGGTAAAGTGGACTATGATTTCATGAAGCAAGTAGAAGTTATGTATGCTGAAGTAGAAGAAGATGATATCAAATGGACTTCATGTCTATATGAATTATTTGAAATATTGATTGGATTATGGAAAAGAGTATGTATTGGAACTTTCAACTTTTTGAGACGGCTAAACTATTTATTAAAATAAAACCATTATGATTTGTTAAAATACCATTATAATATGTATGAATAAATAATTTTTTTAATTGGTTATTTGGGATTAAAATGAATTCCACTTGTATTATATAATGACCCCAACTTTAGTTATTATGCATATATTCCTTGTTAATATTTAATCACAAACTTTCAACTTTTTGAGACTAATAAACTATTTATTATAGTTCTTGTGGTTGCACTTATGCTTCAAAAAAGAAACTAACAATCTAGAGTTGGTAAAGTGGATTGTGATAATATGAAGTTTTGGAAATATTACTTTACTAAGATGTAGTGCTTATATAGTATATGTGAAGTTTTGGTATTGTGAAGGCTAATACAGGAAAATATCAAGAAGAAGGATGTTGAATTTTAGAATATTTGTATTTACAAAGAAAATTGAAAAAGATCTAGAAAATGAAAATCAAGAATTTAAACATTTTATGAAAAATATGTAGGTATCTAGCTATAGCAACTCAATTGAGATGAGAATTGAATCTATTTGTAAACTCTCAAGCTCTAAAGAAGAGAGTTGTGATTTGTCAAGGATGGAAGACACGAGTACAAACCTTTTTTCTCAAGAAAAAAATTATTAGCCTTATATTTGAGTACATTTGATGGAAATGTAGGAGTCATTGCTAGCTTAACTAAACATTGAGCAGTTCATTATGTGATTGATTGAACTTATGTACAAGGCATTGATAGCAATTAAGCTATTTTATCATAGGATCTCAATCTTAATATTATCACACAATTATTCATAAGTATTAAAATAGTAAAAGAACTTACTATATTCACATATTTCACTTAGTATTCCAGTATTAATGAAGTACTAAAATTTCTATTACAGACATCTCATAGGCTTGCTCTATATATAGCCTTTAAAATGACTCTTGAAATTTTAACTTCAACAAACTATTTCTCTTCTTAGACTTTTCACTCTTTCAATAAATGTGACTCTTCATATTTCTCATATGAGAAACATATTTTATTAACTTTTAATAATGACAAACCTCTAATGATTACTAAATGATAAAATATCTAAATAACTCATATTTACAAGACTCTTTTCACACCATATATTTACAAATATTTACAAGTACCAAATAATGTAATAAACTCTAGCATCCTCTCATTTTACATTTTTTGGTACGCTCTTAATCTTTCATTCTGGTCTTGGTCTTCCTGCTCTGACTTTAATGGTGACTTTGGTTTTTCTTAATCACTTATTACCCTTCTTCATGGTGATGTTGTACCTTGATCATTTTTGGATATTTATCTTTGTTCCAATACTAATAGTAGTTTTTTACCTATACCTAGTACACTTTTGTCTTCATAGTTTTGTATTACAAAATTAGCATATCCTATCATTGATTTGAATTTATTATTTTCTATCATGACATTCATGATACTAAGAAGCAAGTCATAAAAATAATATAGATCATGGCTTATATTATTATTGTCTATGTTATTATTTGAATTCCACAACCTATTGATACCTCTAAAACAATCAAATATATTATCGATGCTATCAAATGTAGAATTTAACAATTGATCATTCTTATATCTTGAGATATACTTATCATTAGCTTGTCCTATTTCATCATATCTTGTTTAGTCCCAACTGATTTTATGTTTTTTTCAAGTTTATCATAACCTTTTGTAGTTAACAAGTTATCATAATCCCTATTACTATCTGAAGACTTCAAATCATCAATGTATTGTTTATCAATTTGATTTAAGATTTCTAAATGATTAAAGTATTCATTCTCTATACTGTCATTATCAAATATGGATGGATCTATAGTTATTTTTCTCATAAGTTCTCTATGAGTTGGTTCTTGTTCTTCCTCTTCATTTTTCTTTTTTTCTTATACTTCTTGGACCATGTTTCCTCTTTGATCTTCCTATTTTTCATGTTGATGTTGTGTTTGTGTATATCTTTGCTGATTAGACTGATATTGTCTCTGTTGATATCTTTGAAAAGTTCTATGCATTTGATTCCATTGATTTAGATAATTATATTTACAATATATGGTGATATGACCTTTGTTACATATGTAACAATATCTTCTTTTCCATTCAGGTTGATGTTGTGATGATGAGGTAGTAGAGTTTCTTGTACTATTTGGTAATCTTTTTGTTAAAATGAGAGTATTGTTTGTCATTTCATATCTTGTTTGGTTTTATATTTCATATTTTTGAAGTACCTTGACCAATTCATCAAATGACAAATTTCTATTTAGCACTTGAAGAGATGTGATCAATTTTTTAAATGTTTATGAAAGTACTATAAGTGTAACTCAGACAAGATTTTTTCTTCCACTTTATCTCTCATAGTTTGTAGCTTAGATTTCAATTTTTTTATCCTTCTAAGAAAATATTCTAATGTTTTCACCCTTATGAACTTTTAGTGAATACAATTGTGATTGCAAGTGCAAAATAGAAACTCCTTTTTTTTTCAAATATGGTGCATAATTTATCCCAAGCATTTTTTGAAGTTTTGCTTCACTTATATGTGCTTGAATCTCATCTAATATACCTATTAGCATTACTGCCTTTGCATCTTCATCTTTATATTTGTGTTTTCCTATAATGCCACTACTTCTCAAAGTTTTCTACGATAAAAATTTATTTCATCTTATTTTTCCATGGGGCAATTTTTTTTCTTTTAATTATTGAGAATTTGAAAGAAAAATATTTGTATTTGCCATGGTATTTTTAGAAACAATTTTTTTGCAAATTTTCTTAGATAAAAAAGATTCTCTTATGGGGAAAGTCCCAAATTTAATATTTTAAATCTTCTTTTCTTCAAAATAACTCAAATAAGCTTTTGATAAACTTTTCTTCAATATTAACAATTTGATAAAAAAAAAAAACTTTCAATATAATTAATTTCCTTTGTAGTGGAAATACTTATTTTTTTCAAATTTAATATTTAAAATTCCTTCTTCCTTCAATAATTCTTTTATTTTCTTCAAATAAATTTCTTTTCTTCTTTTCTTCAATTTAATATTCTTCTTCTCTCAACAATTTGCTTAAGCAATATCTTCTTTCAAATAATTTTTAATCTCTTTCTTCAACTTTAATATTCTTCTTCAATTTAATTTTTTCTATCTCTTCAAACAAATTTCTTTTGATATATTCTTTCTTCAAAATTTTCGTTCAAATTATTCATTTTTTTAATCTTCTTTTAAATTTCTTTCACTTCCTAATTTTTCTTCAATTTAGTTTATCTTTCTTTCAACTATTTCTCTCTCTTTTCAATTCTTCACATTCAAATTTCCTTTCAATATTTCAATCTTCCTTTAAAAAACTTTTCAATTTTCTTCCTTCAAATAAACTTTGAATTAATTAGTCACTTATGTACTTTTAAACTGCCTCCAAATACTATATTAACTAGTGTTTGCTTTTTAAATTTCAAATATTTGAAAGGTAATAAATCATTTACTTGGGATATTTTTTTATGACACTTTGATTATTCAAGTTTTTTATCTCATAAGCCTTTCTTTTGGCTCTAGTCTCCAACGTAGTATCTCCTATAACGCTCTAACAACTTCGTCTTTGCCTTTTGGTGCACTTTCCAATATCATCCGTGCTCCATCTTTGGCATCTTCGCCTTCTAATACACTTTCAACATACTCCTATAGACCAACTTCTCCAAGTTGTTAACCTTTTCTTGGGTGCTATCAAAGCTTTTCTAGTTGTCTACCCATTCGAGTTTGAACGTTTACTGTGCTCTTATTTCAGAGACACCTTAACAATCTTTTGCAATCTCCTTTACTCATTCCTCTTTTCTCTAGTTGTCTCCTTGCACATTCTAGTTGTTTCTCTTTTCTTCATTTGTCTCCTTGCATGTTCCATGTGCTCTTCTCAATCTCCTTGAGCGTCTGCTCCTTGGACATCTCTCTTTGGACATCAATTCTCAATCTTGCACAAACTACTTTGTTCTCAATACTTCTTCATACAATAGTGGTTCTCCTTTCCCACTAATGGTTTTTCTCCTCACATAAATGACTTCTCTCACAATAGTGGCTTTGATACCATTGTTAACAATTAAGCTATTTTATCATAGGATCTCAATATAACATTATCACATAAGTATTCACAAGCATTCAAACAATAAAAGAACTTTCTATATTCACATATTTCACTTAGTATTCCAGTATCAACAAAGTACTAAAATTTATATTACCTACACCTTATGGATTGCTCTACATAAAACCTTTACAATGACTCTTAATATTTTCAACAAACTATTCTTCTTCTTAGACTCTTCACTTTTTGTTACACTCTTCACTATTTTGAAAAATATGATTATTTATATTTCTCATATGAGAAATATATTTTATTAACCTCTAATAATAACAAACCTCTAATAATTTCTAAAAAACAAACTCTTTAAGTAACTTATATTTACAAAACTCTTTTCACACCACATATTTACAAATATTTACAAGTACCAAATAATATATTAAACTCTTAACAGTTTATAAAACTTAGGTTCTAAATTGTTCTCCCATAATATTACATCCCTTTAATCTATTTAAATCATTTACCCTTAAGCAAACTTTATTTTCACTTTAAAAAATCATGTCTATTTTTAATTGACTCTAAAGTTTCACCAAATATTTTGCTTATAAGAAATATTATTTTAATAGAAGGTATGTTGTTCATGATTTGAATTTAAATTAAAATATATATATATATATATATATATATATATATATATATATATATATATATATATATATATATATATATATATATATATATATTAAGGAGGTTTAAGGTTTAAACTATATATACTTGGAAGGGGATAGGTTAGATGGTTGCGGTTGAGAGTTTGTTTGTTGGCTGTCTTAATTTGATGCCTTAAAAAATCAAGGTCTCGTTAAATTTGTTTTATCCAAGGTTCCACGAGCCTGGGGGACGGGGGGACGGGGGGATGTGGGGACGGGTTTTCGGGGACGGCGGGTCAATTTTAGGGGACGGCTCGGGGACGGCTGGGGGGGGACGGCTGGTATAATACTATAAAAAATGAAATTTTTTAGAAATTTAGAATAATCTACACATTCAAAATTCTACAAAGTTTAACCTTGGAACAGTTGACAAAGGGGCATCCTTCTAACCAGATAAGGTTGACCTACTTGGTTTTAACACCTCAAGGAAGCATATAGTCACTCTAACATCTTGTAACACACCAATGTGTAAAGATCAATAATGTTTCTCAGATATGTGTGTATAATAAAAAATCCGTTAAGTGCAGAGATGCATACATAATCTATGCATCAGAATCTCAGAGTACTCAAGGTCAGCTACAATCACATTTTAGCAGATAAACTATGCAAACGAAAGTCGTGCAAGCCATAACCAACTTCCATAGATAAGATAAATTAACACATTTAATTTGGTAATAAATACTATTCTTGCTCCATAACAAGAATATTGCAAGGGCATTATATGTTTAGCCCTTTCTAATAATTTTAACATGATCTAGATCAATGTCATTGATTCCCACAGATAATCTTTAACTAGAAACATTTCCACAATTACTAAATAAATAATACAATAAACAAAAGGATATGTTTTGTAAGCAATAAATAATCAATGATCTGGTAAAACACCAAAAGCATCAGATATAGTCTCAAGCAACATGGCACTCGCCAAAGTAACACTTCTTTTCAATAACGATGCCATGTGTAAGAAGATTCTCACATCCTCACAGCTGTTGATGTAGAAAGAAAGGAAATAAATAATAATATGTATATTAACATCCACATATGACGGATAATGGAGAAAACTCGTAGCCAATAGCAAGAGGAAGCCACAAAAGGAGCTTGTATATTTTAGATAGTGTTGGGCGGGGCAGAGGAGACAGTCTCAACTAGAGGGAGAAATCCTACACAGTAAACCCTAGATGCCAAAAGTACACTATTATGTCAAGAAGAACCATAACAACAAATAGTACAAATATTTCACTCAGTCATTGTAGATGACAGAACCAACACAAACAAGGATGAAAAGGCTTATTAAGTCCATGAGAATGGGATGGGACAAGCCCTAATCTGCAATAGAATGATATAGATGGCTATTTCCATCACTGCCAATATCCATTAACAAGCAATGCAGCATATAATGATGTTCGTAAGAGAGTGGACTACACTAGGAAGGTGATGCAGGAGCATCCGACGGTAACAGAAAAATATTGCGTCAGACAAAACTTTTCTAAGTATTTTGCAATTGAGGAAAGCAAGGCAAAAGGCAAGGCAGAGGTCCGTCGCGATATCGCGACACCATTTGGAGTGCAGAGTGAAGCGGCAGTTTTGTCACGATATCGCGACGTCGCGATATCGTGACACCATTTGGAGTGCAGAGTGAAGCGATAGTTTTGTCGCGATATCGCGACATCATTTGGAGGCAAAGGTTGAGGAAGGGGATCGTGAAATCGCGACCCCGAAAGCGACGACAAGTCAAAGGCAGGTGGGGGTCGCGAAATCGTGACCCTGGAGAGCGACGGCAAGTCAAAGGCAGGTGGGGGTCGCGAAATCGTGACCCTGGAGAGCGGTGGCAAGTCAAAGGCAGGGGAGCCATGAAATCGCGACATGTCGCAATTTCGTGACATGTCACGGAATAGCGGCTCCAAAGGCGTAGCAAAGGCAGAAGGGCGTGGGGGTCGCGATGTCGCGGTATCGCGACCAGTTAAAGGCTGCCACGTGGATTGAGAGTTCGCGGTCGGTTGAAGACAGTTTTAAAAAAAAAAAAAAAATTTCGACACGTGGACAGGCCGCGCACGCGGGAAAAGAGGTAGAGGGTGCAGATGAATGTTTTGACAGCAACTGTTCCCGAGAGACAGTCTGGAAGCGGCGGTTGCAGGGCAAAGGGAGTCTTTAATGCAAGCTCCAATAGGGGATCGGGGCAGTTGCCCATTGATGAGGAGATTCGACAACTTGCAGAAGAAGGGGACTTTTTTTTTTAATTTCTGGATTTCGTGCCAGTGGACATTAATTGCCTAGGGAGCCGAGACTCCGATATAAAACTCGGAATTTTTGTTTTAGAGAGGGGGGGACTGCAAGAAGAACAGGGCAGAGACAGAGTGCAGAAAGAAGACCAGGCCGAGCGTGGCCATCGTAAAGCCTGCGGGCTGTTTTATTTTGATATATGTAATTATTTTTCGAAGTATTTTAATATAAAAGTGGAATATTGTGTTGGTGTAATCTTCGGTCCTCGTCAGTGGTATTAGCACTGACGGGGACCGAAGATTACACCAACACAATATTCCACTTTTGGTATCAGAGTCGAAAGTTCCTGAGTGTGTGACAGATCGTCGAACGTGAGGCAGTCACACCAGGATCTGTGGGAAGGCTCTTGAGAAAGTGAGAAGATGCCTTCGAGAAGAAACCCCATTGGTGGGAGAGGCATGGCAGCAGCAGATTTCCAAGCTTTGCAGCGGCAATTTCAGGCCTGCAAGAAGAACTACGCAGAGGATACGAACCGAGAAGAGAAGCAGACAGTGAAGATGAAGCGGATGAAGAACAAAACTAGTTTGAAGAAGAAGAAGAAGCTATAGATCCGGCACAAGCCAGACTATACAGGGCCATATCCCAGATTGGGAAGAGGCCAAAGATGGAAGTTTCCACGTATTCCAGGAACTTGAATCCGGAGGAGTTGATCGACTGGGTCAATGACCTGGAAGAATACTTCGAGTATGAAGAAGTTGAAGATCCCGAGCGGGTCAGATTTTCCAAAACCAAATTAAAATGTCATGCCAGCATATGGTGGAAGGGAGTACAGCTGGAACGGAACAGAAGAGGAAAAGAACGGATAACCAGATGGGTCAGAATGGTTGAAAAATTAAAGAGACAGTTTATTCCGACAGATTATGAGTTGGATCTGCTGAGAAAAATGTAGGGTTTGAGACAGCTAAATAAAAATGTCCAAGAATATACGGAGGAATTTTATAAAATCTCCATCAGAACCGGCCATTTAGAAGCAAGCAAAGAAAAGGTGGCCCGTTATATTAATGGGTTGAGACCCAGTGTCTAGGAAGAGTTGAGCTTAGTGCGGGTGAGCACCATTGAAGATGCTTACCAGTTTGCTCTAAAGGTTGAAGAAAAACTGAACAGAAGGTTTGAGAGCAAGCAAAAAGGAAGAGGGCCTAGAGGAAAGACCGATGGAAGAAAAGAGGAAGGAAAGGAAGAGAAGAAAGAAGAGGTTAGCAGCAGTTGGAATCAGAAAGAAGATGAAGAACCCAAACCGCAAGTTCAGAACAATGGCTACCCAAGAGGAAGAGGTAGATCTGGATGCGGGTATGGAAGAGGAGTGTTCCGGGGAACATGTTTCCACTATGGAGAAGAGGGGCATCGGGCATATGAGTGTCCCCAGCACCCCAAGAGAGTGAACAAGAAACAAGTGGGTCCTGCCATAGTTGTTGTGGCAGCTGAAGATGCTGACTCAGAACATTTTGAAGAAGCTGAGAAAGGCGAAGCAATGATCGTAAGGAGGACCATGCAGATTGAGGAAGACAAACCGGATCAGAGGAGAAACCTGTTCCGCACACGGTGCAAAAGTGCAGGCAAAGTCTGTAATGTTATTATAGACAATGGGAGTACAGACAACTTAGTTTTCGAGGAGATGGTTGCTAAGTTGCATCTGGAAAGGAGGAGACACCCGCATCCATACCGGATTGCGTGGTTGCGGAAGGACTACAGAGCATGGGTCCGTGAACAGTGCTTAGTCACGTTCCAGATTGGGAGATACCAGGATGAAATCCTGTGTGATGTTTTCCCCATGGATGCTTGCCATTTGCTGTTAGGGAGGCCATGGCAATTTGATCGAAGTGCGGTGCATGATGGTCGTGCAAATACGTACTCCTTGATGAAAGATGGAGTGCGACACAAGTTGAAGCCATTGCAGACAGTGGATGAGAAAGTGTGCAGCAATGCCAAAATTTCTCTGGTAGAGGGCAGAAATTTTTTTTTCCAGGAGACGGGATTTGAGCAGGTTGCAGAGGCAGATGAATGTCGGGAGGTGTTGCCAAAGGCAGTGACCGGACAGCACCGAAGTGAATATCACTTCTCTATTTACCCCGGGTGTCTGATGCAGGAGCATCCGGCGGTAACAGAAAAATCTTGCGTCAGACAAAACTTTTCTAAGTATTTTGCAATTGAGGAAAGCAAGGCAAAAGGCAAGGCAGAGGTCCGTCACGATATCGCGACACCATTTGGAGTGCAGAGTGAAGCAGCAGTTTTGTCGCGATATCGCGACGTCGCGATATCACGACACCATTTGGAGTGTGGAGTGAAGCGACAGTTTTGTCGCGATATCGCGACATCATTTGGAGGCAAAGTTTGAGGGAGGGGGTCGCAAAATCGTGACCCCAAAAGCGACGACAAGTCAAAGGCAGGTGGGGGTCACGAAATCGTGACCCTGGAGAGCGGCGGCAAGTCAAAGGCAGGTGGGGGTCGCGAAATCGCGACATGTCACGAAATCGCGACCCTGGAGAGCGACGACAATTCAAAGGTAGGGGAGCCGCGAAATCGTGACATGTCACGATTTCACGGCTCCGGCGCAGGGCAAGTACGGAAGGGCGTGGGAGTCGCGAAATCGCGGCTCCAAAGGCATAGCAAAGGCAGAAGGGTGTGGGGGTCGCGATACCGCGACATGTCGCGATCGCGACCAGTTAAAGGCTGCCACGTGGATTGAGAGTTCGCGACCGGTTGAAGACAGTTTAAAAAAAAAAAAAAAATTCGACACGTGGACAGGCCGCGCACGCGGGAAAAGAGGTAGAGGGTGCAGATGAATGTTCTGACAGCAACTGTTCCCGAGAGACAGTCTGGAAGCGACGGTTGCAGGGCAAGGGGAGTCTTTAATGCAAGCTCCAATAGGGGATCGGGGCAGTTGCCCATTGATGAGGAGATTCGACAACTTGCAGAAGAAGGGGACTTTTTTTTTAAATTTTTGGATTTCGCGCCAGTGGGCATTAATTGCCTAGGGAGCCGAGACTCCGATATAAAACTCAAAATTTTTGTTTTAGAGAGGGGGGGACTGCAAGAAGAACAGGGCAGAGACAGAGAGCAGGAAAGAAGACCAGGCCGAGCGTGGCCATCGTAAAGCCTGCGGGCTATTTTATTTTGATATATGTAATTATTTTTCGAAGTATTTTAATGAAAAAGTGGAATATTGTGTTGGTGTAATCTCCAGTCCCCGTCAGAAGGCCTGCTGGCCGTGGGGGATGGCTGGGCCCCATGGGGGACGCTCGGGCCGTCCCTAGGGATGGTCGGGCATCCACGAGGACTACTGGGCACCTTAAAAAAGTTGCCCAACCATCCTCGGGGATGCCCAACCGTCCCTAGGGACAGTCTGGGCGTTCCCCATGGGGCCTAGCCATCCCCGGGGACGGCTGGGCATCCCCAGGGACGCACCAAAAAGGGGGACGTCCCGAGGACGGGAGGCCACAGGCCTCAACCGTCCCAGGGACGTTTCCCAGTCGTCCCCCAAAAGGGGGACAGGGGGAAACGTCCCCCTTGTCGTCCCCCCTGTCCTAGGGGACGTGGGAAACGGGGGGACGCGTCCCCGTGGAACACTGGTTTTATCCAACAAATTTAGGGTTTATAAAGGTAACATCCAATAATGTTACCGAATTTTTATACTAAAAATAATTAAAAAAATCAAACAAATTTAAAGGTGAGGTAGACAATATCATGATTTAAATTTAAATCATGATATTTATTTAACACACCAAATGATGACGACGATTTGTTTTTTGCTTGTCAGACGGTCCCTTTCATGCCACGTGTTGAACCAGATTGACGGTAGCTCTTTTCTTTTCGAAGTGATTTCTCTTTCCCTTTCCCTCTCACCGGCCAGAACAGAAAGAACCCTTGCCCTTTCCCTCTCACCGGCAAGAAAAGAAAGAACCCTTTCCCTCTCACCGGCAAGAAAAGAAAGAACCCTTGCCGGAAAGCAGATAACAATGTGCGTCCGGCGGTCCCCATCTCATGTCGGTTTACCATTAAAGAAACGGTGAGTGTGTTGAAGCCTTCGCTAATAGTTTGAACCCTACCAACTATGCTGAAAGTTATAATTGTAACCAATTCATCTATATATATATATATATTATTAAAATATGATACTTAGTGTGACACTAAACACATGGTAATTGTTTAAATTAGAATAGGCTTGCTCAAGAAATATCTTTTCCTCTCAACGTTAATGTATCTATTTTTAAAATAATGAAAGCACGAATACCATAATTACCAAAATTATAACATTTTCCTTTATATTTGGGTTCAACGGGGATGAAGCAAAGTTTTAACAGATGTTTTTTTTAGTAAGTGTGAGAAATTTTTACTATCAATGTAAAGAGTTGAGAAGTTTTTTTCTAATTTATTTTTATTTTTATTAGGTTAATGTAGGAAATCCCTACGACCAACGCATAGTAAATGCGAGAGCTATACTTATCAATAAAGAATTTAACACACAACTATCACACATCCACCCCTTATACACTCTACCCACACCATGGTTTGAACCTTAGACCTTCCAAAAAAAACCAAAGCCTATACCGTTGCACTGTCCCCTAAAACAAATTATTATTTTAATACTTATTTAAAGATATGTAAATATTATTTATAAAATATATTTATTTTCATTAATATTATAAATTAATAAGTATATTTTATTATTTAATAGATGAAAAGACTAAGTTAATTTGTATTGTTGAATACATTTAACAAGACTCAATTAAAGGTAGCATTGACTTTACATCATATTTCTTTGAATATAAATATAACTCTAAAGAGTTACACTGATACAATTACATTAAAGAATATGGGATTATTTGTTTTTTAGTATAACGAAAAATTAATGTAAATATAATATTAAAGATACATGTATTAGAAGTAATTATATAATAAATATTAATTATTATAAAGATAAACATATTTTAATTTAATATGAATTATTATTATTATTTATTTATTTTGGATTTGGTTAGTGTGGAAATTCTTATGATCAATCGATGTTCAAGGTTGGGAATCTTTATCTCACCATGACCTTTCATAGGGGGGAGAGTTGAGCTTATCAATATGAGATTTAACATACAACCACATACACATGTCATGTTTTGAATCTTAAACCTCTCGAAGAATAGCCAAATCTGAAAACATTATGTTGTCCCCACAGTACTATGAATTATTTTTATTCAGTGCATTGAAGAATATTTTTAAGGATGCAATCTAACCAAATATTTATAAAGAGTTTAGGCACTAATATGGTATATATAATTTTGTAAATGATCGTGAAAATAAAAAATTTTCATAGATTAACTGCGTATCTAAATAACCTTATTTGATTGAGTACATATATTTCAAAATATAGTATTATTTAGAAAAATAAATAAATTATATTATGTTATTTGGATCCTTTTGTATTTGAAAGTTATTCCAAAAGTGATCAAGATATTATTGATGTCTTAAGTGCATGGATATCTCAATTTCATTATACATAATATGTTGGAGGTTCAAAAGAATACATAAAAGGATCATTTCTACATATTGATGTCCCAAATGCTTTGCTAATAATTGATGTATAATAATTTGATACTTGTTGAGCATGCAAATGACACACTGACTTCTCTTTTTATGTTCAATAGAATTGGTACAAGAAGGACGTCAAAGTGTGTCATTTGCATGCTCAACAAAATGGTGACTCTTCTTAGGAATGCTCATGAGAATTTAGGGAATAGAACAAACCCTCCTAAAAAAATGAAGCTACAAGACCAAAAAAATAAAAAAATTGGCATCCATCCAAGGTTGGGGTTATGCAATTAATCTGAAAGAAATACTCCATTTTGTCTCAACAAAAGTGTGTGTATATGAATTCATTTTTATTCCATAATTAGTTGAAATTTCCTATCATCATTCAAAAATTAGACTAGTTCATCCTTGAGCAAACATTGGTCTACTAATGATGAGATTGCCTCAAAGGTAAAGATGCCACCAACTATCATACATTGTTTCACTCTCAGTCATGCATTTATAGCCTCAATGAAGTTATCTTTGATCTCGCTCTAGAACTTACTCTACTGCTAGCCAAGCATTCATAGCCCTATTAGATTTTGTCTAAATCATCCAAGGAATTGAGCCCCTTCCCTTTTTTATATATGGAGCATAGATTTATTTTGATCAATTTACAAGAATTGGGGTTTGTTTGTGGGTTGGGGGATCACTATGGAAAATAGGAGAGTAAACATCATAATGGTTTTTGCTTGATAACCAAGCCATAATAGTTTCTTTCCTATTAATTTAGAAACTCTTCAAATCATTTTTATTGTGAAGCTCCAACCTACTTTTGCATTACTTTCAAATTGATTTGTTTTACTCCAAGATATGGATGCACACCAAATATCTGATTAAGCCAATCTCAACTTCGTTGAGTACAAAGTAATATATTTTATCTCCAAACAATGTAGAAACATTTCTTCCTTAGAGTAACCAAAAGTTGTTTATATTTGACTAATTTGACCAAAAAGAGGAAAGCATAAAATAGAATGGAAGTAAATCCAAAGTGCAAAGTAGAATTGAAATGAAATGAAATAAGAACAACACACCAAAATCTTAAAACAAAAAAACTATGTACAAGGCTTATTTACAAGGTAGTATTGGAATACTCTCGAATGCTGAAGTAATGTTTAAGGAATTGCTCATTCATTGGCAATGGGGCATCCTCTCCAATTAGGCTTTTTAACCTGAAGGTGTTTTCTCTTAGAATCCATTATATCTAGAAGGGACCTAGCCAAAGGATATCAAATTCCCCATGGTTTCTTTTATTTTCTTGGGTCTTATCCCAAAGTAATACCAAATCTAAAATCCTAAAGGCCTTTATTTTGGCCCTCTTATCAAACCATCATTTTACTCTCCCCTGATGTTTACTAAAATGTTGCAATGCATCTTTCATTTTCTTATCTAAACACATTAAATTAAATAGCCTGACTTTAATCCTATCATCTCTTTCTAAGTAATTTTTCATGAATTGTAGGGTAACAATTTTGAGATTTGTAGGAAAGATAGGATCTTGACCATAAACTAAATGATTGGGGGATGTTCCTAATCCTTGCCCTATTTGACCACAATGTGTACTTCAATTTGTTATATGAGTCCTTGGGATTTTTATCTCAAATTTTCTAATTATTTACAAAAGGTTTTTGTTAGTTAATTTTGCTACTCCACTACCTTGAGGATAGTAATTTGAAAAAAAATAGAACAACCTTATTATCATAAGCACATTCAATAAATCACAAGGAATAAAAAGTATGATGATTGTCACATACCAAAGCATATGACACCCTAAACCTAGTTATAATGTTATCTTTGAGGAATTGGATCATGATCTCTATTGTGCATTTTTTGATCACTTGAGCTTTCTATCCAGTGGGTGTAGTAATATGTGGTAGTCAAAATGAACTAGTGGCTAGTTGATAAATTAGGATTGATGACACCTACAAAGTCTAGTCCTCATTGTGCAAGTGAATGAGTTTTAATAACTAACTATAATGGCAAGGGGGAACTCCTTTCTTGACAAGATGTGATTTAGAAAACATGACATGATTGGGTATATGCATATGCATCTTTAAAGAGGGGTCAATAGTAACCAAATATTAGTATCTAGTTTGTTATGTCATTTGTTGAGCCATGTGCTATTATATATTTACCATGAAAATATTTGAGGACTTTGACAACTTTTTGTTTGCTCATGCATCTTAAGTAGATTCCCTCATTGTTTCTCTAATATAAAATGCTCAATTTTATCATGATGTTTATGCTTTTAAGGTGCAATGCTCTTTTTTGATGGAATTTAAGTGATCATGACAACTTTGGTTAGTAATTAATAAACTATATTTTGATGCCATTCATCGTTGGTAACTTCCTGTATAGAATAATGTTGGCATAATATTTTACAGTAAACTTTGGCCAATGTTATGATCAGTCCATGTTCTCTGATAATTTTCATATGCTAGATTTCCAAATCAAGATCTTGGAGGATAAATATCCACTTACCTCTGCTTTCACCTAACGTTTTTTGTATAAACATTATATTCACAACCAAAACTAATATTTTTGCAAACACTTTATTCTATTATATATAGTATCAAAAAAAAATCATGGCTTTGATTAAAGTAAAAGCTTGTTTGTTAATTATCAAGTATTTGAGTTGAACATTCTTCAACGGTGAACTCATAAAAGTTATTGTTCTCTCATCTACAAATGTTCTAATGCAAATGAGTAAATATAGAAAGGCTAAGTGTAATATGAACTAATTAATACGGGGGCATTCAGGATTACCTTTTTTAATTTCTTAAAATTTGGCTTGCACTTTCCCAATCCATGTAATATTGACTTCCTTGTGCATCACATTCACAGGTTAGACTATTTTTGCAAATCTAGAAATTCATTTTCTCATAAAATTAATTTTGTCAAAGAGGGACTTCAACTTCTTTTTGCTTTTGGATTGAGATTTTTTTTAAATAGATTTAATTCTTTCTAGGTCAATGGAAATACCAACTTCTAAAATAACATGTCCTAGGTCTTTTCTTTCTATAACTCCTTTTTGGGATTCAATGAAATTCCTTGCTCTCGACATCTCTACAATACCTTTTTTAAATATTCCACATGGTCTCTATATTTTTGATAAAATACTATGAGATCATCCATGTAAATCATGATGCATTTCCTAATGAGATCCTTGAAGGTAATTTTCATAGCTCTTTTAAAAGTCACTTCCATATCGATTAGGCCAAATGACATCCTCCTGTATACAAACATTCCTCATTTTTTAGTAAATATATTTTTAATCCTTTCCTTGGGGTCTACCATTACTTGATCATATCTTGAGTATTTTTTTAGGAAGGGCATCATCTGAGAGTCATTCACCATTTGTAGTACTTCATCCAATGAAGGGAGGGGATAATTATCCTTCTAAGATGCTTTATTAAGATTTTAAACTCTACACATATGTGTAATTTTCCATTTTTCTTACAGACTGATACCAAATTTGTAACCCAAGTATAATGTCTTATAGAAAAAATAAAGCGAGCTTACAACAATTTTTGTACTGCTTTGAGAATGAGAGGCTCCAACCATGGATTAACTAGTCTTTGCTTTTGTCAAAATGGTTTTACTCATAGCTTTAGGGGAATGGTGTGGGTAATGATGGACATATCATAGACCTTTAGATCTTCATAGCTCCATGCTATAACATCTCTATAATCCTTTAAGGCTTGAAATAATCCTCTTTCTTCCTCATCAATATAGGTCTTTCCCAAGAAGATATTTTGGGGATTATTAGCATTTCCTATATTGTGTACCTCGTATGATCTCTTTTTAAATGAGTTTAGTTGTTGCTTGTGGATACGATAATCCATATAAAATAGATGTTCCAAAGAAATATTACCTTTGGGAATGGTGTTCATATTCAAACTCAACTCATCTTCTTCATCTAGCTCTGTGCAATTTATGTCTTCCTTATCTATGATATGTGTTTTAAATATGCCTGAATTAGTGATAAAATAAGCTATATGTCTATTGTCTTAAAATACCTAAAAGTTTTGGACATCATCTAGTACAAAGGGAGTAGCAACTAGTTCTACTAAAAATTGCTTTATCTTGAAATGAGCAACTAGTTCTAGGGTACTTGCCACTACTGCCAATGAATCTATAGTATGGTTATTTTTATGTGGAATGGTTTGGATATTGAAAACATCAAACTCTTTCATTAAGTCCCAAACATGGCTATGATAATTTGAGATACCTATCATGATAGACCGACTAGTTTTGTACATATTTTATAACCAACTCCGAGTCTTCTAGGACACATACATATTTGACTCCCTTCTTGATGGAAAACTATAATCCATGGATCAAGGCTTCATACTCAACAATATTGTAGGTGCAAGGGAATTGCAATTGATAAGCAACAAAATAGGATTTGCCTCTATGGTTAACGAATTAAATTTTAGTGTCATTACCATGCTTAAATTTTGACCTATCAAATTTGATGGTCCATAATTGATATTTAGTTGTTTTTTGTTTACTTTATGGAGCCCATCGTATTAGAGTATTATATTCAGGTCAATTTTCCACCTCTACATTGTAGAATCCCAATTTTGACTTAGTGTATAGAACCTCATTGATGTTATTGAGCTCCTTTAGCTTGGGCCCTCTTTCTATCTAAATTTGACTAGTTAAGTCATGCCAAGGAAGCCATATATATAAGAAATCAATTTCCATAAATCCATTTAATGTTCTTAACCAATCATGGTTGAGCAACATCCCATATGCATCTGGAATATCCACAACTTGAATATTAATTCATTATTATATCTTGGGTTCAACAACCAACTATATATTGATCTAATTTAGCACATCAACCACATTTACCTACATCTTAACCAACTAGACAACCTTATTGTTTGAGGGAGCAAGGATCAGTCCTAATTTTTGTTGACAACGTATGACATCACATTGCCAGAAATACATGAATCCATAAGATAATTATATAAATTTTTACTAGCAATTCTAATAGCCAGCAAGAAAGGTGGAGACTCTACCTTTTCTATGTATATGACCATATGAGCATCAATAGCCTTTTTAGTATCTTTCTTACTATGGTCAGAGATATTTTTAAGCAACAAATCCTTATGGTCAGTTAATTGAGCTACCTCAAATAGAGAATTATTTTCCTTGGTTTTCTTAAGGTCTTCGATAATATTATATCTATACTTGTTCTATTCTAATATTTTCTCTGTCTATGGTAATGAAATATCAGTTCTTGGCTATGTAGGCATTGTGGGACCCTTCGCTGGGATTGGGTTCTTATCGGTTCGCTCATCAAGTGGGATAGAGGTTTTATTGGGAGGTGTGGAAGAGGTCAGTGGTGTTTTCTCTTTACTCCAAAGAATATAATTGTTACCTCTCTAAAACTATTGGTAAGCTTGTACCTCTTCTTTCATTCATTCTTTAGGTTTGTCTTAAGGATTAAAATATATTAATTAATTAAATATTGTGTTTCATTAATTAAGTAAAATAAATTAGGTTTTTTTTAATTAAAAAGTTACCAGTAACATTTTTTAAAATGCCTACGAGCCTGATTTGTCAAGCTTTTGGTTTTGTCAACCTTATCTCTAACAATCTTATCTTTTTCTCCTAGTTTGGACATTTAGTTTTTTCCATCAAGTGGTTTTGTATTGTGCCTAAATATACATTTGATTAATAAAAATATTAGGTAAGATTTCAGATAGCTTGAATCCTCATCAATGGTATTAGAGCAATTATTTCCTGCTCCTGTTTTAATTCCTATTTTTTACACAAATCGAGGCATCCTCTTGTGCCAAGCACGAGCATATTTATAGTCATCAAAAAGCTCTTTTTGATCTTGATTCGATGGACTTGATATTTTTACATTTTGTGAATATTTTTTGTAGTTACTGAAGAAACAAACTGTAGGACACTTGTCTTCTAGTCTTGGTGCTCTTCAGGTTGTTCCTCATCCCCATTTGTACGCATTAGAGTCCAATACTTTTATGGTTGGGAGGAGTGTTAAGAATTAAAATATATTAATTAATTAAACATTGTGTTTAAATAATTATTAAAATTAATTAGGTTTTTAATTAAAAAATTGTTATTAACTTTTTGAAAAGGCTTGCAAGCATGATTTGTTAAGACCTAAAAAAGTTGTTTGTTAGGATTTTGTTTTTGTTAGCCTTATCTCTAACAATATTATCTTCTACTCCTAGTTTAGGCCTCTGGTTTTTCCCATCAAGTAGTTTTTTATTGTGCATAAATATGCGCTTGATTAATGGAAATATTAGGCAAGCTTTCAAATACCTTGAGTCAGGGTTATGCACAGTAGTGAATATACTCAAAATGAGCAAATATTAGGATTTCCAAAATGGAAATTGGCGAATATGAGGATCCTCGACGTCGGCCTATTTGCTTGAAATTTTTAAGACCAATTGTTTCTTAGGGTTAATTTGTCACAATATATATCCAAACATAGGCATATTTGTACTCGTTGAAAGCTCTTTTCGAGCCTAATCTAATGGTGGTGTTTTTATGAAGTTATAAGGTGATTTAATGGGTCAAATTTATTCCAAATATGACCTTACTTTTTAGGGTTTCAAATGCCCCAAATTTTGGTGTGAAGATGATTGATTTGATTTTATTAGGATTCACCTTGATTCACCTTTATTTCAATTAGGATTCACCATTTTTTACAAGTACATTTTGAGTCCAACCGTTATGCATAACCCTTGCTTGAGCCCTCATCAATTCATCTTCATCCACTCTTGAGAGTTCATACATATCTAAAACTAGGGTTGTCCCTAGTTTCTAATTAGCTTGATTCATACAACACTTGTTGGTGGGTACTAACTCCAACTTTTCCACCTCTTTTTGAACATCTAAAGTAGTTTTAAACTCTAAACAGGTAATTTCATCATGTCGAGACATAAAATGGACCCTACACCAATTGGGTAGAGTAAGAGCAACCAATATTACTAAAGTGCTTAGGTTATTTTTAGATCGATTATGGTTACTAGCAGGATTTAGGACTCCTCCATTGTTGGGAGAGTATTCCATAAACGATTAGTCCTTTAGAAGTTAAATTTTCTATTTGGGGTGTTATTTGTAAGTGGGTTTTGAGAAACTTTTCTTTGTAGTTTATGCATATCATTACTCAATTTTTGAACCATATTTTAAATGTTATCTAACTCAGGATTCGATGTATAAGGGTGACTTGGTCATGGTTGAACTACTACACTATATGTGGGTGCAAAGGTATTCAGGAATGAGGGTAAGACATATTGATTGTTTGTTGGAGGTGTATGACTAAGAACATTGTTTATGGTTACCTAATTATCCAAGTATGTCATAATGGTTTGTTGATTTCTCACATTAGGCATAATTTGATTTAGGGATGTAAGTTTAAAGGGTTGGTTCTAGTTAGGATACATGACACCTAGTAATGATTTCAGCATAGAAAGGTGTTTTTTAAGGGCCCAATTTATTAATGATATTTGGACATAAGCCCCTAGTTATTCAAGAGAAGATAATTGACTTAAACTAAAAGATTGAGGTATTATTTGTTGTTCAACTATTAGAGCCTCATTATATGTCAGTGGTAAGGATGTTATTTGAGGATATCTCCTCAAAAACATGGAATTTAATGGGTCCAAAGATCTAAGATGCATTTGGATGGCTACTTTCTTCATGAAGGTGTAAAATGCCACAAATCTGGTGTGCAAATTATGGAACCTAGTGTTGAATATTTCAAAGGTTGATTGGGTTCTCTACATGTAGAGGTAAACTAATGATATATCATAGCTATGTTAGTGAGTAATCTAAAGTGGATGATAAATATTGTCTCTAGCTAGGCCTAGGAAGTAATAGAACCTGAAGGTAAGTTAATATACCAATCATATACAAACTCATCCAATGTGTGTGGAAATATTCTATAGGTAACATCCTCATGTTCAATTTGTAAATGGATTAAGGAATCTTTGATTGCTTGAATATGTTCTTTAGCTAAGCTTGTTCTATCTTACCTCTACCTCGAAAGATATTTTTTAGTGTTCTTAGGCATATCATGTGTTTGCCTTGATATTTTTTACGAACTACTTACTACTAACCATGGAGTAAGAGTTTCCATTGGTGGACCTTGGAGGATGTGAAAGGATCAACAAAAGGGATAATAGCTCTAGGAGAACTATTGGTAGTCTAAGGAGTATGGGTCTACCTTTTTCATCTCTAGATATTTTGTATAGGGTAAGGCTAAGAAACTCAGTGTCACCTACAATTGACTTGGACGAAATGAGGATGACCTTTGGTTTTAGCTTGATAGTTAAGATGTGTGAGAAGAATGCTATACCTTTAAATTCTAACTCTTTAAATCTTCAGACCCTCCTAGTGCCAATTCTATTGAGCATGTTTATGACACACTCTGGATTCCCTATTGTGTCAGTTCTATTGAGTATGAAGAGGTAGAAGCCTAACTATTGGTGTATCAAGATCAAGCCAACGTACTTGGAATAGAATCTATTCCTTCATGAAAGAGAATTTTATTTTTCCCTAAGGTTCAGGTATGACCAAGTCTTGGTCATTGTGAATAAATCTAGAGATTGTTGATAGTTATTTCTTCAAGAGGTCTTTGCTGGTATGAATTGAAGAGATAAATTTATAAGCATGGAGTCCTAATATTTAACACATAATTGTCCAAACAATAACCCCATTGCATTAAAATTGCATCATGCATGAACAACAATGGTTAATTATTTATATTATGATCCTATTATTTTTATTTTATAAGCATTCACTTAACAACAATAAAGTTTGGCTATGTACAATAAAAGTAAGTTTAACAATTTTTCCCGTACATAGTCTTAACTATCCCAACACTAGTTTCATTGCTTTCAAATTGTTTTTTAAACATTGTATAACTTAACAACAAGTAACTTACACTCAAACTTATTTTAATTTTGTAACAGGGGAGGTAAGTTTACATGCTCTAAACTAAAAATCTAATATACTTATAATCTAAGTAAAAAAAATCAAACGTTGAAGGAAAACAAGAAAAGAAAAATAGATAAAACAAGCTAGTATTATCCTAAATTTGATTCCAATCCTGTAAAGCAACAAATCTGGTTTAAAACCAATCCTAACCTAATTATTATTCACATAGCATGAAGTTCGAAATGGTATGATCTTAAAACTGAAGAAACAAACTAAGAGATCAACTGAATATAATCACAATCATCATGCATAGATTTGAATACAAAATCTCAAAGCCTTACATTATAAATATAATCATGCAATACATTTAGGTTAGGATTTACCCACTTTGCTAAATTACATGAACAAAGCTCAAAAATAGTACCAAGCTTGGTTCAAAAAATCCATCCAACTAAATAGAAATTTAATAGCAAATAAACTAAGTCTAAAAAAACAAATAGAATGGATGGTTTTTGACCTCTCTAGCTATTTAGCGGACCCTTATTTATACAATTTTTTTGGCCCTTCACATAGCTTTACTTTCATAATTTTTAATAAGTATATATTCTTTCCAATGGGGTGTATCAAATCTTGGATTCTATATTTAGCACGTTCCTCCTACGAGTTCATCGAGATCCATTTGGTTATACTTCGACCATGCCTCATTAAATTTTAAACTCAACAAAATATCAAGCTTACTCATGTTTGGTTTATCTTGATTGATTTTATTTTTGCTCTTTCAGTCATAGCATGTAGGATAGGCATTATTTCCTTCTATCCTTACCCCCTTTCATTATCTAACACCATTTAGACAATGTTAACGTCATGTCATTTTCCTTGATGGACCTTTGTGTCTCCATAAAATTCTTGTCTTTCATAGATCATCTTCCAACTAATCTAGCTTCCTATGTATTCTCCTCAAGGTCTTTTTTCACCTGCCTCATTAAATTCTAACCTTTGTAGAGTCAGGGTGACTTGAATCTAGTTAGTTTCAAGTAATTTAATTCTTTTTTTTCCAACCACAACAAGTGTGATGAGTATTGATTCCACTATTTTCATGCTTTGCAGATATGTCAACTTGGTCGACATTAAAAGTATCACGTCCATCATCTTTGAATTCCAAGCAGTTATGTTAGATAACTTGCAAGAGAAAATTTTGTATGAGGCAAAAGTAAAAAATTGTAGGAGCTACAATTTATATTATTTTTAATTTTTTCGTGGTTTATTATTTTTTTCTTATTTATTTTTTCATTTAATTAGCTATTTCTCCTCTCTATTTTCTCTCTCATATGCCTTTTGGGAAACATTCTATGTTTTCTAGCTCTTTTCTAACCATTTTATGTGTTTTTAGGATCTTTTTTGTATTTTTGACCATTCTCTATACTTTTCAACCATTTTATGTGTCTTCCAGCTCTTCTCCATATTTTCCAACTATTTTCTATGTTTTCCAGTTTTTTTTTACATTTTTCCATCATTTCCCATATTTTTTTACTCTTTCTACATTTTTTGGAAATTTTTTGTGTTTTTCGACTCTCTTCATGATTTTAATTTCATTGGCTACACTGAAAAATTTTAGTTCCCTCCAATCCCTATGATTTATTTATCATTGAGATCAAATTATTGGAAGACTTTCAAATGCTTTACCCTCAATATTTCTCTCCAAATTTTTGAACCGTTGATCATTGAGATCAAACAGTTGGCGGGTTTTCAAATTTTTTACCCTCTATATTTCTCTTCAAATCTTCGTGATCCATTGATCATTGAGATCGTATGGTTGGTAGGGTTTCAAATCCTTTTTGTTCTATATTTCTCTCCAAATCTTCATGAGTCATTGATCATTGATATTGGATGGTTGGTGAGCTTTTAAACGGTTTATCCTATACATTTATCTCCAAATCTCTATGAGTCATTGATCATTGAGATCAAATGATTGGAATGCTTTCAAATGCTTGACCCTCTATATTTTTCTTCAAATCTCCATAAGCCATTTATTTTCAAAAATTGGACAACTAGTGGGGCTTTTTAATATTCTATTATTTAAAATTCTCTCTAATTCATGTGAGTCATCGATTATTTTTAGATCGAATGGTTGGTAGAGCTTTTCAATGCTCTATTATTTAAAAATCCCTCCATTTTGCATGTGTCATTGATCATTTTAGATTGGATGACTAGAACTATTTTTTAATGTTTCATAATTTATATTTTCTTCCAATCCCCATGAGTTGTTTATTTGTTGATATCGGATGTCTAGAAGGCTTTTGGGTATGGTATCTTGGATAACCAATAGAAAACATGCAAATTTGGGCCTTAAACCTCCTCGAAATATAGGTAAATTTATATTTTTCAAAAATATATTTTTGAGAAAAATCTAATGGAAGTCATTTCATGAAATTATATTGAGTATTTCTGGATATATGGGCCTCAAAAATTGACGTTATGATGAAAAGGAAGGTGCCATGGTTAATAGGGCAATAAGACATGCTAAAAACAAACCATTTGGGAAGTGAATTCTTCTTAAAACCTAGGTAAGTTTATATTCCCCAAAAGCATATTTTAGAGATGAATTTAATGGAGTTGGTTTCATGAATTTTTATTGATATTTAATAGAGATATATGCCTTGAAAGTAATGCCAACCATGTTATGAGGGGTATTTCTAGGTTTGCTATGTCTAAATTTAAACAGGTTTGGGATGCTACGACTATGGGAACATAGGCATATTAGTACTCATTGAAAATATTTTTTTTAGCCTACTCTAATGAAATAGGTTATTCACAATTTTAAAAAATTTACCATACACAATGGTAATAACAAACACCATGACACACTCAGGGTATGTCAAAATTCGGTATCCACAACTAGAAACTTTTGATTGAGATTCTGAGTATTTTAGATGGTTGACTATTATGTGAAAGCCCAAGAAAACAAAATAAAATTCACCAGGATCAAAAGACGAGTGGGTCCCTAGTCCATACAAATTGGGACATGTTGTGCAAGCACAACAACAACATTCCCATGTAATTTGGGTATATGGTGAACTATATATGTTGGATGACATTACGCAACCATGGTTATACTTCTCTTTATTATATTTACATCTTGATTTGTGAATAATGTATTTTTTATTTGTTTGATTTATTTACATGATTAAATGTTGGTATATGATCTTTATCTACTATGATGATGAGGTGACTTGAATGATACTTGATAGGAACAAGGTATCTAGTTCACTTATCTAGCTTTTAATTGGTATAAGTTTTTTAATATAAATTTAAGGTTTGACAATTATTTTTAACTATACATATTATGTTGGTACTAACCTCCACTGCTAGAGGGGATCTAGGGTGATAATGCATATCTCCACTCCTTCAATATTAGGTATTTACCCTTATGGTGAAATTATTTTCTAAATATAACTCATGTTTTCATACAACATTAATCTAACAAATTATTTTTACCTTTTTAAGCTAATAAATTTTTTATGCTCTATTTAAAATTTAAAGGTAAGTCTTGGAGATAAAGGATGGAATTAGGTGGGAATCAAATTCCCCAAAGTTTGAAAAAGCTCTAAATTAAAAGGGAGATAAATTTATGCCTAAAGCACATGTACCATGATATTATGTATGTGCGAGCACGCGCGTGTGTGTGCTCTAATTTAGAGGAGAGAAGATGATGAGAAGGAGAGTTAGTCAAATTGCATCTCCTATTTTTTATTTTGTCTTACCTCAAGACTTAACCTTTATCTCAGTGGTAAAGCATGGCATCCAAGGCTAAAAGGATAATATGAACCCTAGCATTATCTTACTTGTGAGAGGAGAATAAAAATAAAGAGAGAAATAAGAAAATAAAAGAGGATAAAATATTTTTGGTATGAATCAATCATGCCAAATGAGAAATAAGAGAAATTTGACGAAGCATTTGACATATAATTCCTTCTATGTGGTTTTGTCATGGTATTTTGGCATGTGGAACAATCATTTCAAATAATAAAGAAGAGAAATTTGAGGTAGTATTTGATAGGTACTTCTTTCAGTGTGGGTTTGCTATAGTATTTTGGCATGTCGAGCAATTATACCAAACAAGGAAGAAGAGAAAGTTGAGGTAGTCTTTGACAAGTAGTTCCTTCTATGTGGGTTTGCTATGCATTTTCGAAATGTAGAAGTAAATGGGTTAACTTATTTTTTAATTATTTGAAGTTGTGCTTAAATGTAGAACGGGTTAAGTCAATTATGGTGTGTCCATTAAAGGGGAAAATTATGAATGTTATATATTTGTGCATCTAGATTTTTTTTTGTATGGGTTCATGGTCAAATGGTGCATGGATTTGTAACAAACTATAATTTGTGGTCTATGTTATTTGATTTAATTTATTCTTTATAATATGGGTTTCAATTATTGTAAATTCCTTTTAAAATAAAAATAAAAAATGTTCAAAAGAAAAACAAAGAATGGTCTTGTATTATGTTGATTTTTGTATTGAACAGGATGCATAGGTCATGCATTTATATAGAAATATTTTCTTTTATGGTTTGCATCATATATGAAATAGGGATGTTCTAGCTAAACCTTCCATAGTGGAATTTGGAATTTTATAAATAGACTTTACATTGATGTCTTGTTGAATATTTGCTTAAATGTCATCATCTAGGTACTACATAACAAGTGCATGAGATACTTTTGTATTACTGAAAAGTCTCTCATTATCTAAAAATGAATTATGCCTTTGTATAGTATATATTGTATTGTATGAAAAGATGTAACTTAAGGACTCAATATTTAGGATGATGTTGATATGAAATTAAGAATTTAAATTTTGGAACTTGCCTTTTAATTATTGTCATGTGAACTCTTCTATTCCATTAAAATTGGATGTTGTTTCTTCTAAGATGGATGTAGGACATGGATTTGTATTGTATGATGATGAAGATATTTCATAGACAAGTATTATACTATACTATTATTAGTAGAGTGTAAAATTTTAATTTTAATGGAAGCTAACCTAAATTAGAAATTCTCTTGAAATTTGACATGATAGGTTAGAATTGTCCTTATTATTTATTGAGTTATTGTCTAGAAGTTTTAGGTAATATTGAGGTCTATGCAGCTTGCTAGAAAAAAGGCTTTGTGACCTAAATGTATATCTTCTTACTACTATTTGAATTTTATGAAGGTTAGCTTGAATATAGTAAGCTAATCTACAATATTATTTTTTCCATGGTAGGAGAAATAGTTAATGTTTTCTAAAAAACTAGGACTTAGTAATTGCTAGTGTAGATTATCAATCATGTGGATATTTTTATTTTGGTAATATGATGTTATGTTGGCCAAGTATGTTTAGTCTGGTTTCTTGGAATCCATCTTCATACTTTGTTTCAATGACATGTATATAGTTAGTCAATTAACCATAAATATGTTTGGTTTAAAAATTTGTTGAAAATATTTTTTTTTTAAATGTTGCTTGAAAGTAGTTGTAGATATTATTATAAGCTATTTAATATTGGAAACATTTGTTTTTATGATCGGTGAAAAAAGGAAATTAAAATTAGTGTAAGGGTTTTTATAGGATCCCCAAAACCTTAATACATCGAAAAAGGAACTGAATTACATCAAGTTTATTAGTCGTCTTGATATAGTCTACTGCAATATTTATAGATTTCAAAAAAATAAAATTATAGGGCCATAAAAATAAGGGGAATGGTCCCACCCCTGCGGTTGATCCCATCTCGTGAGAAGACCATGTGGACCAAGGTGATCCTTTAGTTGTTGTTGTGGGTGGTACAAGAGTCCACTGTATCATTGAAGATGATACTGAGCTATGAGCAGATAGCCTCCAAGTCGTTCATCACCTGCTGGATGACCATCCACTAGGACTTGACTGCTTTAGCAACCACAAAGAGGGTGGCCATTGAAATATTCATATGGCTAAGGATCATAGAACAGAGGGTAGTTTTTTTAGAAGATATCATTACCGATCCCTGAGGATGAGTGATATCAATCTTCATGTTTATCTGTATTGGATCTTTGGAAAGGGGTGAATCATGAGTTTTGTGTAGTTCAATGGGTTTAACTGGGGAAACGACCTCTGATTTGAGTTTCTTGAGCCATGGATAGGCTCTCATGGTGGAAAGGCCCTGATTCATGATTTTAAAATAAGATCATTTGATCGCTCTTGGGTTGGGCTCAGAACCTTTTGAAGCTTCAATTTTGACCACAGTAGCACACGGGTGTGAAAATCAAGGTCTGAGTCATCGCTAGGGACCTCATGTATATCAGTTTTAGTACTGAAGCTAATAGCAGACTTGGCAGGGATTGGGTAACGGGGGGACGGGAAGATGAGGGGTCAATCTTCATAGGACTAGAGGGATTTGATTGGGAGGGGCCAGGGGCAGAGGGTCCCTAGATAGAAGAGCCAAGGGAAGCATGGGGGGAGAACCAAGGGGAGGGGGAGCAAGAGGGCTAGGGATTACAGGGGGGCGAGGGGTGAAGGGATGACGATGATTAGGGCATTCCTAACAAAAGCATCTAAAGCATGATTATAAAGAATATAATGGAGGTCCTAGTGAATAGCATAGTGGGCCTTACCTAATTGGACATTAGAAACTTAAAGCTTAATGGAATAAAACAAATAGTCAAGGATATTGATTTTACGGTTGCCATGAAAATGGTTGAGGAATGCAATGTGAAAATATCTGAGGATGCAATCAATTTTATCTACTATAAAAAAATAGAGAATCGGGATCATAACATGATCCCAAGGAGTGGATAGTTTAGTTCACTCCACACCTCCATCAGTAGTAAGAATATCCTTACCTTTGTTGAGGAAAAACTCTAGTTTTGATGCCATGGAATACTTATCCCTTCAAATACTCCTCTTGTTCATTGGCAATCTTATCACCTTAGCAAGCAACTGCACGTCGATGGTGAACTCAAGACCATGCACAGTGACTCGTCCATCATTCCAAGAGTTAAAAATAGCATGCGTGATATCTTCTTTATTACCAGTAAACTTTTTGAGGAAAGGGATGTAGGGTTGGAGGATATCCTCGACCACAAGGTTGAGGTGAAGAGTGGAAGGCTCGAGAATTACCATGTGAAAATTGGCTTTGGGAAGTAAGGCCTCAAAATGAATAGTATGTTCATACGACTCGACAAACTTGAAAGGATTCAAACATCGACTTAAAAAATTATTCGACCATCACACATGTTGAGGAAATTGAGGTGGAAAGTGCATTGGGATAGTGCATGGTGCAGATAGTGGTGTTTCATAAAAAACAAAATCATTAGTGTCTCTCCAAAACCACAGATGAAAAGAATAATGGTAATGCATTGATGGTCATCGGTATGAGGAATAATCATGAATTAGGGATTGGGAACGATCGAGAATGAATTTCCATGGTGATTGCTTAGGGTGGCATAGATAAAGATGATTTTTGGATTACACACGTAATTGGAACGACGTGAAGGAAAGGTCATTGCTCGATTACGATCACGGGATTGGATGATAAACGTTTGTTGTTTAAGATTTTGAGGATAAATTTGTGTAATCGAGATAGAGTAGGGCACAAAAGATCTAGCACTCAGGGTAAGGTGGATATTGGGACCCAAAATTGAATTTGAAAAGGGTTGAGAGTGGCTTATTGGTGGGTAGTAAGGGAAATAAGAGTGATGGGAGTCATGGTACACATGAGGTAATGTAAGACAAAGGGTGCCAATGCAATTAAATGAGGGCCAATGGGAATGGTATTTGTGCAGTGAGAGGTGACACGTAAGAAATGACACCATCCTAGAAATCCTTGTCTCGAGATAGAGACCAAGGATTAGGGATGGGAAGGATGATCCCTAGAATTGACTTCAAGAAGTTATGGATGGAAATCATCATGCCATACAATGAGGGATCCCTATGAGTGGCAAATATTGGCCAGCATATCATCAACAGCATTGGCTTCTCTGAAGATGTGTTGGACAATTTTCTCTAGATATCTGAGAAGGAGACATCATGCTTTAGAAATGATGTTTCTCACTCTCCATCTTGGATTGTTGTTGTTTTTGATATAATTTATGATGTTTAGTGAATCTCCTTCAATCACTAACTTGCATTACAATTGATTTGTAACCAATAGTCCATGGTGGAGAGCTTTAGCTTTCATAATGTGGTTAGTAGTGACACCAATATTCTCAGAATAGGCCAAAATTAAGTCCCCTACATGGTTTCTTACAATTCCACCAGCACCAATGGGTTCGGGGTTACCTCTTAAAGAACCATCAAAATTTATCTTAAGCCAGTCAATCGCGGTGGGGTCCATTTAGAGTTGACTTTGGGGTTGGGGTGAAGGGGCAGGGTGATGGGGTCAAAGGAAATGCGAAGATAAGCGTAAATGGAGGCTTCAATTTTGGTGGTGGGGGGTCTGTAACACGGACATAGGGAAATTTTTTTGATGGAAAAGATGATGATCCTACTGAATATTGTGGAGGGATCTTTGAGGAGGCCCGAGAATGTATGATTTTTGCATTCAAGAAAAATTTACCATAAGAAGTGGTGGAGGCATATAGACCATAAAAATTTGACTTTGGGATTTTTAAAGGGGTTAGGCCATTGAATGAAAAGGTCACATAGGGTATTTGGGCATGATCAGGTGATATGAAAAGTAGTGAATAACATAGTCAAGACAGTTTCAATGAAATAACACCCAAGGAAGATATGATTGACAGATTCCCATTCGCTTAAACAAAGATAGCATCGATTAGGAAGTTGAAGCCCTCGATTAATGAGATTATTCAAAGTAATAATTCTGTTAAGGATGGCTAACCAGGAGAAGAAACCAACTTTGGGGACAATTTTCTTCAACCATATGCTTCTCACAGGGATGGTGCATTCCATAGGATCAATCAACAGTAAATAAGAATATTTGACCGAGAACTCTTTGTCATCGCACTCTCTCCATATGGGATAATCAAGGGTAATGCTAGGGGTGGGGATGATGAAGGAATAGAGAATGGAAGTGAGAAGAGAGATAGTGTTAATAAGGTGAGGGGGCAGATAAGTGGGAGGTATGGTTTTCTAGGAAGGACTACCTGAGGTAAAAGTTATAAAATTGGCTACCTTGCTCCCAAAAATATTATTAGTGAAAGGTTTAAGTGATCAAGTATGGGGTTGGAAATGAGGGGTTGGTCGAGGATCTAGGGATCACGTAAAAGGTCAGTGGTTTGGTTGTTGTATAAATTCCATCTAGTGCCTTTTAAGATGATATTTTTGGATTTCATAATAGAGTTCTAGAAGGCAGAACCAATAGGTAGAGAATCATCCTCCCAAAAGTTAAATTGTTGCATGTACTTTCTTTTTATGATGGAGACCCACTCTAGATCAGCATTTGTCACTATCTTCCATGACTGCTTAGTAATTAGAGTAAGGTTTATCTTGTTGATTCTTCTTAGACCAATACCTCCTTGGGTTTTGGATCTACAAACAGTGTCCCATGCTACAAGGTGGAATCTCCTTTTATTTTTTGTACCTATCCATAGAAACCTTTTTTTGAATTTGTTCTATTTTGGAGTAAATTAGGGATGGAACTTTGAATATAGATAGGAAGTAAACTGGAATGCTTTGAAGATAAGCATTGACCAGAGTAGCTTTTGTGGGTTGGCTAAGCAGGACCCCCTTCCATCCTATGAGCTTCTTGAGAAGTTTGTCAATTATGTTATTCTACATGCTATCAGAGGGATTACCAGCAAAAAGTGGAAGGTCGAGGTAGTAAGTGGAGAGTGCCAATGGAGCATTGAATAAATTGAGAAATCTGATGTTTATGGACAGGGGGGATGTTTATGAAGAAATTTTGCTTTTGGTATAGTTAACCTTCTGACCCGTCACATCCTCATACAAATTTAGGATAGATTTAATAATTTTAGCTTCTGCCATTGAGGCTAGGGTGGTAAGAATGGTGTCATTAATGAATTGTTGATGAGTAGGGTTCAATCTAAGATGCAGGTTTAATTCAAAATATGGCTCCATTGGCATAGGTATCTTTGAGTGTTCTTTCTAGGGCCTTGAAAAGAATGATGAATAGGCATGGGGATAGGGGGTCTCCCTATCTGATCCCTTTATTACTTCTGAAGTATCCAGCTGGAGACCCATTGATAATAATCGAGAACTAGACTAAGGATATACATGTCCCAATTAATTCAACCCCCTGAGGATGGAACCCAAACTTGAGAAGGACAACAAGGAGGAAATCCCATGAGATGCGATCAAAGGACTTGTTCATATCAAGTTTGAGGAGGAATCCAACATTTTTACTTTTGGAAATAGAATGGATTACTTCATGGATTGTGATAATACCATCCATTACATTCCTTCCTTGGATAGTGTTGCCTTGACATTTATCAATGATGAGAGGAAGGATTTCCCTCATTCAGATGGACATGGCTTTGATCAAAATTTTATATAGGACAGTTCAAAGGCTAATGGGTCAAAACTCAAAGAGGGATCTAGGGAGATATTTCTTGGGTATGAAGTCTATGAAGGTTGAATTAACATCTCTAGGAATGATTCTAGAAATTTGGATGAATCAAATGGCAGTGCAGATATCAGGTCCAATGATTTCTCAAAAGGTCTAAAAAAACTAGGGGGAAAGTCATCTGATCTTGGAGCTTTATCAGGTGATATAGAGAACATGGCAGATTTCATCTCCTCATAAGATAAGGGGTGAAGGAGGATTTGGTTGGAATCATGGGGGACAGTGGTGGGAATATGACGAAGGAGAGTTTGGTGGGAAAAATGGAGGTGGGGGAGGGGTTGCAAGGAAGGATTGGAAGTGGTTGATTGCCTCAATCCTAATTTCATGGATGTCAAAAGTGGGAGACCCATCTCCTTTTAGAAGTTCACAAATCATGTTGGTGTTGCGATGTCCACATAAATGTGGAACCTCTAAAGTGGATATCCATGAGTCCGTTGGAGTCAACAAAATCATTGAAATATTTGTAACTCCTCGACAAGATGGATGAACCTCCTTTCTTATCAGAAGGATACAGGGGGGAGTTAAAGTCCCCGGACAAGATCCAAGGTTGATTGAAAAAAACTCTTCTCATTTGACTGAGGGTGTTCCACATATTAGCTCTCCCATTGAGGGAATTGAGAGCATAGATATTTGAAAGGACCTACATTAATCTGGTGTCTTTGTAGAAAAAGAGTATATTTGTAACTCTATCAGAAGTTTATAAGAGCCTTCCTTCAATCTGGGATGGATTCCAGAGGTAAAGGAGACCTCTAAAGACCCCATGGGTTGGACTAGCAATGAATTCATCTTTTTTCCATATGGTGTTAGCTGCTTTGTTGGTGTGACTATCATCCAATTTGGTTTCATGAAGGATAAGGATGGTTGGTTTGACTTCCTTACACATAGAAGCGGTCAACCTCTATTTGGCTGGGCCATTAAGCCCTCTCACATTCCATGAGAGGATCTCCATTTGAAACATTTGGAATTTCTTTTCTTCTTGCCTCTTCCTTGGTGAGAGGTGGGTTTAGTTTTTTTTTAATCATCCTTGAGTTGCTCTGGAAGAGGTTGAAATAGATTAGTTTGGAGGCCATTGGCAATGTCATCCTTGGCCTCTTTTTTCGTTTTTTCAATAGTGGATGGGCGTCCTCTTTTCTTGTCACTACCCACATAAATAATAGCTTTTTTGTAACTTTGGGTGTGGATAGGGGTTAATTCTTCCTGGGAGAGGGAAGGGCTACCAGAAGGAAGAAGTTTAGAAAGGCTATGAAGGGTCAAGCATATGGATGGGCTGCAAACCCTAGGAGGGAAGGATTTGGGGACAAACAGGGTAGGAGAAGGGAAAACGGAGAGATTGGGAGAAGACACAACAAGAGAAGAGGTGAAAAAAGGTTTATGGGGGGACTACAGAGGAGAAGAAGAGCAGGGGGGCTCGGGGGAAGATGCTAGAGGAGAAGTAGCATGAGAATGCTTGGGGGGATGAGATTGGGCTAAATAGAGGGATTGAGGGGCATAAAGGGGGGGATGGAAGGTCAAAGAAGAATAAGGGGGAAAGGTAGGGAGATGGGGAGGGGAAGAAGGGCCAAACCTAGTGGGGGAGTGAGGGGAATGAATATTGGATGAAGAGGGGAAAAGTCGAGTCTGGCTTCAGATTCTTGATCAAAATGGTCAAGGTTGGCTTTGACTGACTCTGCGAGAATGCCAAAGCGGTTAGGGAAGGTGGAAATGGAACATACCTATTCCTTGGAAGAATAAGTTTGTTGGGATGCCATATTTTTACCTTTATCTTGGATTGGAGGATCTGCAGACGTATTAGAAACAATCATTGTCTTCTGAAGATGTTTGTCTTGCACATTTTGGTTGGTCGGTCTATTAGCATCAACGAAGGTTTTGGCACCAGGTTGACTGAGATGGTTCCTCAAAATATCTCTTTGATGAGATGTTGATTTGGTATTAGGGTTTAAATTCTCCTTAGCATGGTTCTCCTTTTGAGTTTTAATAGTGGGGCACTGAGCCCTTAGATATCCCTAAGTGTGGCATTCAATGCAACATGCCAATTTATTTTCATATTCAACATCCTGGTGTTTGTGAAAGGAGGCATAAATAAGGTTGACATGGATAGGCATCTCGGAGTCCAAGTTGGCATTAACACATATGCAGGCATAAAAAACTAGCTTCTAGCCTTTGTAGCTGGGTCTATGGTAACCAAATTGCCAATGGTTCGAGCAATGCCTTGAAAAATTTCCTCATGCTAGAATTGACTAGGAAGTCCATGAAGCCAGACCCAAATGGGAGTGAAATTAATGCTTTGGGTATCCGGGTCAAAATTTTTAGACCATTTCATCAAAAGTAGGCTCCGTCTACCAAAGAACCATGGTCCACCTGTTAGTATTTTGCTAGAATCCTCTAGATTGTTTAGACGTATTTGAAAAAATCCCTTGGAGTAAGCAATGAGTTCCATGCTCCCTCGTGGATGCCATTTGACATTGGCCCACCTTATAATGGCTTCCATGTTAGGATGACCTCCAATAAAATTTCCAATGAAGGAAAAGGATTCATTGGAAACAAACCTAGTCATAAGGCCATCAGGGATGACAACATTATTTCCATTGAGAATAAGTTCATCACTTAGGGGAGACGCGAGTTTAAAATTACTACAAACCTTATCCGTGAAGGACAGTGGAAAATTTAAAGACTCATATTGAGCCCCAAGAGTTTATGTTGGATTACATCCCAAACAGTTACTACAAGGAGGATGGGGGCCTCTATGAACAACATCATCAGGGGGTGGGGTAGGTCTTACATGGGATCTGATCTTGAAGCAAGATCCCCTGTTGTTATCAAGATTGGAAACCACCATATTTCTATTTGCATTAGGATCAGATTCAAATCCTCCTCCCACAGGCTCGGATCCTCCTCCAGGATCGTCCGTTGCAAGATTCCCACCTTGAAGAAATTCAAAATTTTAACCGTCTGCACTTTGCCTACTGAAGAACCACTCATATTACCTCTTTCTTCCACTACTCAAAAGAATAGCATTAGTGTTATGCTGAAAATAATTATTGGATAGTTGTTAGATTTATCTATAAAATTATGGTTTACAAATTCTTATAATGCTAAAAAAAATAAAAAATAAGAGATAATAACTCCAATTATATAAGTTCAAAATGCAACAAAAATAAGTAGTTTAAATTTGCACATGGAGCATGACTATTATAAGAACCTCTGAGTTGTTTTTTAAGCTTGATTTTCCTAAGGGTAAAATTTACTTGACATAATGAGTCAGTTATTGTTATTATTTCACTTTTTGTGAATGAAAACTAGACCTTCATAATGGCCTACTAACTAGACACTCAATTTAATAAATTTTGTGATGGTTGAAACACTCATTGGAATGTCTCGATGAGATAAAAATGAGGGGTTGATGATTTTATTATTTGTAATCATAAGGTTATATAGCAATAATATCAATGTAGTAAATGAAACAATACACAAATAATCACACACATGATAGACACTGATTTAACGTGGTTCACCCAATGTGGGCTACGTCCACGAAGAAAATATTTCTTATAAATTTACTCAACCAATCTCTTGGAAACCAATTCCCTATTACAATGTTTATGGGTACCAAACCAAAGGAGACACCAATCCCCTATGCTCAAGTTCATGGACCTATATCCACAGGAGACACCAATCCCCTCTACTCTGGTTCGTGGACCTCTATCTATTGGAGACACCAATCCCCTATGTTTTGTTTCATGGACCTCTATCCACATGAGACACCAATCCCCTCTACTATGGTTCATGAACCTCTATCTACCAAAGACCTCAATCCCCTTTACTATGGTTTATGGACCTCTATTCACAAGAGACCTCAATCCCCTTTGCTATGGTTTGTGGACCTCTATCCACAGGATATTTCAATCCCCTCTACTATGGTTTGTGGACCTCTATCTACAGGATACCTCAATCCCCTCTACTATACTCTACTACAAGACTTTACACAAGACTTGCTCAATTCTTCTTCAATACTTGCTCTAAACACTGCTCAGATCTACTTCAAGTCTACACACAAGACTTGCTAAAAAATACTTCACCAAAACCTGCTCTTAACTCTGCTCAAATCTACTCCAAGCCTACACACAAGGCTTACTCAAATCTGCTCACCAAAACCTGCTCTCAACTCTACTTAAATATGATCCAAGCCTACACTCAAGGCTTGCTCAAATCTGCTCACCAAAATATGCTCTCAACTCTTCTCAAATTTACTCCAAACCTACACTTAAAGCTTGCACAAATCTGCTTACCAATATCTACTTCTCAACTCTACTCAAATATGCTCCAAGACTACACTCAAGGCTTGCACAAATCTGCTCACCAAAACCTGCTCTCAAAGTTGCTCATAACACATACTCAAATCTGCTCATAACACATGCTCAAATATTTCCAATTCTTGAATACAAATAATTTCATATATCTTTCCCAAAAAATAGTTTAGACATATTCTACCCATAATTCATTTAACCTCTTGAACATATAGAGAATGCTATGCACTAACAAATGCTCAATATGTTCTTCACATTCATTAAGTCTGTCACTTTCACATGTCTCAAATTTATATCATTCTAAAGGTAGCTCTAGTCTAGCACTTGATAACTAACCTGGTATTTTATGAGTTGCACCTTTACTTCAAGACCAATCACAATGCTCAAGTCTTTCTCATATACTCACAATGTCAATTATAAACAATCCACAAGTCTGTTATTTTTATCTACTCACATATTCAATCATGAAGATGCACAAATTTGCTTCACAAAACTGATCTATAGCACTTGCCCTTTTATTTCCAATATCACTCAGAACCAATGCATAAGTTTGCTTTCAAAACTGATCTATAATTTTCATCAATTTGTTTCCAATTTCAAACATAAACAATGCATAGGTTTGCTTTCAAAAGCTAGTCTTTAATCCTTGTAAATTTACTCTCAATATCAATCATAATAATGCACAACTTGTTCACAAACCCTAGCACATATGTTTCTAATTTCTTTCATCAATGATGCACAACTTGTTCACAAACCCTATTACATATGTTTCCAATTTTATTCAACAATGATGCACAACTTTTCTTTCACACTCTAGCACTTATATTTCCAACAATGCACATAAAATTAATCCTTATATCTCCACCTTATGACTTGAAACTATTTTATTTCAAACAAGCCACCTTGAGAAGGAGTTAAAATAACATAGCTCTAAAACTGCCCTGATGAAGATGTGCCCTAAAAAAAAATTATCTCAAAATAACTTCCTTTCTTTGGCCACTTCAAAACAATTTAGCAAAAGTCCTTTTCAAATAATCCACATAAACCCTTCCAAAAGATGTGCACAATAATGTCCCAAAATAATGCTCTATAACCTCTTGGTTTCACAAGATAAAGCCTTTTAATAATGAACCAAATTCTTCAAAATATCATACAAAAATACAATAAAAAAAGCCTCAATACACCTTATGTCTCCTCTCTAAAATGCAACAATTACAATTTCAAAACAATCCACAATACACCTTATATCCCCTTTTATCACATGCAAAAATATCCCTTATATTTCCTCTTTATACTACTTTCAAAATAAAATTCGTCATTACGTACACCTTTATAACTCCTATTTGTAAAATAAAAGACTTTATAATACACACCCCTTATGACTCCTATTTGCAAGATAAAAGAATTTATAACATACACCCCTTATGACTTATTTTTGCAACTAATCAAAAAAACTCTATAAATACCTCACATAAAAAATTTGTTGGCGCGGATGAGAATTGATCCTCTGAACTCTAGCGCTCAAACGTCGATTGTGACCACTTGGGATAACCAGGAAGATGAGACTTCAAAAGCACATTAGCTCCTTTGTCTTCTTCTTTGTCGCGCTTCCCAAAATGTAATATGTCAAAAACTGGCATCAACAAAAATTGAACCGTGAACCTTCTCTCATGCAACGTTCTCACACAAAGCCATCAACCAGCTGGTCTACACCAGTAGGCATGTCTCAAAAGGAAACTTTTAAGGATTTATCTTGATTTTCATGCCTTCACTTCTGCCATTCGCTTGCTCACCTAAATATTATTCCCAATCGTGCATTCAATATTTCTCATCATCACAAGTGGATAAATTATTATGTATATATAATCACATATTGGTTTTAGATGACATCGACACTTTTGAAACTTTAATACTTTCATTTGAACGTTGGTGCCAAAATGCATGGTTATAATATTTAAATTTTTAATTTAAATATTATAAGGTTAACTCCCTTTTTAAACCCTTGCCATGATAAAAACCTTTAGTGGCCCAACCTTGATTTAGTGTGAATAAACCTTTGTCCTTCCTTTGAAAACCTTTGGCCTTCCTTTTATAAAAATTTGTCCTTAGGCCTTTATAAACTCTCTTTATAATATTTAAATATTATAATCCTTAAACATATTTGCCTTGCTTTCCATTTACCAACCTTGTAAACTCATCCCTTTTGAAAAATATTTTGCCATTTATACCATGCTCTTTTTGACATCAAGCCTTTGACATAAATGACAACTATTGTCATCAATCATTTGACATCAATGACAACTCAATATACTCAATATTTACACTATTTCACCTCTCATTGTTGGGAAGAATTGAGTTCAAGTACATAAAGCAAAGTCATGGCAAATATTTTTCAAAACAAAATATTAGCATCCAATTGTCCTAGTTAAATGTGGAGATGTGCATTTTCTAGGATAGGATGGATGTATACTAGAAAGAATGAATAAGTTGCCATGGCCAAATGCTAGACCTAAATTATAGGTAGTCTTATTTTATTATGTGTTATTTTCTAAGATTGTGGAAGGAATGCATCAAGCATGTCATAAAGTATTCCATAGAAATTCTATATGGAACTATCGAGTTGTATATTTTAATGACATAAATAATATGTTTTATTAATTTAAGTATGGACATATTGTAAACTCTTATTTTATTATCATAATTTTATGATACAAATATTAAAACTATGAAATTTATTACAATTATGGTTATCTTCTTTGTTATATGTGCACTTTGATATTAAAGTAAGTGTATAATAAATAAAACATCTTCCTAATTTGAGTGATTCAAACTCAATATGATATTTTTTTATTAGAAAATGAGATTTTTTTCTGTGCTCTTAGGAATATGATTAAAACTAAAACACTTTTTTGAACTTAATATGGAATCAATATGGAGAGTGGGATAAAAGCTATGCCCTAGCCAAGGTCATTGCCGAGTAGGAATAGTATCTAAAGCCAATCAATTAGAAATGCCCTTGTCTAGTGTAGACACCAAATCCTAGCCACTCATTATCCACTCATCATCATCAAATCACATCCATTCATCACAACCAAGGCCATTTATTTATTTATATATATATATATATATATAAATATATATATTTATATATATATTTATATTTATATTTATTTATATTTATTTATATTTATATTTATATATTTATATATGAATAAATCTCAGTCGCTCATCATGATTTAATCATGTCCTCATATTCAATGCAATCCATGTCACTTATCAAGTTGCAATCTCAGTCGCTCATTATGTTTTAATCTTGGTCGCTTGTTGTTGTCATCGAAACCCTAACATGAATCAAGGTCAATCATAAAATATCATTTACTTGTCATGAATGTCGATCGAAGATCTTGAGAGGTCAAACATTTTGTTATCACATTTGCCATTTGCATTCAAACAAACCCTAGCCACTTCCATATCCATCGTTCAATACTCGAGATTCTGTGAACCATATTTGAAAACCGTAGAGCATCTAATCCAACCCACAAATGCCTTAGGGCATTCCCCAAATGCTGCAAAGTATTTCTAGCATGTTGTAGGACATCCATAGTAGTCTATGAACGCTCCAAGGTATTTTCCAAATATCGTGTTGCATCCACCGAGCCCTTGGATGCTTTCGGGTGTTTGTGTGACCTTAGATTGAAATAGCAAAAATGTAGATCCAACGATTTAGGTATTGACATGTTTATTGGTTGTTTTTTATTTATGTTTCCTACATTTTGTTTATATTTCACAAGAATTGCACTTAGGGTTTTGTAGATCTGCATTTTATAGAGGGCCTCACATAGTGGAGCCCTCACATGTACTACTGATCTATTTTGTGGCTTGTTTGTATGTAGGTGTAGGAGACATTTTTATTGATATTTGTTGCAGCTTGGAGTGGCCCCATAGTGGATACACAAGCCCACTCAACCCTTGTTTGGAGTGAAGAATATCTGAAGACACCGCAATCAATTGATCCAATAAGAGGGTTTTACCCCTTTGTTGTAATTATTGTATCAAAACAAGCAATATTTTTGTAACCCCTGATTTGGGGTATATTGATGTATAAGAGTGGAGATCAAGGCTCCCTAATTTAATAATATATGAGAGCATTCATTTCATGTGTATATTGTTGTTTGTTTTGATTCATTGTTATTACTGGTGTTGATCATTTTTGCTTTACAAAATGGTGATCATGGTGGGACTCCCAAGGGTTTCATTTTTTGATTTACCTTGTCATATCTTGATTTGTTGATCTAAATTTTCTATTTTTAATATAATTTTTCAAAAATATGATTGCGTAAAAATCATGAAACCTAAAACTAGGGTTTTTTGAAGTTGTGGGGGTTTGATCTATGCTCACGTAGATGTCATATCACGTCCGGGGGATTCCACAGTGCATCTGGGAGATGCCACAGATTATCTTGGAGATTCAGCACTACGTTCAAGATATTCGACATCACATCTATGAAGTTGAGGGGAGAGTACATAAGGCTTCCTAGTAAGTTGTGTTTAAACCCTAGCTACATTTTTTTGTTTTTTAAAAGAAAAAATTATTCATCTTTACGTTTTTAAAAAGCAATACACCAAGCATTCTTAGGCATCCTAGGCATCTTAGGCATTTTTTTACAAAGAAATTTAAAAAAAAAAAAAAGTGTATTTTACGGTAGCATTTTTTTGTTTACGAAAAAGTCATATAGACTGCATTTAGGGGTAGATATGCACGTGCAAATACATTTTTAGGTGCATTATGTTTTTTAAAATCATCTTAGTCTATTTCTGAATCTGTATGTCAAAAATATTGTAAGGTTTATTTAGAATTCACTAGATGCATTTGGCTCAGGTTTTTTGTTATTTATGGTGTTCTATTTGCTACTTCATTTACCTTGTGTTCTTTTACTTATGTTTTAGGCAATAAATTTGAAGTGCATACTAGCTACATCGTAAGGTAGTATTTTATTTGTATTTTAATGTTCAATAAAATACCATAGAGAATGAAACCTTTAAAAATAACTCCACACACTCCACTCCACTTTTAACATCAGCAGGTTGGATTTCATCACCAATCATTGATTGATACCAGTGATGGTGGGATTCATCTCCATCCACTGGATCACCCCCTAGACACCCTAGTAGCCCCAAGTGAGTGGCTTTTTGGACTTCATCACCATAAATTTTCCTAGTTTTGGGTGCACCTGAAGTGGATAGGTTTAGTGAGCCCCTTTATCACAGGGCTCTTGAAAATAATTACTGGATGTAGTTGTCGTTCTTGTGCATGCCTTAAATGTGTGGGTTAAGAAAAAGTGAGGCTTTGTTGGTAGCAGTACATTAGACAACACAACTCCTTCAGGGGTTTTTTTGTTCCCATAAGGTTACCTTGAGCTAATCATCCCTTAGGAAGCTATTTTTCAACCATTCATAATTCATCCTTCATCATAAGGATGGGTTCGAATACACCCTCTTAGTTGTATTTCATCATTCACCTTGCATAGTGGTTTTAGGCTTAGGAGTCTTAACATAAAAACACACAAAACCCAATATATATATATATATATATATATATATATATATATATAATAAAAATATCAAAAACTTTTGCAAAGACATATGACACACTTGTTTGCTTGATTTGTGTGTTTGTTCATTTTTATTGTAATTACACTTTCACACACACACACCCCTCACATTTGTTATCCCAGCCTACTTATAGCTTATGGTATTGATCCAAAATCAAGCCAGAGCCATGATTCAGGTACCCACTAGCCAACCAATTTCATCTATGGAGTGCTCCACTCCTTTCCCAATCACTTTTGTGGCTAACCCAACCAGTGTGGTACACACAAGACATTTTGACTTTTCTGTTGGACCTTCTCACATGGTATCCACTTTGGATGAAAATGTGATGCAAAGGACTATCCATAATTCTATTCCTAAAATTGAACCATCCACACCCACTGATCATCGCATTACTTATATATATTGTGATGTTATTAGAGCCTATTTGAGACCAACCAATCCAGTTCTAGAACCCCTCAACATTCCACATCGATTTGTTCCTACATTTTAGAGGGAACCTTCACATCCATACTAAGTCTTCACTAATCCCATATTTGAGGTTATCTTTGTACCTCCATATCAACCTTTCCCATCATCATTTAGCCAATGCACTTCCCTTCCATCCAATTACACCACCATCCATTCCAACCCACTCTATGAAGTACAAGCTAATATTGATTCATAGATACCTTCATCTATCCCACACACATCATCTAGGTTTGTTAATTCAACCTAGCATGACATTCCTTATTTAGTTGTGATTACGTTCACAAATTACCCTCTGCCAACCTCAACTCATTTTACAAACACTCACAACACATCAACCTCCATCCCCCATGCAATCGTTCAACCCACATCTGCTACTACCATACAACAAGCATAGCAACACTTAAATCAATTACTTGATAACGCCCATAAAAATATCCATGCTTTTTTGTAACAATAGTCACAGGTAGAATATTTCAAATCTCAATCCATTCCCAACCAAAATATATTTTTCACCTCTGATCCATCTTGGGTATCACGATATCCTATGATCACAATACCTAGACCTTCATCCAACCACATCAATTCCATTACCACCATCCAACACACTCAAATCCCCCAAACTCCATCTCCACCTCATCAACACCAATCATTTCATAACCAATTCCAACAAAACATCCAACACCACCACATACCCACAACCATCAATCCATTGGCCAATAAAAATCTCATTTCATCCCAACAATTCATCACCCAACACACACCACCCACATACACCCATCATGCAAACCAAGGCTTCCAAACATAGATGGAAGATCCTAAAATTCAAGCTTTACAAAAATAAATTTATAACTTGATCATGCATACACCTAGTATAATGTACTAGAAACCCACTCTGAGATAGTTGGTCAATCACCCAATTCATCCTTCGGTACCATCATCACCTTATCCTACCGATTTTACATTACCAAAGTTTTATAAATTCAAAGGGGATGAGGACCCTAGAGAGCATATTAGTGCATTCATCCATACATATTTTAGAATCCAAGAGAATGATGCCTTATGCTCTAAACTTTTCACAGTGTTTATACATTTGAACAATTGACAGAAAAATTCTTAGAAAGGTTCTCCCTTAATGTTAGAAATAAAACTACCCTGACCAACTTGTATAATCTTAGAAAATTTGAAGAAAAATCAGTCTATGACTTTAGAAACAGTTGGAGAGTAGTCATTACCAAATTTCCATTCATCCTCCCAATAGAATAATTAACATGAATGTTCAAAAGGAGTTGTCTAGAACCTATCTCCTTGTTGCTTTAGTTACAACAATATAGAATATTTGATGAAGCTCTTGCCCAAGCCCGAGTTATCAAATAAATCAATATTGAATAGGGTGAGATTAAATCCAAAATGAAAGAATAGCAAAACAAGGGCTAATCCAAAGGAAACTATAGTGTCTAATCAAAATCTGGACAAGTGAATCAAGTGGTCTTGATTCAACCAATAATGACTCAACAACCCCAAGTCCATCATAAAAAACAATCATCATCACAACAACAACCGCAACAAGTGTCATATCAAGCGGTTCCACCCCCACAAAAATTGTAAAACCCAACGTCAACTATGGAAAATAATCAACACCAAAAATCTATTCGGCAAACTCACAATTACACACCACTACCCAAGTCATATGCCTCCATATTTTAAATGTTTTATGATACACATGCAATCACCTTTCCAGAATTCAAACTCAAGGATCTGACTAAATATAGTAAGGGTTATAAGGAGCATTTGTTATGTCCCTTCCATCACCAAAAGTGCCATGACATTAATAATTGTTTTTCAATTAAATACGTAGTTTTAGACCTGCTAGACCTAGGGGCCATTAAGTTGGATAGTCCCTTAGTACAACAAAACCATAACCTTGGTATTTACCAAACCCCACTTCCTCATCATGAGGAAACATAACAAACAAAAGGGGGATCAAATCCTATACATCCTTCTAACCAAGTCAACCATGTGCAACAATACCAAGGTTTTGTGGGTGCTATTCACATAATAACCCAAGGTAAATAAAGCACAAATCATCAAAATGAATAACCTTAAGTAGTTCAATCTCCTATGGCACCACCAAAAACTATGTATCCACAACCCATTCATATTTTCACCAATTCATCTCAACCAACTCACCTTCCAAGCTATCCATATCAATCCATTCACCTTCAAAGTCATCCACCATGACCTATCATCACACTAAGCAGTCGACTAATAAATAGTCTCATATTGGCTTCAACCATATTATCAATCTATGAGCTTATACAACAATCCCCCTCATATCTTGAGGTATTTATGGAGACCTTGAAATCCTTTGAGCTTCAAACTCATGACTCTAATTCCTTCAACAATTTCATGGGGAGAATTCGAACATGTATGGAGCCTTCTATCGTATTTTGTGATTTTGATATCAAATCAATATCATTAGAATCACCAAATCCTCCACTACACATCATGGCACAGGTTTATAGGAAGCCTTTTAAAAGATTATTAATTGACACCGGCTCATTGATCAACAATATTACCACTTCAGCACTCCACCATCTCAATATTCCACCTTCCTACATCACCAAATCCACCTTCATCTTGCGAGCGTTAAATGATGCTTTATGTTCTATAGTTGGCACTATGGTCTTACTCATACAAGTGGAGGTCAAGATGTTGCACATCATGTTCCATACACTAGAAGGGGCCATGGCCTACAATGTACTCCTTGGATGCATTTGGATAAGGGAAATGAAATTTGTTCCCTCAACACTATACCAATGTTTGAAATATGTACATGAGGGACAAATACATTGCATTCCTGCAAACATTGAACCATGCAAATACTGCAATTTCATTTCCAACTCATACGAGTCCTCACTTCCATCCACTCACTTGCCCTTAATTCCATTAACCCCACCATCAACTTCACATCATAATACCTCATTCAAAGCACTTGTGCTAGGGGAACTTCCCAGAACTGATCCACATAAGACCTCCATTTCCACACCCCAACCTTCATCACAACTGACAACATGTACATGTGATCGGATCCAATCATCATCCCCAAAATCCATACAAGGGGGACATCCCTCCACATCATCCACATCACCAATTACAATGCATTCATCATCATCCACACAACCTACTTCACAGGCACCCACCATCATTTCATCCATACTGGAATCACCAGTCATCCATAAAATTCCTCATCCAAACCCATCTTCACCATTATTAACCAATGTCTCACAAGTCAATTTGAAAAATTGTGATATGTCATTCCAACATACATCTATCCCTTAATTCAAGCCACAAGCCACTCCTGAGGCCCACATCTCCATATCCAATTCACTCACATCATCATCCACACAAGTTGAAGTCCATCTCGCTAGCCCTAGCATTGGCGAGTATGTGGTTCAAGATGTCACAATCACACCGTTCAACATCAAAACTATCAATAATTATGGTCATCCATGTGATTCACCCCTATCCATAGGAGCAGTGTACAACATGGTTTCATACCCAAATAGAATTCATTTTGTATATGGGGGGATCGATTCATCATCTGATCCACTTCCCTAAAATGAACCTAAGCAACCATCCTATACCAACCTCAAAAACATGAGCAATCCTGATTTCCCATCTTGATATTTTTGTTGGATTAACTGGTAAGGATATGGCTTAGGACAACATGAACAGGGTATGCATGATATCATTAAACCTTAATATCGAGAAGCACATGATCGTTCTAGTCTAGGATACAATCCATAATCTGCCACTTCCTCTTTTGAAAGAGCCTTTCAATGATTCAATCTACATCATGAAGAAAAAAACAATGATAACGATGATTCTAAGGATGAATCATATGAGAAATATGATGTAATATCGATTGCCTCAGATGAATCCAAAGAAGAATCAAATCCCAATCACTCCATTCACCGAACAAGATGAGCACTATCTCATAATATTCCCCATCCATCAGTCCATATTCTATTTACTCCTCCCAAGGGAGTGAGCTAAGCCAATTGGTGAACCACCACTACCACCTTGACCACCTCATTGAAAACATGATGTAAAAAAAAAATTACATTAGAATTTTGCATTTGCATATCCTGGTCATTTGCATTGCTTGCTACTATCCAGGTTCTCAAGGTTCATTCATCAACTCCAAGGTACAATAAAAACCACCTTTCACATCGCAACCACCATTCTCTAAACCATACGAGTTGTGGCTTAGTCAAGTAAAAGAATTCCTCAATTTTGGAACACTCCAATCAGATATGTCAAAAATTTCCGAACACACTTTCCAGCATAAGGTAGCCAATTTCACTCTCTTGGGGGACATGTTGTATAGACATGGTTATGATGGAGTCCTCCTTTATTTTCTTGAGCCTGTAGAGGCACAACAAGCCATATCAGAAGCTCATGATGGTGCTTGTGGTGGTCACTTTAGTGGAATAGCCATTGCAAAGTGTATTTTACACATGGTTTATTATTGGCCCACCATGAAAAGTGATTGTTGCACTTATGTCAAGAAGTATTAGAAATGCCAACAACATGCTAATTTAACTCATGTGCCATCACAAGAATTACAACCCATTCAAAATATTTGATCTTTTTCACAATGGGATTTAGAATTTATTGGTAAAATCTCACCTCCTTCCTTAGGACAACACACATTCATCATCACTACCACTAAGTATTTCAACAATGGGTTGAAGCAATTCCTCTAACTATCATGATAGGACCTCGAATTATGGAGTTTATACTTCAACATATCATCTGTCATTTTGGTATTTCCTCGAAGATAATCTCTAACAATGGCAAGTCTTTCAAAAAAAGATATTCGAGCACTTTATGACAAATATAATATCCAACATAGTTTCTCGACTCCTTACTACCCATAAAAAATGGACAAGTTGAGGCAACCAATAAGACATTGATCACTATTCTAAATAAATTAGTCAAAGAAAATCATCGAGATTGGCATACTCAAATTCCCTTACCATTATGGGCTTATCAAACGAGCATTTGCATGCCTATCAGGGCAACACCATTATCATTGGTCTATGATGCCAAATTAATCATACCTCTTGAGCTTAAGATACCATCACTATGCATTTCATTATAGGAATTCATAGATGATGATACTGTTAGACAAGCACGCCTTGACCAACTCATGCTCCTTTATGAAAGATGAATCAATACCTTAGAGCACTTACGAGTATATCAAAATTGTCTAAAGCATACCTACAATGCCAAAGTTCATATACATGAATTCCAAGTAGGAGATCTCATCCTCAAAGAAAATCAGTAAAACACCAATGCATTATCACATCTTCATGATCAATTTATGGCTAATTGGTTAGTTCCATACATTATCAAACAAAAGGTGGGTCAAGGAATATATAGGCTTGCCAATCTAGAGGGAGTAGAAGAGCCCAAGCCATTGAAAATTATCCACTTGAGAGTTTTTTATGCTTAATGTGACCTATATATACATATATACATGGCTAAAAAAAAACACAAAAGCATCATTCATCCGCACTTCATTCCATACACCCATTTTGCATAATCACTTTCATGTCATTTCGGTGCATTTCATCCACCATATTAGTGGTCATTTGTGTAGTTTGAATAATTGTTAATCCAATAAGTTTTGTCACCTTAATCAGGGACACTTTTGATTTCACATCCATTGCATTTCATCATTTCATAAGTCATGTCATAATTTGCCATAAAATTCCATCACCCTAGGTGGTTTTGGTTACTCAAAGACTCCTAGTGTTTCAGGAAACCTCCATTGCAGGTCAAGTTTTCTCTAGGACCAAAGCACATTTTCACTAAGAAAATATTAAATTTTGTGAGTTGACTCTAACATTCTTGAATCAAACACATACAACACCAATTAAATACATCTTGTGTCAAAGAGGTATAACACCATGATTGGGTTGAAACTCAAAGAAAAAAAGTCATATTTGCTTGTCCCATTATGCACATAGTCCAAAATCAAAACAATGGTCTTCACTGCTAACAACACTTTCAAATAAAATAATTAGTAGTAAGGATAGGGTAAAATTCTCATCACACATCGGTTGAGAATCTGATTCCCCAAAGCTCTAATTCTTTTACAAATCACACACCATAAATCTCCAAGTAGTAAGGATAGCACTACATTTCCATCCAGATGGTTATATAATTTGATTCTTCAAAGCTTAAATATCATTTCATTGGACTATGGATATAATATCCACTGAGGCTATAGATGCTTGACTAGTAGTGGAGTACGCTTATGTATGACAACACATCTCTCTTGAACAGATCTCTGATCGCACATAAGGACAAGCTAGCTTCTTGGTCCTCTCCATGATAGTTTTCATCTCACTTTACTCAAGATGGGTAAATGAATTCACTTGCACACACATCAGTTCTTGATTGACTTGAGTCATCACCATGCTTATGATTGGTAAATAAACATTCATTGCACACATTTGGTATTTGATATATTCGATAGAACTTAATGAGTTTGTTCAAAATAACTAGGATGTTTGAGTCTCTATAAAGTAATTCTAGATCAATTACTCATAAGTCAAAACATCGCATCCATACCATAGTCACATCACTACGAGTCTTCCACTTCATATCCCACCATTATATGTCATTGTCCCTGATTAAGCAACAAAGATAAAAATGGTCAAGCAAACTCTAAACTACTACAAATAATAATTAGAGAATTAGTTCACTTGCATTGTTATCAGAAAAGCATATACATTGTCATTACATTATCATCCATCACATCGTCTACACATGCATTCACACATACATTCACACAAAAGTCATACACAAAAGAAAATCCATGTATATATACATATAAATATTGCCTGTACAAATTATGTCTTAAGGTTGTATACAATGGAGCATTAAGAATCATATATAAAAGTGCGCCAAGAGGCACTAGCTAGATTTTAAAGGCAAACCCCTATGATCTTGATGGGTCAGGACCCCAAGGAATCCTATAATGAGAGTCACTATACCCAAAGTCACTACGCCTAACAAATCCTGATACAGATGAGGAAGGTCACACTGATAACCCAATGACATGCTACATAAGGTAATCCTCAAGCTCTTGAATGTATCCATATTGAGATCAAAATCATGACACGTCCTATATTTGATAAACATCCCTCCATGCCAGCTCTACCTAAAGCCTAGCTATTGCATCCTTACCTCCACCTATCATAGTTCATGCCTCCAGCTCTGTTTATAGCCGAGCATTATCGGTATCCTATGCTGCCATAACTGCATCTTGCTCCACCACCATCCATTAGAGTGGATCTCGCTCCTCAACCAGGCTATATCGCTTAGCCTAGAGCTCAACCCACTCCTCACTCTGACCAGAAGATATCAACAAAACCTCATCCATACCACCCCCACCCTCACCATCTCCTCAAATATCAAGAGGTTGATTTGTTGTGGCCCTCGACTATCTCCCTCCACTATTAGATTTATGATGTCTTTGACATTAGGGAGTCTCCTCTACCTCAATTTCCACATCCCCATCATTGCGACTACCCTCATCCACCACCTGAATCGATTCATATGGAGGCTAAGAAGTAAACTAGGAATCGTACTCCATTTTGGTCCTGACATTTTCCACATTTGGGAGATCCATCTCCTTGTCATCCTCATACTCCACTCACCATACCTCAGCATAGGGTAAGCTTAGCTCATTAGCTCGATGTGTGTATAGTACTAGAGCATCAAGGACCTCCCATCGTATCCCAAACTACTGTATCACCCATGATAATTGGATCAGCTCCACCTCACTACCATGTCGACCAACCACCCATCTAACCTACCTAATCTACCATAGTTGCTCTCCATCAACGGGTCACCTAGCATCTCACCATGGTCACCATTACGCCTGATTCAGTGTCAACCCTATCCACATATCTCTGTACTCCTAGTCACTATGACCATGATGACTTGACTATATCTCCTCAGCTTCCTACCATCTCAATGCATAGGGTTGATCCCTACCCCACTCATAGGGTAGTGTCACAACCCGTTTTCCTTAACCCTTTCAAGGTATAGTAATTGATCATGGGGATCAATTAATACCCATATAAGGGGTTGCTAACCCTAAATATTACTACAAAACTCTAATTAGGGGATTTTGTAGGAAAGTACTTGGGTTTGATATTAATTAATCATGTTGGATTAGATTAAATGCATTAGTATGAATGCAAATTAGGTGTCCAATTCTGATTGGATCAAATTAGGCACTAGGATTATTTAAATGTTGAATGAATATTTTAAACACCTCATGGCCTAATATGTTTAGTGGGAATAAAAGAAATATTTTTTCCTCTATTTTAAATATGGTCAAGAATATAGGATGTTGGCCATAAATGGGTCACAAAGACAAGAAGGTGCATGCACCCACCTATTTTGGACCTTTCCTTAAATTAAAAAATGAATACATTGATTACCAATAACATGAGGGGGGTGAGAATTAATAAAATAACACCTCTTGCATAATATTTTAATAGGCCACTAGTGGGCTCATGAGAGGTGTTCTCCTACTATAAATAGAGAGCCTATTGAGAAGAGAAGGGGGCTAGGAAGTCTTGATGCCTAGGGAGTATGCTCTCCACCTTGGTGGATCAGAAACTAGAAGGTTTGAAAGATTTCCTAGTTGAAGAAAGAGGTATTTTGGAAGACTAGAAGGAGCCAATTCTTGAGGAGAAATATGAGGACTCGAGAAGCAATGGAGGAAAGTTAAGAAGGAGATGGATCAGGTTGGATCCTTCTTGCCTTTTATTTCAACATTGTTGAACAAGGATATTTTGTAATTGCTATCTTAATTGATTATTAGGTGATTGCTAGTCCTCTTAGACTTCCTTGAATGCTTTGAAATTATCTTTGATTTAATTAAAGTTTACCTTTAACTATTCCATGAAGCTTAAGTGCTATACTTTGGAAAATCGTTGAGTAATTACCTTGTTTTATAATGAAGAATGGTTTAGAATTAACCAATGAAGTTCGGCTAATATACAGTCTAGGTTATAAAAGACCTTGATTAAATACCTTGATATAATCATGGATTTCCTAGCATTAACCATTGAAGCTTGGTTCATATATTTGTAAAGAGCTTTAAAAGACATTTGGCTTATACATTCTGTTCAATACCTATAAGAGATACAGGAACCAGTAGAAGGATGAAGAGCTAGTTCCTGTGTACCTTTGACTCTTCGGAATAAGACTGGTGGACTAAGAAATTTTACAAAAGAAAGACAAATAAAAAAACAATCATTATTTATACCCTCTGTGAGTTTTGAAACCGCGACATCCAGGCCATAGAGCCTTAGCACTAAGTCAGTGAGAAACTAAGAAGGGGAAATATTGTATTAACCTTTCTTTGAAGCACATTGGTCGATGAATTCTTGGTGGATAGGATCCATAGTGAAGACGATATCCTTTTGGCCGAATCAAACTCTAGCATGGGTTGATTAATGGAGTATTCACAGTGATAAAACTAGTGTTGTCTCCATTAAAACCCTATGCTCCTACCTAACCTCCGGATGATTGCACAAAATATTACAATGTGACTCAAGGACCCTTGGTTCGTTGAAATTTGTGAGGGCAGTAGCTCTGTGTTTCGCGTAGGGTTCTAGTCACAAAATAATATTTGCACCATAAAATTATTGATGTTGATCACGTGTTTTATCTAAAGTTCAAAGGCACGAACGAGTTGGATATGTATAAATCCTTAAGCTTAGTTTAGGGGGAATTGGTATGGATTTGCGTGTCTAGGAGCATCTGATCTACGCGTGGGAAGTCACAGGTAGGAATGTCATACCGGCCTTCCTAAATAGATATTCCACATCAATGAGGTGGTAGGTTCTTGGCATGTTAAAAGACAATGCTCTCCTTTATTTATACAACCATCACTCGATGGTCATCGAGTGTTGTCGAAGAGACCTCGCTCTTGCATTGGTTGGTGATGATAGGACAGGTGGGGCATTGTCATTAAGCTAGGGCATGTTCTATTTGCTAGGATGAACACCATATGGACTCATTCGATTGGTTCAAATAGATCGCCTGACTGTGTTGACCCCTACTTAGCAGTTGCATCAAACTTGAGTCATGTGTTGTCGGTCTCGTTGACCACACCATTGTGTTGTCGGTCTCGTTGACCACACCATCCTGGTTTGATGGCTTGTCGACACCCATTTTGGCTTCAGATAAAGGTAAAATATTATTTGTCGACACCCATTTTGGCTTCAGATAAAGGTAAAATATTATTTAGTAAGACTACGACTGTGGAAATATGGCCTAAGGAAGGAGTAGGTAAAATATTTTCATTCGAGATCTTAACTGTCTCCACTAACCTTAAGAAGGTATAGGCTAAAATGCCTATTGTTTAAAGTAGTAAGACTATGGCTACCATCCTAAATCATAATTAAAGAGTTAGTTAATCATGTGATCATTAGAAAGTAAGAAGGAAAGAATTAAGGAGAATGCATTAAGATATTTTGAGAATTTAATTCTTTTGAGATTATGGAAAGAGAATTGAAGGTCTAGAGGGTAATTTTGGGTATAGATTACTCTTAGGTTAATAAATAAAGCCCTTGGACTAGGGAATTGATGGTTTTATGTAATAGACTAAGAGAATTGAAGGTCTAGAGGGTAATTTTGGGTATAGATTACTCTTAGGTTAATAAATAAAGCCCTTGGACTAGGGAATTGATGGTTTTATGTAATAGACTACTCAAAGGTATTGTTTAAAGTTAGTATGTTTAATTGGAGGAATTGGAATAGTAAATGCCTTGCTATTCTAATGATAGTAACTCTGCCTTGTTATTCCAAAAGAATTGTAATGGGTTTTGTTAAATATTAAAAGTTATTACCTTGCTATCTTGAAGGATTGAGTTGGATTTTCAATAAATATTACAACTATGCCTTACTAGCCTAAAGAGTTGTATTGGATTAAAATATCTATGATGAACATTAAGACTTTATAGTAAGGAAGGAGTTGATTATAGTTTAATCACTCGATTATTTGGATAGCAAAGAAAGGAATCTAGCTATGGGATGACTAAGTTAGAATGAATGAATAAAGACCTTTGAGAACTAATTCTCGAATTTATTGGTGGTAAAACCTGGAATGCGATTGAGATTAGGAATCCAATTTGGTAAGACATTGTACCAAATATTAGAGGATGTAGAAATTCAATCAAGAATTAGATATGGTGGCCCTAATTGATATTTGGAATAAATAATCCCAACAAGGATCCATGTACGGGAGCAATTTTTGGTAGAAATATGGAGGTTATGAAACCTAATTGATAAAGTGAATTTTACCAAAAATGTGGGAAATTATGCAATCATGATAAATTAGGTGGAAGGAACGAATGTTTATGGATTTAAAGGTATGGGACTTTAAATCCATCATGCAAGGGATTGATTATAAATCAATCATGAAGAATGAATTTGTAAATACATTCTTAAGGGAATTTATAGTGTTCCCTCTAAATTCTATGAGACTTCTCCAAAATGTGACTCCAATGATCATCATAAACTTACGAAAAAAAATTAAAATTCATATGATGACTTAGAGAAAGGAATTAGTAGATTCCTTAATTGCATCATAGATTTTAAAGGAACATATGGATTCCTTATTGGTATGAGAAATACCTTAATGTTATAATGATGACTTAGATAAAGGAATTGGAAAATTTCTTAATTGCATCATAAACTTGAAATGGACAAGTTGTATTCCTTGACTTGTATTGATTAAAAGGGATCTGTAGATGCCCTTCTATAATTGTAATCTTGACATCTTAAGTTTATGAATATGAGGAAAGCACATATTTTGGAGGTTGGGTTTATTCCCCATGAGGGTTCCCAGGATAAACAATGTGTCTCTTATTTATAGTTTGATTTGTTAAATCTTGTGCATATTGGTATTACTTTCAATGATATGAATGAATGTTGTATTTGGTTTTTCATGAGATGATGTTTAAATGTTAATTGCTTATGATGGAATATGCTATGTAAACATGCAATGTTAATGGAATAATGTTACAAGTAAATGCAATTGTGTTACTTAATATTTTATGGATAAAGAGCTATGAATTAAGATTGTTACTCTTATCTCATGATATTGTAATTAGATGATGATACTATGGGTTTATTAAATATGTATGATGATTAATTCTGATTATTTTATAAGTAAACCTAACCAATACCTTAATGAATAAACTAAAGGGCAAAATGAACATTCAATTAAATAATGGTATGGGACTTTAGTTAATATATAACTGGAAACTTACTTATCCGTTGCAATATCTTCATCTAGATCATAAATATGTCCATCACTCGTGATTGACTAGTGAGATACGATTAAAAAAAAATCTGAACGATTGAGTAGTGACAACGAGGGTTGTTACAGGTAGACCTACAAGATGAGCTATACTAAAATTCTCTCCCTAAATCTAAAGTAGCACATTGTAGCCCAATATATTTCATCCCTACATCTTCATCTCATACAACTCCATGTATGCTTGAGATAGCAAAGTAGGCATCCAAGCATACACCCAAGGCTCATCAATCATATCGAATACCAATCAAATCATGTTCTAGGGTAACCGACATTCGGTGCTATTAGACACCAACACATTAGCCAACAATAATATGCCATAGGTTGGCAGTGCCTCCAACTACCCCTGCATGTACATCTCTAAATACCTGATGCCACCATAATTGATCTTCACATCCCTCCATCCATCACTAAAAATTTGACTCATATCATATCCCTTATCGTGTCCAACTCAGACACGTAGCCCCTTCATAGGTATACAGAAGATGCGATACACATCCTCAAGCATCATGGTCATATTCCCTATCGAGAGCTAGAAGGTCCCCTTGTTCAGGTACCCCTCAGTAGCTCTCACCACCTCAATCCATGCACATCCATCTAATCCCACATGCTCCAGCTACTCCTAGTCGGTCTTCTGCAGTGCCTTTCTCACCCCTGATAGAATAGGTGAGAATCGATGTCGAGCCTCCAAGATCCTCAACTACAACATAAAACAAAATCAAATGCACATAATAATCTCATCCATTGCAAAAAAAAAATTGAAAAACATTGTAAAATCAAACAAGAGGGCTAGAAGAACTTACCTTCACCACCCGTGCATCCACTCCCTCCATCAACATCGCCACACTCTCTCACTCTCCTCTCAACTGTTGCTTCTCAAACTCTCAAATGCAAGAATGAAATACAAATTTACTCCAATAGACCTTTTATAGCTGATATAGTGTGCCTAGATGCCCTAGGGCATCTTCTAGGCACGCTCAGACATCACCCTATGTTTACAAACTGGTAGATGCCCTCCCATGTCTATGTAGATATGGACGCAGACCGACGTTTATCTTCAAAATGCTGCAAAGGGTTTCAAAAGGGCCTCAAAACATAGCAAACAAAATCCACCCATGCATTCATTACATCATCTCATTACGTTTTGTGATAACATGGATTGATTTGGGCATCTATTTTTTATTGCGACCAAAAGTCATGAAAACACCTAAAATGCTCCAAAACATCCCAAAATGATCTAAAATTTCACAAAACTACCAAATCCACTATTCCAATCATTCATTACATCATTACATCATATTTTGTGATAACATGGATTTATTTGGATGTTTAATTCTTGATTGCGACCAAAAGTCATGAAAATACCCCAAACTGCTTCAAAATATCCCAAAATAGTTCTAAATTTCACAAAACTATCAAATTCACTCATCGATGCATTTACATCTTCATTCAACATTGTCAAATCCACTCATCAATGCATTTACATATTCATTCAACATTGTCAAATCCACTTACATTATCAAGTGAACCTCGTATCTAGTGATTTAATCTATTCCCCTAGCGATTGCAATGATTGGTTATCCATGCAATTTGATAGGATGGGCATATCACCATAAGTATGCTAACTCAAATCATTATCCAGTGTCATCTTGTTTAAAAACAAGATCATTTTGGTCCCTCATTTCTCGAGTGAGACTGTGTTTAGACTAATTTTCTCAATGTTGTTATTGATACCCTTTTTGTGGGGTTACAAATACGAAAAAATTCCTACTTCATAATTTTTTTTATTAAGGAACATGTGGGATCACTAGGTAGTGAACTCGGTTCCTTTACTTCATCATTTACTTTGCATTTCAATGATGCCAAAAGATATTTTTCAATAGCACAAAATCACCCCAAACTTGGGGTAACCAAATTTGACTTTGATTTCTAACATCAGGATACATCACATGCATCCATTGCATCATCCAAATCAAAAACCCTATTCTATTTGGGAAAAAGTAGAGTCAATCAATCCATCACAATCCCTATCCTACCAAGGAAAATACAACATCATCCAATCAAAAACCCTTTTCTATTGGGGCAAAACCAAAATCAATCAATCCATCACATCCATTGCATCATACACATCCATTGTACCCATCACATTCATTGCACCATCCACATTCTGTCAATTAGCTCGTGAGATTCATTCTTCACTCATTCACCAATTAAGGGGGTAAGCTACAACCACAAATTTTTTAGAATCTTCTTGCACACTAAGGAAAGAGTCCATTCCATTAAAACATGTGTCTCTTATTTTTGCACCGCATTGTATTTCATGCAACATGATACAAAAAGGGGCATCTATAGACACCAAATCCTAGCCACTCATTATCCACTCATCATCATCAAATCACAACCATTCATAATTAGTTTATATATATATATATATATATATATATATATATATATATATATATATATATATATATATATATATATATATTTATTTATTTATTTATTTATATATAAATATTATATATATATATGAATAAACTTGAGTTGCTCATATTTTAATCTTGGTCACTCATTCAATGTAATCTGTGTTACTTATCAAGTTGCAATCTCAGTCACTCATTATATTTTAATCTTGGCCGCTTGTTGTTGTCATCAAAACCCTAACATGAATCAAGGTCAATCATAAAATATCATTCACTTATCATGAATGAGGATCGAAGATCTTGAGAGGTCAAACATTTTGTTATCACATTCACCCTTAACATTTGTACAAATCCTCGCCACCACCATATCCATCATTTGATCCACAGAGCTCTTGCAAACTAGATCTAAATGTCGTAGAGCATCTGATCCAACCCACAAACACCTCAAGGAATTCCTCTAACACTGCAGAGTGTTTTTAGAATGTTGTAGGGCATCTATATATATATATTTATTTATATATAAATATTATATATATATATGAATAAACTTGAGTTGCTCATATTTTAATCTTGGTCATTCATTTAATGTAATCTGTGTGACTTATCAAGTTGCAATCTCAGTCACTCATTATATTTTAATCTTGGTCACTTGTTGTCATAGAAACCCTAACATGAATCAAGGTCACTCATATAATATCATTCACTTATCATGAATGTGGATCGAAGATCTTGAGAGGTCAAACATTTTGTTACCACATTCACCCTTAACATTTGTACAAATCCTCGCCACCACCATATCCATCATTTGATCCACAGAGCTCTTGCAAACTAGATCTAAATGTCGTAGAGCATCTGATCCAACCCACAAACACCTCAAGGAATTCCTCTAACACTGCAGAGTGTTTTTAGAATGTTGTAGGGCATCCACAACAGTCTATGAATACTCCAAGGCATTCACCAGTTATAGCATTGCATCCATCGAGCCCTCATATGCTTTCGGGCATTAGTGCGACCTCAAATTGAACCAATAGAAGTGTAGATCTAGTGATTCAGGTATTGACAAGGTTATTGATTGTTTCTGATTTACGTTTTCCTGCATTTTATTTATATATTTCACAAGCATTACACTTAGATTTTTGTAGATGTATATTTTATAGAGGGCCTCACAATGGAGCCCTCACATGTACTACTGATTGATGGCTTGTTTGTATGCAGGTGCAGGATATATTTTCATTGATAGATGTTGCAGCTTGGAGTGGCCCCATAGTGGATACACAAGCCCACTCAACCCTTATTTGGAGCAAAGACCATCTAAAGAAACTACAATCGATTGATCCAGAAAGAGGGTTTTACCCCCTCTATTTTTTATTGTATCAAAAAAAGTAATATTTTTGTAACCCATGATTTGGGGGATATTGATGTATGAGAGTGGAGATCAAGGATCCTTGATTTAATAATATATGAGAGCATTCATTTCATGTGTATATTATTATTTGTTTTGATTCATTGCTATTACTGGTGTTCATCATTTTTGCTTTACATCCATATCAATGGAATGATAAATTTACATGTATGAATCAAATAAGAAGTTTGATGCTTCAAAATATTCTCAAGATAATCTTATGAGTATTCAGTTGAAGGGTTTTTTGTATGAGTAGAGAAAGCAAATTAAGAATCTATAACAATGTATCAAGTCGTGGGAGGATTTCCCCTATCACCAAAGGCAACAATATGTTTGTCATAAGTTGATCCAATGAATAGGTGGTGAAGAGGTCATTCATCTTATTTGTACTTGCTTCACAAAAGTACCAACCAACTAGGTTCAATATTATCACAAAAGGGGATCTAAACAAAGTAGTTAACACATAATTTTTAGCAATAGAGAAATACTTATTCATTTATAAATTTGATGAGAACATGGAGGCTTATTCAACTTATTCTATTTGGACGAACATATGGTGATTTTATGACAACTCCACATGACTATAAAAATTTTAATGAGAAGGAACTAACATAGGATCAATATCAAGAAAAATTCAAGCTTAAATATTTGGATGCTTAGTACCATGAAAGAAAGTTGTAAGAGTTTTAAAATCTAAAACAACTAAGATCTATTTTCGAAGAGTATTAGATCAATTTTTTTGTACTACTTCAACATATACCTTATGTGAAGCATGAATGTTTAAAGGTGTAGAAATTATTATTAGCACTAAATCATGATATTTCTAAAGAGATAGATAATCATAAGAATGATACATTGAATAAGGCCCTTTGTATGGGTAATAAGGTGAAATACCAATAGTGTGGATTTGTGGAATGTAGCATGATACTTGTTTTAAAAGGGTACTATGATGGGTTCAAAAAATCATAAAAAAATATTCATAGAGACAAAAGCAAGGCCAATGAAGAGATCCATGGAAGGGCCTAGTGGAGAATTATGAAGTTTCTCTAAAAATCTAAAATTGTAGCACTATTTTAAAAGAAAGATGAGATAGAGGTAAGATCAAGACTACAAGTTAGTAATGTAGTAAGCTCTCCCCAGACTCCAAGTGCACCCCAAGGTAGGATGTTATATTAGATTTCACAATAGTTTATAGAAACAAATAGAATCAACATATTACCTAGTAATGATTGAAAAAATACACAAAAAGCATGCACATAGTATATAGGGGTGTTTGTGGATACCAAATCATCTCACAATCAAAGAATAAAATTACACTCCAACCAATAATAAAATGGTTGGTATAATGGGGTATATATAGTCAAATACAGGTTACCTTTAGGTCATGGTTAAGTTACCAACTTTAAGGATTAAAATAACAAAATATTATAAAAACATATTTTCCAAGATTATAAGGACCAAAAAGGCCTATATGTACACTATAAAAGTTGGTGGTGGTCTCAAAAAAATATTAACCATCACATATTCCAACATACCCCTTTAATTTGAATGGGGGACATGGAGAGAGACCCTTATTTGTCATCCTTCCTAAGGCACACTTTTTTATGTCGGGTAGCTCTTACATTCACACAAACAAAATCTCAAGTGTAACATTGACCAGGATATCCAATGCTTACTCTGTGTAAGGTACAAAATTTGGATCAAGCATCCCATACGTATGAAGCCATATTGCAAAATGCATCCAAATATCTATATGCTTGGTCTACTTATGAAACACTAGATTGCATACAAGTTGGATGGTGCTCTAATTATCACATGAAAGAGTGGTTGGAAAATTTTTATGAATGCCAATATCCTCTAGAATTATGAGCATCCATCAAATATGCTTAGTTTTCTCATTGGAACAAAATATTTAGTTTTTGTAGAAGACTAAGATATGGTGGATTCACATCTAGAACACCAAGAAACGTGTTTTAATTCTAAATAGAGCATAAATATTGTGGTGCACCATTGCTCATACAAATCACCAACCCAATCAAACTTTAAAATTAGCATTAGATTTGAAAGAGATTCAATTGAGTAATGAATACCTATTTGATAAGTACCTTAGATGCACTTGAGAATCCTCTTGGCCCTGGTCCAATGACTCTCATGGGGGGATGCATGCACCTGTAATAATAGCTAATAGCAAAACATATATTGAGTCTTGTATGAGTGAGATAAATAAGTATACCTACAAGATACCGATACAAAGTAGCATCAACCAAAGGAGTCATATAATTAGCCTGAAGCAAATAATTTTGAGCAGAATTGCAATCTTCCATCCTAAAATGCTAAAGAAAATCCAATGCATACTTGGGTTGTGAAATGGTTATGCCAAAATCTATTTGATTAGTAATCCCCAAAAAGTAGTGTATAAGCCCTAAATATATCATCTCAAAAGTGGAATGAAGTCATGAATTCATATCCCAAATCAAGGTATGAAAGTTTTTGGGACAAGCCATGTGGGTGAAAACATTTATACCTTGAACATCAATATATCCGAAGAATAAACATTTTATAAAGTCATGAAGTAATTTTTAACATTCATAAAACCATAGGCCATATGGAATAATCTTTATGAATTTTTAACATCTACAAGGTCATATATCATATAAGATGACTCTTATGGAGGATGTTATTTATCCAGTATATGGTTATCCAACCATATGCCAATTACCTAAGTATAATGTATAACCATACCCTTGCAAGATTTGTACCTTGGACATATATTTAGAGTTCAAAGTCTCCATCATTAGGCTATTCAGTATTTATTCAATGTGTTTAAACAACCATACTTTTTATAAAAAATCTCCCCACTTAGTATTTCCATACTTTAAATAAGCACCATCCTCTCGTTATCAAAGCATGTTGTGTAACCCTAGTCTTTTTTAGATTTAAATATTTGACCTTTTATTTGAAGTTCTATAATTTTCACTATTAGACCCACTCATTTATAAGGGCTAGTATGTAACTTATGACTATACATGGACCAAGTCAAATAACTATACACCTAAATCTAATCTCATAATTTCTATAACCTTTGTTTTAATATTTACCTTAATATTTAATTTATGAAATTGAAATGCACATAATCCACTAAAATTCAAATTTTACAAAGACCATGATAAAACAATTTATTATAATACCATTCAATTTTCACAAAGACTAATGTAAAATTATTTATTATAATACCATCACATGTGCTTCATAGAAATATCAAGATAAAAAAGGTATAACTAATTTTTTAATGCCCTAAATATCATTTAATGTTATAATATTAATGAATCAAATTAAATTATTTTAATTACATCTATGAGACCAAAATAGCCTATGGGACCAAGAGCTTTAATAGAAGATGGGGTATGGTGTATGAACCTACTCCATTTTGAATTCAAACCTTGGACATTCTATTCAGATTTCCAAATTTTAACAACATTCAAGAAAAAAAAATGTTCATTCAAGTCAAAAAGCTCAACATCCTTTATTATCTTTTAAAGTGTGTTGTTTTTTATTGTTGATTTTGATGAGAAGTTTTTCTTTTTTTCTATTCTCAATTCTTTAAAAATTTCTATTAGTGATTTTACTTTTAGAGTGTCCTCATATGCTATCGTGATGTCCTTATAGGCTTCACATCCCATAGCAAAATATTTTTCAATCTCCACTACTATTGTGTAAAAGATATATATTTTGTTCTGACCATGCCTCCTGAGGAATTGTCCATCTCCAAATTTCACATATGAGATGGTGTGAACTAGATATTAGTTGGGCTACAAGCGTTTTTTATTCTATTTGATCTTTGCATCTATGTACTTTTGGATGTATTCACGGTTTGAGTTGAACTCGATGTTTAACCATTTTTTCCTTCCTAAAATTTTAGTCCACATGACAAGTCTAAATATTTTTCTCACATATTATTCAATTTCTTTGTTGGAGTTTAGAACCTCATGAAATTTAATGCTCTATTTGTCCATCCATATTTTTTTCTTTCATCCATGTATTTTCTTCTATTTAGAGTGTTTCTTTGATTACCTGTATTGGCAACATGTTATCTTCCTTGTTTGTGTTTTCTTTAGGTACCATAATAGCCTTATCACAAGTTTTCCTTCTAGTGGAAAAATCTATATTTTAGCAAGTAAATTCTCATATGGGACCGATGCTATAATTTTGAACTTATTTGTGATTAGTCACTCTTGAATTCTTTCTATTTGTATCCATTTAAATTTTGATGTATTACCTCAAAAAGGATAAAAAAAAGGACCCATATAGTATCACTGGAATAACTAATAATCAAAAAAGGATCCTAATAGTTTTCCAAACCCAAAGATCTATGTTTTTGTTCCTATTTAGCAATGTGTAAAGTGCACTCCATCCTACTTGTATTTGTTTCATCCTCCATATTCTCCAATTGAATTTGATTTGAAAATCTAACCCAAGGTATTTGTATTATGTTACTAACTCTAAATGATTTCCTTCAAATAAAATATATGGTTGTTTTTCTCTCTCTGAGTAGAGAAGACCATATTTGTAGTCCTGCTTGTGTTTACTTGCATCCCAAATTCTTTACAAAAATGTTCTAAAGATTTTAGATGTTCTTTTAAAATTTCAAGTATCTTGCCAAGCAAGATGAGATCATCAATATAGAAGTAAAATTTCACTACATAATTATCCAATTGTATTCCCTCTCCTCCCATCCTTTATACTCATTCCTCCAATTTGTCAATCTAAAGGTAAAATAAAGTAGGTGACAATGAACAACCTTATTTCACCCTGATATCACTTCCAAAACACTCTAATAGTCCTTTTGGAGTTAAAATTTTTGCCACCACCTACTCATAAAGTCTATGCATAGTTTCTTTGTATTTGGTTGGTGCGCTAATTTATTCCATTATTTTCCATAATTTATCTCTAGGTATTGTGTAAAAAGACTTTTTAAAGTCAACAAAAAAACAATAAACTTCTTTTTTCTTCCATATCCTGTCTATTAGGTGCCTTAAAGTAATGCAGTGTTTTATTATTAAGTACTTTGGTCTAAACCCCACTTGTGTTATTGCCCTATTTCCTTGATTTTCTATCCACTAATTGATTTTATTGTCTACTATACTACCCAAAAATTTTCTAAAAAGAGGATTAGTAATGATGGTGTGGTAATTTGAAGGATTGTTGGTGTCTCCATTTTTATGCAATGGTATGACTAGGTTGGTTGTCCATTCCAATGGAAAGCCTCCTTTAATGACATTAAAAATATTTTGGATGTGTGGTACTAATATGTCAACCCCACACTTGATATGTTTAGCTTAAAAATAATCTATATCCTAAGCTTTATCTATTGTTATTTTCTTAATACCCTACTTCTTATCTTTCAGAGAAAAAATTCCTTAATTGTGTAATTATAAGAGATATTTTTTTCTTGGTTTATTTCATATAATTGCTTAGAATATTGCAACCATTGTTCACTTGTGATATAATTTTTTTGTAGCTCTTTTTAAAACTGTCTTAGGCTACGTTTTGCAATAAATATCAATTCTTTTTGCCTTGCTCTTATGTATTCTTTTTTTTTGTCTTTAATAGTTGTTTATATATCTTGATATTTGTTTTCTCTTTTTGTGGCTCTTTTAAGGTTCTCCTTATTGTTTTTAATTCTTCATTATACCATGGATTTATAAGGAAGCTAACAAATTTTCTTTTCCTAGGTTTTAACATTTTCCGTGATTCAAAGGCTTCTTTGAATATATCCATCTATTTATAGCTATCAAAAGTATAAGTTTGAAAAATGTTTGTCCTCTTTATTTCCTCTCTTTGCATAATCTACTTGAGTATTGTTTTAAATTATTCTCTTTTTTCATAGAGATGTTTCCTCTTATCTTTCCTTCAGTAACTTGATGATGTTCTTTCTCACTTTCTTGTATTTGGAATTTAACGTACATTAGATTGTGATCATATTTTAATCCATGGTAACTGCTTCAATTTCTAGATATTTTATCCTTGAAATGAAGTTTGATGAGCAAAAAGCATAATCAACTATACTGTGTTCATTATGTGTTTGACAAGTATATTTTTTAGAATTTTACCACATGTTTATGCCATAATAGATTATCAATCCCTCTATGCTACATATTTTAAGAAGTCCTTATCAATAAAGTGTGATGGGTCCTTGACTATCATCAAAGGATTTTAACCAACAATAATCCATATCTTCTTCTACCCATAACGGAATAGTATCTATACCTTCACAAATATTTAAAGAGTTTGCTTGTCTATATATTGCCTTGGAATTAAAATCATCCACTAAAACAACCTCTCCAAGCTTGTTATATTTTATAACATCTTTTGCCAATGCTATATACGAATCTTCATGATCTAATCCATATTTCTTATATAACTTTAATTGTCATGGAGAAAAATAACAAATTGTAATGCTAATCAAATTGTCATCATCGATGATTCTAATCCATATATAATTAGTTTATTTGGATCTTCTTTCCAACTTAAATAATTCTATCCCAAGACTCTTTTATTAGTATTGTTACTCCTCCATGTCCTTTTCTATTTTCTACTACTTCATTTCATACTAATATATTTTTGTATCCTTCACAATCTAGAATCTTGCATCCATCATGTTCATGTGTTTCTATTAGTACAATTACATTATTTACTTTAGCTATGAGCCCTAGACTGGAACCTCTTCTCCATGGATATCCATGGTAATTCCAACTCACCCATGTTAAGTGTTCCCGATGGGCTCTAATTTCCTATATATGTTGATTTCTTCTATTTATAATGCATACTTTTATATTTTTCAATTATACCTTTTTACACTCACTCCTTGTCTTTACTTTTTTCCATTTTGCCCTTAATTCTCAAGCAGAAAAGCTAACCCTCACTAAGGCCTCTCTTCAGAGCATTCTAGTCTATTTCCTCTCCGTTTTCAAAGCCCTTGTGAAGGTTTTCCAAAAAATTGAGAAACTCCAAAAAGAATTTTTATGGACTGGATCAGATAAGAAAAAAAGGATACACCTTGTAGGATGGACCAAAGTGTGCAGACCCAAAGAAAATGGGGGCTTAGGTCTGAGGATAATTGCTCATATGAATTTAGCTTTACTAGCTAAGCAGGCGTGGTGCCTCATTTCTGGTGAAGAAAATGAATGGACAGCTATCATCAAACCAAAGTATCTTCAAAATATAGAATTTCTAAGTGACTCAGTTCCAATCAGAGGTTCTACTTTTTGGAAAGAAATTCTCAATTGTAAGGAAATCATCAAAAAAGGTTTAATATGGGTTTTAGGTAATGGTGAGAGGATAAATTATTGGAATGACAGGTGGGCTAAGGATGAACCACTGACGCAATATCCTAACTTAGCCCAAATAAGAGATATCACGGAAGCACTCATTGGCAAAAAAGTCTATGATTATATGGTTGAGGACAAAGGCAAAATGAAGTGGAAACAAATAAGGATTCAAGGATTTCAAGCGGAATCAAATTATCTTTGTAACATTCTCGGGCAACATTTTATCCCCATGAGACCCAAGGAAGATCAAGTGACCTGGGATCCTACGGAAAATGGGCAGTTCACTATTAAATCAGCTTACAAGATTATGCTTGATGATGAGGATTTTGTCCTCCAAAAGGACTTAGTTTGGATAAAAAATTTAATTCCAAAAATTGCAGTCTTTTCATGGTTGGTTATCCAAGGAAGAATTCTAACCATTGATAATATGATGCGTAAAGGTATTTGTATCACTAATCGTTGTTATATGTGTAGGGCTAATTGGGAGACTATTTATCACGTTTTCCTTGAGTGCCCTTTTTGCTTGATTGTTCTAAGTGGGGTTTTTCAGGCCTTCAATATTTCCTAGGTTAAACCAGCCACCGTACTTGATTTGTTCATCCAGTGGCCTTACCCATTTTCAAGCCAAATACTTAGATACATGTGGAAAATTTATCTCAATCACTATCTTTGGCAGGTGTGGTTAGAAAGGAACCATAGAGTCTTTAATGAGTCTATCCTTGATCATCAAACTATCATTTCCAGGATCCTATCCTTTGCCAACGATAATGTGAACCTTATCCCTTTTGATAGTCGTAAACCTCATTTGTAGGAGACCATGATTGGACAATATTTAAGCTTAACCTTGTTAGATGAGTCTGTGCCTAGGGTAGTCAACCCGAGAGCCAATGTTAAGTGGTCCCCACCTCCTACGGGTTGGTTTAAGCTTAATTTTGATGGAGCAACTAAGGACAATCTTGGCAGAGCAGGTGCTGGTGGCATTGTGCAAGATCATAATGGGAATATGATGCTTGCATTTTCTAAATATTTGGGAACAAGGACGAACAACGAAGCTAAAGCTAGAGCTATGTGGAGAGGCCTTCAAATGACTCAAGATTTAGAAGGCAATTTGATCGTAGAAGGAGACTCTATGCATGTTATAAATCTCCTCAATAATTGGAAAACACCTCCTTGGAGGATTAAAACAATTTTTGAAGAGGCTAGGATCCTTTTCCAGGGAAGACAGGACAAAAAATCCCAACATGTCTTTCGAGAAGCTAACAAAGTTGCTGATAAGCTGGCCAATTTGGGTGTCGATGGTGACGGACTTTTTAAATGGGAACACGATGTCCCGAGCGAAGTAGAGGATCTTATTCAAAAAGAATGCCAAGAATGATAGTCGAGTTTACCAACATGGAAGGCACTATAAGTTTGAATGCTATGAGTATTCCCGTCTCTTTTTTGAAATGGACTCACAATAAAAATTATCCGAGCCATCAGTCTTGGTGGATGTTGCTTGGAAATACCACAAAGACTAATTGGAACAGTCACATGTCAAATAACATGGCTCCTAGTCATATTAGTAATTTGAGGTTGGTTGATAATCACAGGGCAGGAAAGAAACGACAATATAAGACTTCGAACCAGAGCCACGCGGACCACCAGATAGCCACCGCCATAAATCTAGCTAGTAGGTTCACTTCTCCGATTGGCCAAGATGGGATGTGGTCCCAAAGCATGTCATATACGGAAGAAAGAAATTACCAAAGAATTATTAAGAGTAACTGTCAATACAGAGTTTGTGGGAGTTTTTTCAGTACTCTGCTATGTGTGTCTGCAACTTTTTGTTTCTCTAATGTTTCAAGGAAGGCATCTGTGTCTGTTTCTTTTTTGTAATTATGATGCAGGTGTGTTTTCTCGGGGTATACCCAAAATTTTGTATGGGAAGTTTCTTTTTGATAGTAGGCTATGTGCCTTACCGGATGTAATGGCTTTGGCGGCATGTAGATTTTACATATATAGGATCCTTAGTAAGGACATGTTCATCAACAGCCTTGGGCTGATTTTTGTAAAAGGTTTTGGGTCAACCTGTAAAACCCAATATTAATGCTATAGTATCTTATCTACAAAAAAAAAATATCCTCATCTAGGTAAAATTGTGACTCTATTAGCAATCCTCTATTTCGAAGAATCCATATTTTATCTCATGTTTTTGGGGGATCAATCGTGATTCCTTTTCACTACCTAGGCACTACAACCCCTAGTGGTTGTAATTTTGGCATCTAACTGCCTCTGCTAAGTGGGTGCATCTGATACCTTGTGCCTTGTGCAGGTGCACCAATATTGGGAATTCTGAGGAAGCGTGGGACACGACTCCATCGAATGACCTCTGAGGTATTTTACCTAAGGTCAGCTCCTTACTTTTGGATATCTTTTTAGTGCTCATATCTCTATGTTGGGTTCACTAATCTACTCCTAGTCTAGGCTACATTAGGGGGGAAATGAAAGGAGAAGGAAAGCAATAAACTGAATATAAAATAAATTGCAGGAAAGTGGTAAATAGAGGAAAGTAAAGAAAAGTGGTAAAAAATAGAAAACAAAACCTATCTAGCCTAGTCTATGGGTGGTGATGTACCAAAGAAAAATAATAATACCCCCCATGATGCCCTAAAAATTTTTAATTAACACATGCACATCGACTAACAGTGCATGAGGAACACAAGTCCCTTTGAGAACATGCAACATAAATTGAACACCCATGCTAGAACTAGGAATAGATTTGTAAAAGGGTTATAGAGTCTTATTAGCATGAACTCTGAGTTATATATATGCATAGAGAAGAGGTTTTAAAACTACCTGGTGGGTTATACAAGGCTCGATCTAGATCAAGACATAGAGGAGAATTAAGGAAATCACACCTTAGAAGGATGGAGAGCTTTTGATGGTTACAATGAGAATAATGATACATATTTTTTAGATTACATGGGAAATTCCCCTTTTTTAATTTATAAATTTCCTCATTTTCAAAGTTCTCACTCATGGTACAATGTTTCTACATTGATGGTGTGCAATCCCAAGGTTGCTCAGATATAGATTCATTTGATATGAGGTTGGGACACCCATACATGAGACTTGCTATAAATATCTCCTATTATTAATGCTCTTAGATTTGTGTCTGCTCCTCTAGAGGACTAATGATGATATCCTTAAATATTGTACCTCCTAGCAGAGAAAAGACTGCTCATCTGAGGGAATTATGCATCTTTGTATAGTACGCAGGGTCTAGGGGTGTAAGTTGAAGGTGGTTTGGTCATTATTTGATTATATCCCTTGCTTCGATCATATTCCCTTAATGTAGTATCTTTTTTTTACTTTATATCATTGTTTGATTATTATCCTTGGCTATATGAAATTGGTTTTTCAATCTTATCAGGAATTCCTAGGTCAGAAATTTTGGTTTTAATACACTATAGAGCCTTGCAATGTTTACCAAAATTTTGATAGTATCTTTCATTATGATTCTTCACCACATGGGTCTAATTACTAGCCTCTTTGCTCCTATGAGGTCCTAATTTTCCCCAACTTTTATCTGGATCTCTATTTGGTGCTTAAGAATCCCAGTATTCTATCATAACCATCCTTCGAAAGGGCCAAAAGGTCTTACTCCTCCCAACTATAGTGAGAATTTATTATATTTTTGGCGAGTCACAAGGGATCCTCAGCTCAATGAGGACAAGGAACCCAAAAACCCATCGCCTTATTTGTTGGACCTAGAGGTAAAATTTTAGGGGAAGGAGAGGAAGATTAATGGAGTTAGGCATATCTAATACTCCCTTGCTTATACACCCTTGCAAAATCATGCATGTTTATAAATTTTGATATGTGCCTACAATGAAAGGGTAAACTATATTACATGGTGGGTACCTTATACCCATTGGGCATGGAGTTGAGGCTTCCCCACCTCAGTGATCATAGGAGCCATTTGTTTTTTCTTTTTTTTCCAATTCTAGGGGTAGAGAATTTCTACCCTTATGGAACCAAGGCTCCTTAGCATGAACTTCTTCCTTGCATGTGAACTAGTACCAAGGGTGTTTGATTTATTTGATGTATCCCTCCTGGTACCTATAAGGACTCATTTTCTACTACCATTCTCATTAGAGCCTATTCTCCATCTTCATATTATATTTTTTACCTATTTTGAGATGTTGGTGATGGAGAGGCTCACTTCATTAGGTGTTTCGAAGGAAATGACTCCCATATCCTTTGCTATCCTAAGGACCATTGGGCAACTAATTTATCTCTATGACCTCTTATGTGTTGGTTCCTCTACCTCCATGTTATTTCCTTATCTTTCTTAGATGGAAATAATCTATTCTAGGGTAGAAAGTTGCTGAGTGAGATAGGATTGAGGTATGATAGGCTGGATAGATGGAACATGTTACTCCTTTTCTTCAAACCCTTCTACAAATAGGGCAGCGAGTTGGTCTCATTTATATATTGAGTGTGGAGAGTAATTTTAATAACACAAGCTTATACTGAGAGGGGTGGTGGTGAACAGTATAAGATCACTTTTTACTTTATTTCTCAAATCAATATTATGTAGTGTATAGATAGAAGTATCAATAGAAGTAATAAAAACAATACGCAAAACTCCACACACAATAGAAACACAAATTTAATGTGGTTCACCCAATGTGGGCTACCTCCATAGAGAAAATATTTCTTCTAAATATTTCTCAAATAATCTCTTGGGAATATTTCCCAAATTACAATGTTTATGGACCTCGGTCCAAAGGAGATGTTGATCCCCTAAATATCAAGTTCATGGATCTCTTCCATAGGAGAACTATTTCCCCTTCTTCTCTGGCTAGTGATCTTCTAGAAGACTTTGTCTCTCTATTCTACTGACTTGTGGATCTCTCTCCAATTGAATAATCCTCACTCATATTTGTCTTCAATTGTCCTGGCTACTGGATCTCTATCCACTAAGACTCTATCCTCTATACTCTATCACCTTCAAAGATCTGTCTCAATACTGTAACAAATACAGTTCAATCGGTCTAGCACAGTTTTGCTCAATCTCTTGCACTAAACACAATATAGTCAGTCTAGTATAATTCTTCTCAATAGGTTCACTTAGAACCTGTTCAAATCTGCTCAATAGGTTCACACAAAACCTATCCAAATTTGCTCAATAGGTTCACACAAAACCTATCCAAATATGCTCAACAAGTTCACATAGAACTTGTCCAAATCTGCTCAACAAGTTCACACAAAACCTGTCCAAATATTCTCAAAAAGTTCACATAGAACTTGTCCAAATATGCTCAACAAGTTCACACAGAACTTGTCCAAATCTACTCAACAAATCCTCTCTAGGACTTGCTCAAATTTTCTCAATAAGTCCTCTCTAGGACTTGCTCAAATATGCTAAATAAGTCCTCTCTAGGACTTGCTCAAATCTCCTCAATAAGTCCTCTCTAGGACTTGCTCAAATATGATCAATAAGTCCTCTCTAGGACTTGCTCAAATATTCTCAATAAGTCCTCTCTAGGACTTGCTCAAATCTGCTCAATAAGTCCTCTCTAGGACTTGCTCAAATCTGCATAGCAAGATTTCACAAAATCTTAACTCAAAACAGTCCACAAGTCTTCTCAAAGACTTGTCTCAATCACATAGAATCATAAAAAGAATTTTTAGAGACTCAATATGTTCTAAGCTCAATGTACAATCAATATCTCAAATCAATCTCATAGAAGCATAAAGAGAATTGTTAGAGACTCTATATGTTCTATACTCAAATCCCAATCTCAACTCAATAGAAGCATAAAGAGAATTGTTAGAGACTCTATATGTTCTATACTCAGATATCAATCTCAACTCAAATCAACCTCAATCTCAACTCAAATCAATTTCAACTCAAATCAGAATATTGAATAGTTTGTTTCTAGGAACTTTAACAACCACATGCATCCACTTTACTAGGCTTAATCAAATCAACTCAACCAATCACCTCAAGGAACAATCCTTTCTCACAAACCCTAGTCCAAGCATGTATTAACCAACTCAACTCAACCAATCACCTCAAGGAATAATCCTTTTTCACAAACCCTAGTCCAAGCATGTATTAACCAACTCAAAATGTTTCCAAAAATGCTCAAGCACAAGTCTCACATAGCAATGATACTCATGTTCTTTTCTAACTCAATTTCAAGTTCATTTCATCATCAATGAGCTTCAACAACAATGCTAATAAAACAAGGTTTAAATACAACTCACAAACCAGAAAACCTTAAAGCATTCAACAAATCATTTTCTCAAGGGAAACCACAATCAATCCTTTTCTCTCCAATGATATTTCAGAAATCAACCACCATAAACAATCAATAGGAGAATGTGCCCATACCTTTTTGATGCCAATAAGTTATCCATAAAATCTGCCACACTTAAACACAACTTTCCTTTCCAATCTAGACAAGGGTTAATGGAATTCAAATAATCACAAAATAAAGCATTACTCAAATTACACCCTTTTTACTCCAAGTTAATAAACACGTCCACCAAAGTCCCTTTTATTAAAACCCTTATCAAAAATAATAAACCTCTCAAAATTGCTTTTAAAAACAACTCCTTATTTCTCCTAAAATTAATTCTCCATAACCATCAAATAAATCATAAACCAATTATGCTTTGCAATAATAATCATAGCCCTAATAACAAACTTTAATTTCCATTAACTACCTTATAACTCCAAACTTTAGGGCTAATAAAAATTATTTAAATGCAAAACGTAATTACCTCCTCAAGGGGATTCGAACCCCCGACTTGCCACACCACGAGCATCTTAGCTACGGCTAAGATTCCACATGAGCTAGGCATTCATTGAAAAGGCAAAGGCCCAAAGTGCCTTAAACATTCCTCCACCTTCCGCAAAAGACAAAGCGCCAAAGCGCTTTCCACACATCTTCCGAAACGCCGTCCAAGGGATTCGATCCCTGGTGTTTGTGCTACCTTGTCCCTTAGCCAAAATGATTTTCCAATGCGCCATGCTTCCCACCACATTTTGACTTTCCAAGCGTTGTTGTTTTCTTTGCTGCTTCTCTTCTCAAAATTTGCACGAGCTCATAGACTTATTCGAATGCCAAACATTTATCACAAGAGCAAGGATAAAAATTTGATTTATTTACCACCCCTTTATATAGTGTTTAAAACACTTCGAAGACGTTGGAGGAAATATGAATTTATGTTTGCTTGATGATGTTTGCGGAAAACTTTGCATTTAAATTTAAATTTAAATTTAAATTTTAAATAATTAAAATTTAAATCAAATATTAAAACTCAAATAACTCCATCATCGGGGCACCTTTTTCGATGAAACGAAAGCCCAAATTGGGTTTTAATAAAAACCCAGATCAAATATTTTTTCCATGGTTTTAACTAAAACCTTTTATTTTTCTTGCCTTGGTTTTCACAAAAACCCTTCATAGATCCTTTTGACATTAAATGCTCTTTTGACATCAATGACAACATTTTAGCTTAGGGACTTAAAATGTCCAAAAATCTCCCCCTTTGTCATTGATGGCAACCCAAATCCTTTTACTAAATTTTGACCTTCTTTTATGCTCCCCTTGGGACTTTGCTCCCCCTAGATCAATGCTCTCTCAGATATCAAATCTCTCCTAATATCCAAAAACTCTCCCCACAATACACAAATATCTCCCCCTTTGACATCAATGGAAAAGGGTCACCTTTGGGTCTCGGGGCTAAGAATTAAGCCTATTATCTTAGAGCCTCCCCCACCTCCATATGAGGTGGTTAATTCTAGGGTGGGAGTATTTCTACTCCCCGAAAGCATTGTTCTCTGCATTTGTCTTTTCCTCTTCCTTTTTGTTGAATCCTTTCATTGTTTCTTTCCAATTCATCATACATGTTCCCTGTTCCTCGTTCCCCGTTCCCCGTTCCTGTTCCCCGTTCCCCGTTCTCGTTCCATTCCCTGTTCCCCATTCTCGTTCCTGTTCTTGTTCTCATCCATGTTCATGTTCTTGTACCTGTTCTTGTTAGCATTCTTCTCTGTCTCTTTTATTTTTTGAGTCTCTTTTCTTGTTCATCTTATTGTTTCTATTCATGTTCCTGTTCCTGTTCTTATTCATATTCCTGTTCCTATTCCTGTTCATGTTCATGTTCATGTTCCTATTCCTGTTCCTGTTCATGCCTATTTTTGGAATATTTGCTCTACACCATCTTGCTATGTGACCATAATTATTGCACTTATAACACTTAATGTTATTATTCCTTGTATGTGCAACAGTCTTAGGATTTCTCCTAGTGAAGCCATATCCTCTTCTGTCATGAATTATGTAATTCATTGCCTTGTGACCAAACTCATTACATGAATAGCAATATCCTTGGAAAAGTTGTTCTCTTCCATATACATGTATTTCATGTGATCTACACTATGAAGCCATATACCTAAACCTTTGACATGAGAAGAATCTCCCATTGAAGCTTCCTTGCATAAACCTCATTGGTCTCATGTTCTGATTGTTGTTCCATCTGTATCTTCTTTACCCATTGTCCCTATTGGACTCACTGCAATCTGACTCATCCTTAGAAGTTTCACTTTGACTTGCATCTGAGAATCCCTCTTCTAAAGTATCTTCTTCTAATGTTGTTTCTTCTTGAATACTTGAAGTAGACTTTGTTTTTTCCTATTTCTTTCCAAAACCAAGACCTGTTGAACATGATGTTCTTTGATGTCCACAAATGAACTTATACAAGTTCTTAGAGCTATTCGTGAAACTCTTCATCTTGATCTTGGAGTCCTGTAAATATTTCTTTAGAGTAGCCACTTTTTGTGCTAACTTCTCACATTCCAAACTTCTAACTTATCCTTGAACTTACTTGCCTTAGCCTTTGACTTTTCTAAGTCCTCTATGAGCAATAATCTTTCTTCATCACATTCTTGAAACTGACTTTCAAGCTTAAAGTGTTGTTTTCTTACCTTATTTACTGTGTCAAGGGCATGTATAAGTTCTCCCTTGAGATCATAACCATTCTATATTGAGTAGTACTCTATATTTTTGCCTTTGTCCATATCATTTCTTTCTTTTGACTTGCTTTTTATAGGATCACTCAATTCTTCATCTTCTAAAGCCATTAGAAGATTCTCATTTGATCTATCAAGTGCATATTCAAAATCATCATCACTAAAACTATAACCATCTCTTGTGCAATCATCTTCAAGATGTCCAAATTTACCACATCTAAAACACTTAAGAATAACTGGAGTCTTTTTCTTAGTTTGATCCTTTTCTTCAATCATGAACAAGACTTCATCTCTATCATTGTCTGAAAAACTAGCATCACTATCAAATGAGTACTTACTTGCATTATCTGCATAGTAGCTTTTCTTTTGCCTTTGTAAAAAATTCTTTCTTTGTTTGTTCTATCCATCCTTACCTTTCTTCTGGTACTTGTGTCTTTTTTATTCCCTGTACTTGTGATCCTATTTTTCTTCATCATAGTTGTACTTTGGTTCTTCGCACTTTGTTGCAAAATATCCAAACTTGCCATAATTAAAGCACTTAATTGATCTCATATCTATTAGTATTTTGAACCCTTTATATCTTCTACCATGGTTAGCTTCTTCATCACTAGATGACTCACTGCTTGATTCTATTTACTTTCCCTTTTTCTTTTTGTCCACTTTAAAAGTAGCTTATTTCGAAGGAATATGATATTTTGTTCTTATCTCAAAAGTAGTAAGCATACCAAGAAAATAATTCCTTGTCAAAGAATCACTATCAATTTATGTTTCTATAGCAAAAACCTTTTCACTATACATTTTTGGAACAGTTTTCAAGATCTTATCACAAGCATCTGATTCATCAACCTTCATTCCAAGACCTCTCATCTAATGTAAAAGTTCATCAATCTTACTGAGATAATCAGGAATATTTTCATCATATCACATTCTTAATTTCTCAAATTCTCCTTTGAGATTTTTGATATTAGCTCACTTGACACCTTTATCACCCTCATATATATCATGTAGTAGATCCCACATATCTTTTTTTGTTTTACAATCCATAAACTTCATAGATTCTGATCTACCCAATCCTTTTATAATTCCATTCATAGCTCTTGAATTTGCATGCATTATAAGCTTACCTTCCTTATCTGTCGAAGGGTTTATTGTAGAATCATATCCAAGTTCCACTACATCCCAAACTTCATTTCCAAGTGCCATCAAGTAAAATCTCATCAGCATACACTTCCATCAAATACTAGTATTGCATTATTGAAGGACCCATCCTTTTGATATTTGTGATCCATTGTGTTCCTAGACTGCTTTTACTTCAAGCTGTCAAAATATTCTGAAGGAACCCACTCTGATACCAATTGAATAACACAATATTATACAGAGAGGGGGGGGTGAACAGTATAATACCACTTTTTACTTTACTTCTCAAATCAATATTATGTAGTGTATAGATAACAGTATCAATAGCAGTAATCAAAGCAATACAAAAAACTCCACACACAATAGAGACACATATTTATCGTGGCTCACCCAATGTGGGCTACCTCCACAGAGAAAATATTTCTTCTAAATATTTTTTAAATAATATCTTGGGAATCTTTCCCAAATTACAATGTTTATGGACCTCGGTCCAAAGGAGATGTTGATCCCCTAAATCTCAAGTTCGTGGATCTCTTCCACAAGAGAACTCTTTCCCCTTCTACTCTGGCTAGTGATCTTCTAGAAGACTTTGTCTCTCTACTACACTGACTTGTGGATCTCTCTCCACTTGAAGACTCCTCACTCAGATCTATCTTCAATTGTCTTGGTTGTTGGATCTCTATCCACTAATACTTTGTCCTCTATACTTTGTCACCTCCAAAGCTCTGTCTCAATACTATACCAAACATAGTTCAGTCGATCTAGCATAGTTCTGCTCAATCTCTTGCACTAAACACAATATAGTCATTCTAGTATAATTCTGCTCAATAGGTTCACTTAGAACCTACTCAAATCTGCTCAATAGGTTCACACAAAACCTATCCAAATATTCTCAATAGGTTCACACAAAACCTGTCCAAATTTGCTCAACAAGTTCACACAGAACTTGTCCAAATCTACTCAATAGGTTCACACAAAACCTATCCAAATTTTCTCAACAAGTTCACACAGAACTTGTCCAAATATGCTCAAAAATTTCACACAGAACTTGTCCAAATCTGCTCAACAAGTTCACACAAAACTTGTCCAAATCTGCTCAACAAGTTCACACAAAACTTGTCCAAATATGCTCAACAAATCCTCTCTAGGACTTGCTCAAATCTGCTCAATAAGTCCTCTCTAGGACTTGCTCAAATTTACTCAACAAGTCCTCTCTAGGACTTGCTAAAATCTTCTAAATAATTCCTTTCTAAGACTTGCTCAAATCTTCTCAATAAGTCCTCTCTAGGACTTGCTCAAATATGCTCAATAAGTCCTCTCTAGGACTTGCTCAAATCTGCTCAATAAGTCCTCTCTAGGAATTGCTTAAATCTACTCAATATGTCCTCTCTAGGACTTGCTCAAATCTACATAGCAATCTTTCACAAAAGCTTAACTCAAGACATTCTACAAGTCTTCTCAAAGACTTGTCTCAATCACATAGAATCATAAAGAGAATTGTTAGAGACTCAATATGTTCTAAGCTCAATGCACAATCAATATCTCAAATCAATCTCATAGAAGCATAAAGAGAATTGTTAGAGACTCTATATGTTCTATAATCAAATCCTAGTCTCAACTCAACAGAAGCATCAAGAGAATTGTTAGAGACTCCATATGTTCTATACTCAGATCTTAATTTCAACTCAAATCAACCTCAATCTCAACTCAAATCAATTTCAACTCAAATCAGAATATTAAATAGTTTGTTTCTAGGAACTTTAACAACCACATGCATCCACTTTAATAGGATTAATCAACTCAACTCAACCAATCACCTCAAGGAACAATCCTTTCTCACAAAACCTAGTCCAAGCATGTATTAACCAACTCAACTCAACCAATCACCTCAAGGAACAATTCTTTTTCACAAACCCTAGTCCAAGCATGTATTAACCAACTCAAAATGTTTCCAACAATGCTCAAGCACAAGTCTCACATAGCAATGATACTCATGTTCTTTTCTAACTCAAGTTCAAGTTCATTTCATAATCAATGGGCTTCCACAACAATGCTAATAAAACAAGGTTTAAATACAACTCACAAACCAGAAAACCTTGAAGCATTCAACGAATCATTTTCTCAAAGGAAACCACAATCAATCCTTTTCTCTCCAATGATATTTCAGAAATCAACCACCATAAACAATCAATAGGAGAATGTGCCCATACCTTTTTGATGCCAATAAGTTATCCACAAAATCTGCCACACTTAAACACAACTTTCCTTTCCAATATAAACAAGGGTTAATGGACTTCAAATAATCACAAAATAAAGCATTACTCAAATTACACCCTTTTTACTCCAAGTTAATAAACTCCTCCACCAAAGTCCCTTTTATTAAAACCCTTATCAAAAATAATAAACCTCTCAAAATTGCTTTTAAAAACAACTCCTTATTTCTCCTAAAATTAATTCTCCATAACCATCAAATAAATCATAAACCAATTATGCTTTGCAATAATAATCACAACCCTAATAACAAACTTTAATTTCCATTAACTACCTTATAACTCCAAACTTTAGGGCTAATAAAAATTATTTAAATGCAAAATGTAATTACCTCCTCAAGGGGATTCGAACCCCCGACTTGCCACACTACAAGCGTCTTAGCCACGACTAAGATTCCACATGAGCTAGGTGCTCGTTGGAAAGGCAAAGGCCCAAAGTGCCTTAAACCTTCCTCCACCTTCCGCAAAAGACAAAGCGCCAAAGAACTTTCCACACGCCTTTTGAAACGCCATCCAAGGGATTCGATCCCTGGTGTTTGTGTTGCCTTGTCCCTTAGCCAAAATGATTTGCCAATGCACCATGCTTCCCACCATGTTTTGACTTTCCAAGCGTTGTCATTTTCTTTGTTGCTTCTCTTCTCAAAATTTGCACGAGCTCATAGACTTATTCAAATGCCAAAAATTTATCATAAGAGCAAGGATAAAACTTTGATTTATTTGCCACCCCTTTATATAGTGTTTAAAACACTTCGAAGACATCGGTAGAAATATGAATTTATGTTTTCTTGATGACGTCGACAGGAAACTTTGCATTTAAATTTAAATTTGAATTTAAATTTTAAATAATTAAAATTTAAACCAAATATTAAAACTCAAATAACTCCATCACCGGGGCACATTTTTCGATGAAACGAAATCCCAACTTGGGTTTTAAGAAAAACCTAGATCAAATCTGTTGTCCATGGTTTTAACTAAAACATTTTATTTTTCCTACCTTGGTTTTCACAAAAACCCTTCATAGATCCTTTTGACATTAAATGCTCTTTTGACATCAATGACAACATTTTAGCTTAGGGACTCAAAATGTCCAACAGAATTTATACCCTTCATGAACCTTTCCTCTGAATGACACCATGGGCATCCTTAGGTTTATGTTCTAATTTTGAATATCATTTAATTAGAGGAAGTAGACCATAATTTGTAGTGCATTAGTGGGTCTGATATTCCTTTACCAATGTAAAGTGGTATTATTTTGAACATTGACATCAGAATATAGTCCCATGCATCTAGTGGTATCAAAGGTCATAGGGGGTTCTTCTTTCTCTATGTGGCAAAGCTCACAAAGTCTAAAGTGATCATGTTTAGGCTTGTAGATCTGGTAACATGCTCCTTATGATATTTTATTGGGAGTGGAGTCACCAAGTGAATTCTCTCAATGCTTCAGGAAGTAAATAAATCAAAGCCTTCATCAAAATCTTGATCTTGGGCTCTTATTAATGGCTTATTTGGATTCTTCTTTCTTGCAATAGAGTCACTAGGTGGAGGATGTTATTGGTCAAATGGAGGTTCCCACCACAACCTCGATCTAGAGATTATGGCTTCTTCTTTTGGATTATTGTTTATCAACGAAGTCACCAAGTGAATCTACAAAGCACTCCAAAAAGCAGATGACTATGATCTTCACCAAAATCATGGTCTAACTTCTTGATCAGGAATAGATATATTCAAGTTTGGATCCCATCAGGCATGCCTATATGAAATATTAGGGGGTTGGTCATGACCCGCTTTCTCTCATCGGATGTTGCAACCCCCATGATTATAGTTTCAATGTTTGATTACCTTTGTTGAGCGAGTACGTTCAATGCCCTATACCTTATGAAAGGGTTCCAATCTTGGGAAGTCTAAGGGAGCATGGGAAATGATTCCATCAGATGACCTTTAGGGTTTTTAACCCAAGGCTAGCTCCTTGCTTATAGATGTCTTCTTTGGTGCTCATATATTTATGTTGGATTCGCTAGTCTACTCCTAGCCTAGGATGCTTTGAGGGGAAATGGGAAAAGAGAAGGAAAGTAGGAAATGAAACATAAAGTAAATTGCAAGAAAGTAGTAAATTCAAGAAAGTAAAGGAAAGTTGTAAAAGATAGGAAATGAAACCTATCTAGCCTATTCTATAGATGGTGATACACCAAAGAAAAATAATAAGACCCCTCCAATACCTCGATTAGTTTTAATGAACACATGTGTAGTATTTGATAGTGCACAAGGAACATAGGTCCCTTTGAGAAAATGCAACAAAAACAAAACACCCATGTCAGAACCAAGACAGATATTTGTAAAAGATTCATAGATTCTTATTAATATGAACTCTGAGTTACATACATGTAGAGAGAATATATTTGGAAACTATCCAACGGGTTATGCAAGGCTTAGGCTAGGTTGATACACAAATGTGAATAAGGAAAACAACCCTTAAAAGGATGGAGAGCTTTCAATACTTACAATGAGAAGAATGACACATATTTATAGATTACTTGGGGTATTTCTCATTTTTGAATTCAAATTACCCTCTTTTCAAAGTTCTCGCTTATGGTATAGTGTTTCTACATTGATGGTGTGTAATCCCAAGGTTACTTAGATCTAGATTCATTGGATATGAGGCTAGAGAACCCATGCCAAATATTTTGGATAGATATATCCTACCATTAATGCTCTCTTATCCATGGTTGCTCCTTTGGGGGTCTAATGATGGTATATTTAAAGGTTGTACCTCTAGGTAGAGAAAATATTGCTCATCTAGAGAAACTATGAATGTTTGTATGGTACATGGGGTTTGAAGATGAAATCTCCCAAAGGAAAATTTTCTCTTACACTCCTTTAGGGCATGCCTAAATGTTGTATAGTCATGATTTGATTATATCCCTTACTCTGGTCATAGTCCCCTATGGTAGTCGCTTGTGTTTGCTTTGTCTCAATGTTCCAATTATTATTATTGGTTGTATACATTTTTTTGTTCTATCTTATCGAGCATCCCCAAGTCAAAATTTTCAATTTTAATGCACTACAGATCCTTGTGGTCTTTACTAGAATTTTAGTAGCATCTTTTATTGTGAGTCTTCACCACATTGATCTGATTACCGGCCCCTTAGCTCCAATGAGGTCCTAATTTTCCTTGGATTTTGATTGGATCTCTATTCGATGCTTGAGCAACCCGGTCTCCTATCGAAACCATCCTTTGAAAGGGTTGAAAGGCCTTACTCTTCCCAAGTGTATTGAGAGTTTAGTACATATAAATTAAATATTGTGACTCAAATTGGTCTAGCTCTGATGTCTTCCCTTACTTTTCCTAGTATGCATGCTTGATGAATTTGTTAACTTCTATGAATTTTATAAAAAATAAAACCCCTTGTTAAGTTTGTTTATTATCTTTTCTTGTTCTCCATGCTCTTTTATTCCCTTAATAATGATGTTTATTGACCTATTTTGTCTTTCCTTTTTATTCTAACAATTTGCATTCTAATTTGTTTCTCTATTAAATATTTTTGTTCCTTTGACTTAATAGTTGTATCTCTTATCACTTGTGCCCATGATCTATTCTCCTTTAATTTGTTTTGTGATTCTTGTTCTTTTTTCATCATGTTTGCAATTATTGCCTAAATTTCAATTTATTTGTAATAGATTATCTTCATTTTTTTGTGTTGATTTGCAACTCAATTTAAATATCTGATCCTGTTGGTGTTTGAATTGATATCAATGTAAACTCGAGCTGTAACTATCATCTACAATGGTTTTTTGAAAGGCAAACACTCTCTAATCACAACCCTAACCCAATATTTGATGGATCAAAATTGCTTTTAATCCAACCTCCAAAGTAGTTTGGTATACCTTGTCAAATTATTGGATGTTGACTCATTTAAGCTTGGTTAAATGTATAAGAATAGGGATAGAAAGGGTAAATGATTTTAGAAAGTAATGGATCAATAGTGGACAGGTAGAGCTAACAACATAGACATCTACTAAAAACTTTTGACAACTCAATTTCTAGCAAACAACACTTGTGATTGACAATATTCAAAACTCAATAATATTCAACGTTAAAGCACATATGCATACTTCAAGATTCATTTCAAACACCTAGGTCATCAATAATCTAAATAGAAAAATTATATTGATACTCTAACTAACAAAAATAGAATTTTTATCAAGCATACATTTAGAAATGAAACATTTCAATTTTCTCTAAGCTAGCAATCCAATATCAGCAGAATAGACTAACCATAGTAGCAGTAGCAGAAATGACTTCAAATATTGATAATTCACAAAAGAAAGAAGACATAACTCTAAGGTAAACATCTAAGCAATGCTACTTCTATTGATTTGCAGAAAGTGTACAATAGTAGCACAAGTAAAAACTTTAGAGCCAACCCTTGAAAGTGAGGGTTCGATATCTATTTATAGTTTTCCATTAATTTGAAATATTTTAAATAATAAGGAACATTACAAAGAAGTTGGAGTTCCATATCAATAAGATGTTGAGATGGTAGTCTTCTGTATGATTCAAAAAATAAGGAAACTATAAGATTCTTCAATCCTCTGCAACTTGGCTTCTGCACGCTATTCGGTTCTCATGGTTCCCAATTATAGATCTAGTTAATCTAAAATCAAGGCCATATCTTGTTCTTGTCATGGCTTCCCTACCATAGATCTGCAACTGAATCAACTTATTGATCTTGATTTTATGATGCTTCATCTTCTTGCTCAACTTCAGCTTATAAATGTCTTGAACAGAGGTCTACTATCTTATGTTGCATCAAATATTACATTTATACGTGATTTGGTCCACTTTTGATTTAGGTCATTGATCCACCATTGGATGGCTAAGATTATCTCCTTTTAAAAGCTTGGCATGTTTCTTACAATTCATGAACTAGAATAATTTGTGGCTTGGAGCCTATTACTTTTTCAACTTCATCTCTTGCGACATAAAATATGCTCTAAATCGTGGCTTCAATCTCTTATTTGAATCCTTTGACTACTTTGATTGTGGCCTAGGACAAGGGTATTTTTCTTCAAAGATGTGCTTTTAAAATTTATTTTGGGCCACACAACTTAGAACCATGTTCTAGGCCACTCTTTTGATTTACAAAGTAGTAGCTTTGACCTTGTTGACCATGTCGTAGAACAACGAGCTGAGTCACGCGATGGAGAACTGTATTCTAAGCCATTTTTTAGATTATCAAAATTAGAAGTTTGACCATGTTGACCACAACATGGAACCAAGTGTTGAAGCACAGGGTATAGATACATGCACTGATCCGCATGATATGGAATCGTATTCTAGGCCACGATTTAAAATGTCATCTCACCAACTTTGATCACACTGATCACGATGTAGAACCATGCTCTAGGTTGTGCAATGCAAAAACTTTATCACGAGATGCTCTCTCCTTTTGTGCTATGAGTTGCAATTTTAAATGTTCTAAGGTTCTGTTTGACTAAATTGACCATGGCTTGGGATATGTTGCGTTGAGTCATTATCGCAATTTAGAGCACCTCTTTAGACTAAGACAAATTTTGGAATTTTTTGCAAAATTTTCTAAGTATGTGGTTTTTTGGGCCTACATTTTGATGCCTCTCAAGGAAATTTTCTAGAAAAGTTGAGAACTTAGAGTCTTATCCTTTGGGTGACTAGAATCAAAATCTAAATGGATGGATATTATGAAGTGGATAGAGATGGTAAAGATCAAATAGAATAATAGAGTGGGATGAGTGAATGAATGAATGGATGGATGAATAAATGGGGAATAAGGTAGTGTAATAAAACATGAGTGGAGGGAAATGGAAAATGAAATGGACTTCCAACTAGCTATGAATTTATCTCAAAAAATAACTTCCCTGTGACTATCACTCTCTTGAAAATCTATGAATATATCTAGAGAATAATGATTCACATGGAAGTAATTCTAGAGGCAAAATATGAGTTTCTCATTTATAGGGCTGCTCCTCTTTTTGAAGGCTAAATGGCATGACTTTCACATGATAGTTTCTTACCTCATATTTTTTCTCTCGGTCTCTGACACTTGTCAAGATCAAAACTTGTAAAGTATATTCTCAAGGTTTATCTGATAGTTGCAACACTCAAAATTATTTCAGACTTTTTGATAGGAGATCTTCATTCTTTTTGTTCTTCTTCCTATTGAGTTTGTTCCTCTAATTCCCTTTTTGGTATTTCCTTAGTATTTTGCATGTTGTCTTCCACATTGGCCTCCTCTTTTTTAATCTCTTCCTCTTCTTAATTGACCTTTTCCTCTTCTTCATCAACCTCTTGCTATGTTTTCACTCCAAATAGTTGAATCATCTTATTCAATGTTTCTATAGCTTGATCCTAGGCTGATTTAGTGGGATTAGACATTTCCATGAGCTGCTGGTGGAAAAACTGCAACTTGGTTGTTTCTTCATATGACATGGAGTATTCCTTGTCCACCAGATCTTCCATCATATCTTTGAGCCTGGTCAAATATTTTATCAGTTGAGAGACTTGATCTTGATTAATCAGGTCCTCCCAGGCATCTATCTCAGAATCATCTTGCATAATTGATGTTAAGTTAGTTTGAAGGTCTTCGTCTAATAAAAGGATTTTCTCTTCATTCTAGAATCCTTTGAAACCATATTGCATCATTTCATTATTTACATCCACAATATCTTGGAGCTTATCTTCAATTGTGTTTGTAAGTAGCCACCCTTTTTAGATCAGCCTATTTTTCTTGAGGATAATTTTGGCTACTAACATTGTAGTATTCCAAGCTTTATTTAGGATGGGCTTAGCAACAACATTGAATCTATTTTTAGACAACTTATAAATTTGCTCTGCTTGTAACACCATTGGTTGTAGCTCTTCATTAGCCTTTTTCTAAGTCTTCCTTGGTCTTCTGTAACAAATGGCTAGCCTCACCCATGTAATCATAGGCTAAATTTCTGAATATTTATCTAATATTTTAGACCATATTTGCTTTCTGATATGCTTTACCTTATCTTCATAAAAATTTGTAGCTCTAGCTTTCTCTACCTGTAGTTGTTGTTTTAAGGCGTGTATCTGTTTGACATGGGCCTCATTCCTTTTCTTTAGCTCCTCAGTTTGCTCTTTGAATTTTATGGCCTCTTGGTACTTATTTTTCCAGCTCTTGGCTTCATTTCTTACTACCTTCTCAACTTGTTTTTGATTGTTGATTGTTTTTTCCAGCCTTTTAATCTTCTATTCTAATTTCTCATATTTCTCTTTACAAATATCACATTGCACATAAATGGTCTCAATACGATCCTTTGCTATAACCAATTCATCCTCCATGATTAATTGAGAAATATCTTCGGTATGCTCCTCCAGCTAATAGTCTTCTCCAGCCATGTCCTCCTCTGGTTTATTTACCAAAGGGGTAAAGGAAACTCTTGTTCTTTATCGAGCAACTGGATCAACTTGCATTGTTTTTGTTCGAAATTTGAGTTATTTTATGTTGTCATTGATTTCACATGGATCATTGATGTCATATGGATCACATTTGAGTTTTTGTGGCAAAAACACTTCATAAAATATCATTTATGATATTTTGGAGAGCATGGATATATACAAGGTTTTTGTGAAAACCAAGGCAGGCAAAATAAAAGGTTTTATTTAAAACCATGGATGGCATATTTGAAATGGGTTTTTCTTAAAACCCAGGTTGGATTTTTGTTTCATCGAAAAAGGTGCCCCGATGATGGAGATATTTAATTTTAAATATTTAGTTTAAATTTTAAATTATTTAAAATTTTAATTTTAATTTTAAAATTAAAAATAAAATTATAGCGCCGACGTCTAAAGAAAGGAGGAAAGGCATATATTAAAAATAATAGCACCGACGTCTAAAGAAAGGAGGAAAGGCATATATATATATGCCACCAAAAGTTTCGATAAATCCTTGTCCTCGATTTTCGAATGCATTCGAATTGATAATGTAATGCGAGAAGAGCCTGTGTGTTGAAGCATGTGTAAAGAGGCGTGTGAAGGGTTTATGAAATTTGGGTCCATTGAAGAATCATTCGTGGAGGATAACCAAATGCATAGGCACCTTTGGCCTAGTGGTTTGTGTGTTGTGTAAGAAGTAGGAGGTCCTACGATCGAGTCTCGCCGGGGATGCTTGTTGTGTTGAAACGCTCGAAGTGTTTTTGAGTTTTCGAAGGGCGCAAAATATTGAGGTATTTGTTTTGGTTCATGCCCCTTTGAACACGTGAGGGCATGTGGCCCAACGGGGCTTGGCCATGGTTAAGGTGCTGAGAGAGGAGGCATCAAGGGATCGAATCCCATCAGGGACAGAGGCAAGTTAATATTTTTTAATATTTTATTTTTCTAAAGTTGCCCTAGGAGAAATAAGGGTTATGATGCACCTTAAGAAAAAGAGATATTTCTGGTGATTTTCTTTTTGGAAGTATATCATATTATATATCGTTGGAAAGCTTATTTCGAGGGATATTTGATTAACTTGCTTAGAGGGAGAAATAAGGTGTGTGTAAAGAGATATTTCTAATTTTGTAAAGAGGTTCAAAAGTGAAGGTTGCTTTGTTCTTTTTCAAAGAGGATTAATTCTTTCATGAGGGGACATGATGTATTTTATTGAGTAGGAGTAATAAGGTGTTATTTGGATATTATTGTTGTGTTATTAATCATGATCCCTAACCCTTATTGAAAGTTGAAAAAGAAAGTTTGTTGAGTGTGGCAGATTTAGTGGACAACTAATAAGGCATCAAAAAGGTATGAGCAATATTCTCCATTGACTTTGTTTATGGTGGTTGATTTCTGAAATATCATTGGAGAGAAAAGGATTGATTGTGGTTTCCTTTTTGAAAGTGGTTGGTTGAATGCTTCAAGGTTTTTTGGTTTGAGAGTTGTGTTTAAACCTTGTTTTATAAGCATTGTTGTTGAAGCCATTAGTTGTGTGAAAAACCTGAGATAGGGTTTGAGAAGAACATGAGTATCATTGTTATGTGAAGAATGTTTTATAAGCATTGTTGTTGAAGCCCATTGATTGTACAAAGAACTTGAACTTGAGTTAGAGGAGAACATGAGTATCATTGTTATGTGAGATTTGTGGTTGAGCATTGTTGGAAACATTTTGAGTTGGTTGATACATGCTTGGACTAGGGATTGTGAGAAAGAGTTGTTCCTTGTTGTGATTGGTTGAGTAGAGTTGTTTGAGCCTAGTCAAGTGAATGAGTGAAGTGGTTGTTCAAGTTCCATGAAACAAACTATTCTATATTCTGATTTGAGTTGAGATCATTGTGGATCATTGTTGTCATCCATTGTAGAGTGCATTGCCATTCATTGTTGAGTTCATCATTGAGCCTTGCCTTCATAGATTTGTGGATGAGATTTGAGTGCTACTTGAGCATGATTGATTGAGCCTTTGAGAAGGCTTTTGGGATAGATTTCTGGACATATTTGTGGTAGCTTTTGTGCATGATTGATTGAGCCTTTGAGAAGGCTTTTGGATATATTTTTGGACAGATTTGTGGTAGCTTTTGTGCATGATTTATTGAGCCTTTGAGAAGGTTTTGGATAGATTTATGGATAATTGTGGGATTTTATTGATTGAGCCTTTGAGAAGGCTTTTGATAGATTTAGAAGTTAGATAATTGAATTAGAGAGAAAATTGAAAAGTTCTTGTGACTTGTAGAGCATATTTGAGCAAGTTCTTGGTGAGCTTGCTAGAGCAGATTTGAGCAAGTTCTTGGTGAGCTTGCTAGAGCATATTTTGAGCAAGTTCTTGGTGAGCTTGCTAGAGCATATTTGAGCAAGTTCTTGGTGAGCTTGCTAGAGCAAATTTTGAGTAAGTTCTTGGTGAGCTTGCTAAAGTAGATCAGTGGATTGCCTAGCTGAGCAGATCAGTGAATTGCCTTGTTGAGTAGATCAGTGGATTGCCTACCTGAGCAGATCAAGATTGCCTACCTGAGCAGATCAGTGGATTGCCTACCTGAGCAAATCAGTGGATTGCCTAGCTGAGCAGATCAGTGGATTGCCTTGTTGAGCAGATCAGTGGATAGCCTAGCTTTGAGTAGATCAAAGTAATCATTTGTATTGGGATAAGGATCCCTATTTCTTTGTGAAATATTATAAGGAGATTATCTTGTGGAGTACCCCACATTGGGGGAACCACGTTAAATCTTGTGTCTCAATTGTGTGTGGTGATTTGTGCTCTTGCTTACTATTGCTATCTATGTCATTAATGCACATTGCTATATTTGGATATTGCAATTAAGGACACTAATTGATATTGGTTTGGAAAGAAAGTAAAAAGTGGGCACTATACTATTCACCCCCCTCTCAGTATAAGCTTGTGTTCTTCAATTGGTATCAGAGCGGGTTCCTTCGAAAAGGCTAACAACTTGAGGGTAGATTCTACTGGGTTATAGGATGGACAAATGGTATATTGACAGTGGGTGCTCTAGTCATATGACTGGGTATAAGGATAAGTTCATTTCTCTAAAAGGGAACAACAACGGATCTGTGATATTTGGTGATAATGCTTCAGCTAAAATCAAAGGGAGAGGAACTTTAAGTTTGGATGATGGAAAGACTACTACATAGGGTGTACTCTATGTTGAGGGTCTAAAACACAATCTACTAAGTGTAAGTCAGCTTTGTGATCGAGGGTACACAGTTATTTTTTCCTCTACAAGATGCAAAATCAGGGAAACAAAAATAGGGAAGCTTGTTGCAAATGCAGAAAGAACCAATAACAATCTCTACATGCTCAACGAAATAAAAAGGAAAAAATGTCTTCTATCTCAAGAAGAAGAAAGTTGGTTATGGCATAAAAGGTTGTGTCATTTGAACTTCGACAACATAGTAAGGATAAGCAACAAACAAATTGTCAGAGATCTACCAAAGATAAAAAGACCTTCAAATACAATTTGTGCACAATGTCAGTATGGAAAGCAGACAAGATCAAGTTTCAAGGCAAAAGAATATTCCTCTTCCAAGGTTTTAGAATTGATTCATACTGATTTATGTGGTCCTATGAGAACCAAAAGTCTGCAAGGTGAAAGCTACTTCATGTTGTTCATAGATGATTATTCTAGAATGACTTGGGTTGTTTTTCTGAAAGAGAAATCAGAGGCATTTGAGCATTTCAAAGTATTCAAAGAAATGGTAGAAAATGAAACAGGAAAGAAGATCAAGTGTTTACGATCAGATAGAGGAGGGGAATTCATCTCTATAGAATTCATTGAGTTTTGTGCAGAACATGGAATCAGAAAAGAATACTCAGCAGCCAGGACTCCTCAAAAAAATGGAGTAGTAGAAAGAAAGAATAGAACTCTTGAAAATATGGCCAGAGCAATGCTAAATGAATCAAGAATCTCATATGGGTTTTGGAAGGAAGCAATCAGTACAGCAGTCTATGTTATGAATAGAGCTCAAGTTAGAACAAAGCAACATAAGACTCCATATGAGTTTTGGAAAGGAAGACCTCCCACGGTAAACTACTTCAGAATTTTTGGAAGTAAGTGTTATATCAAAAGAGAGGATAAGGACTTGGGCAAGTTTGATCCTAGATGCGATGAAGGTATTTTTCTTGGATACTCTACAAAGAGTAAGGCCTACAGATGCTACAATAAAAGAACACATACCATGGTGGAAAGTATAAATGTCAGAGTTGATGAAAGAACAAGAATAAATGAGCCATCTCAGGAAGATATTCTTGAAGAAGAAGAAAGTTTTTAGGAAGAAATGGGTGAAGATTCAGATGAAGAAGATTTGTAGAATATACCTTCCAAAACTTCATCAAGATATATTCAGAAAAATCATCCAGAGGACTTGATCATTGGCAGCCCTGATGTAAGACGGACAAGAAGAGGAATCATAGGCTCAACAAAACAAGCAAATGTTTCACTACTATCCAAGATAGAACCAAAGGATTTCAGAGAGGCAAAAAATGATGAATGTTGGATTAAAGCAATGAAGGAAGAACTAGATCAGATTGAAAAAAGTAAGACTTGGGAATTAGTTCCAAGACCAAAGGGAAAAAATGTAATTGGTACTAAATGGGTCTACAGGAACAAACTGAATGAAGATGGTCAAGTCATCAGAAACAAGGCAAGATTGGTGTGTAAAGGATATGCACAAGTAGAAGGAATTGATTTTGATGAGACCTTTGCACCAGTTGCAATATTGGAAGCTATACGGATGTTTTTGGCACTTTCAAGCTACAGGAATTTCAAAGTATATCAGATGGATGTCAAATCAGCATTTTTGAATGGTCACTTAGAAGAAGAAGTTTACATTGAACAACCAGATGGGTTTAATCAAGCAGATAAGCCAGATTATGTATGCAGATTGAAAAAGGCTCTTTATGGCTTAAAGCAAGCTCCCAGAGCATGGTATTCAAGACTGGATAAATATCTTTGAGAGCAAGGTTTCAGAAAGGGAACAATTGATAGCAATCTATATATTAAAAATAAGGGAAATGATTTGATGATTGTGGAAGTTTATGTGGATGATATTATTTTTGGGGGTAGCAATGACAGAATGTGTCAAGAATTTGCAAGAAACATGACTAATGAGTTTGAAATGTCTATGCTTGGTGAATTAACCTTTTTCCTCGGATTACAGATCTCACAATTAGAAAAAGGGACATTTCTTTCACAAACAAAGTATATAAAGGAGATGTTGAAGAAATTCAAAATGGAAGATAGTAAGCCAGTTAGTACTCCAATGGTTACAGGGTGCAAATTAAGCAAAGATGATGAATCTCCTGATGCAAATCAAACTCTATACAGATCTATGATTGGTAGCCTATTATATGTTACAACCACCAGACCAGATATAATACAGGCAGTTGGTTTAGTGGGAAGATTTCAAGCAGCTCCAAAAGAATCACATGTGACAATAGTGAAAAGAATACTCAGATATCTCAAAGGAACAATGGAGTATGGTCTATGGTATCCTAGAAGCAGTAAGTTTACTCTCACAACATACATAGATGCAGATTGGGCAGGAAATATTGATGATAGAAAAAGCACAAGCGGAGGAGCATTCTTTCTTGGTGATTGCCTAGTTTCTTGGCTAAGTAAGAAACAACCATCAGTGTCACTTTCCACAACAGAGGCAGAATATATTGCAAGGCAAGCATGTTGTTCACAGGTATTATGGATGAAACAGACTCTCAAATATTTTAGTATAGAACATGATCATCCCATTCCTATTCTGTGTGATAATACTAGTGCTATAAGTATCTCGAAGAATCCAGTAATGCATGCCAGAACAAAGCACATTCCAATCAAGTATCACTTTTTAAGAGAACAGGTTACAGAGCAACAAGTAAGATTGGAATATGTTCCTACAAAAGATCATATTGCAGACATATTTACAAAACCATTACCGAGAGAAACGTTTGAGCGTTTGAGAGAATATCTGGGAGTAAAAGTACTCCCACCCCAAAATTAATCACCTCAAGAGAGAAGGTGGTGAGGGGGCTATGCTTAAGAGTCATATCTTTTAGCCCCATAGGTGTCCCTTTTGCCATTGATGTCAAAGGGGGAGAGATTTGAGTTAGGGGGAGCAGCCTCCAAAGAGAGCATTGAGTTAGGGGGAGCAGCCTCCAAAGAGAGTATTGAGTTAGGGGGAGCAGCCTCCATAGAGAGTATTGAGTCAGGGGGAGCAACTTTGATTCTCAGAGATGGTTTTTGCAGTGATTGTGGTGATTTGGATTAGAGGTGTTGCCATCAATGACAAAGGGGGAGATTGTTGGCAATTTGAGTTATTTTATGTTGTCATTGATGTCACATGGATCATTGATGTCATATGGATCACATTTGAGTTTTGGTGGCAAAAGCACTTCATAAAATATCATTTATGATATTTTGGAGAGCATGGATATATACAGGGTTTTTGTGAAAACCAAGGCAGGAAAAATAAAAGGTTTTATTTAAAACCATGGATGGCATATTTGAAATGGGTTTTTCTTAAAACCCAGGTTGGATTTTCGTTTCATCGAAAAAGGTGCCCCGGTGATGGAGATATTTAATTTTAAATATTTAGTTTAAATTTTAAATTATTTAAAATTTTAATTTTAATTTTAAAATTAAAAATAAAATTATAGCACCGACGTCTAAAGAAAGGAGGAAAGGCATATATTAAAAATAATAGCGCCGACGTCTAAAGAAAGGAGGAAAGGCATATATATATGCCACCAAAAGTTTTGATAAATCCTTGTCCTCGATTTTCGAATGCATTCGAATTGATAATGTAATGCGAAAAGAGCCTATGTGTTGAAGCGTGTGTAAAGAGGCGTGTGAAGGGTTTACGAAATTCGGGTCCATTGAAGAATCATTCATGGAGGATAACCAAACGCATAGGCACCTTTGGCCTAGTGGTTCGTGCATTGTGTAAGAAGTAGGAGGTCCTGCGATCGAGTCTCGTCGGGGATGCTTGTTGTGTTGAAACGCTCGAAGCATTTTTGAGTTTTCGAAGGGCACAAAATATTGAGGTATTTGTTTTGGTTCGTGCCCCTTTGAACACGTGAGGGCGTGTGGCCCAATGGCGGCTTGGCCATGGTTAAGGCACTGAGCGAGGAGGCATCAAGGGATCGAATCCCGTCAGGGACAGAGGCAAGTTAATATTTTTTAATATTTTATTTTTCTAAAGTTGCCCTAGGAGAAATAAGGGTTATGATGCACCTTAAGAAAAAGAGATATTTCTGGTGATTTTATTTTTGGAAGTATATCATATTATATATCGTTGGAAAGCTTATTTCGAGGGCTATTTTATTAACTTGCTTAGAGGGAGAAATAAGGTGTGTGTAAAGAGATATTTCTGATTTTGTAAAGAGGTTCAAAAGTGAAGGTTGCTTTGTTCTTTTTCAAAGAGGATTAATTCTTTCATGAGGGGACATGATGTATTTTATTGAGTAGGAGTAATAAGGTGTTATTTGGATATTATTGTTGTGTTATTAATCATGATCCCTAACCCTTATTGAAAGTTGAAAAAGAAAGTTTGTTGAGTGTGGTAGATTTAGTGGACAACTAATAAGGCATCAAAAAGGTATGAGCAATATTCTCCATTGACTTTGTTTATGGTGGTTGATTTCTGAAATATCATTGGAGAGAAAAGGATTGATTGTGGTTTCCTTTTTGAAAGTGGTTGGTTGAATGCTTCAAGGTTTTTTGGTTTGAGAGTTGTGTTTAAACCTTGTTTTATAAGCATTGTTGTTGAAGCCATTAGTTGTGTGAAAAACCTGAGATAGGGTTTGAGAAGAACATGAGTATCATTGTTATGTGAAGAATGTTTTATAAGCATTGTTGTTGAAGCCCATTGATTGTACAAAGAACTTGAACTTGAGTTAGAGGAGAACATGAGTATCATTGTTATGTGAGATTTGTGGTTGAGCATTGTTGGAAACATTTTGAGTTGGTTGATACATGCTTGGACTAGGGATTGTGAGAAAGAGTTGTTCCTTGTGGTGATTGGTTGAGTAGAGTTGTTTGAGCCTAGTCAAGTGAATGAGTGAAGTGGTTGTTCAAGTTCCATGAAACAAACTATTCTATATTCTGATTTGAGTTGAGATCATTGTGGATCATTGTTGTCATCCATTGTAGAGTGCATTGCCATTCATTGTTGAGTTCATCATTGAGCCTTGCCTTCATAGATTTGTGGATGAGATTTGAGTGCTACTTGAGCATGATTGATTGAGCCTTTGAGAAGGCTTTTGGATAGATTTATGATGGCATGATTTGATTGAGCCTTTGAGAAGGCTTTTGGATAGATTTCTGGACAGATTTGTGGCAGCTTTTGTGCATGATTGATTGAGCCTTTGAGAAGGCTTTTGGGATAGATTTATGGACAGATTTGTGGCAGCTTTTGTGCATGATTGATTGAGCCTTTGAGAAGGCTTTTGGATAGATTTTGAAATTTGAGAAAGTTAAGACTTTGATAGATTTAAATTGAAATAATTTGAGCAAGTTCTTGTGAGCTTTAGAGATTTAGAATTAAAGAGGGAAAAGTTCTTGTGAGCTTGCTAGAGCATATTTGAGCAAGTTCTTGGTGAGCTTGCTAGAGAAGATTTTGAGCAAGTTCTTGGTGAGCTTGCTAGAGCATATTTTGAGCAAGTTCTTGGTGAGCTTGCTAGAGAATATTTTGAGTAAGTTCTTGGTGAGCTTGCTGGAGTAGATCAGTGGATTGCCTAGCTAAGTAGATCAGTGAATTGCCTTGTTGAGCAGATCAATGGATTGCCTACCTGAGCAGATCAGGATTGCCTACCTGAGAAGATCAGTGGATTGCCTACCTGAGCAGATCAATGGATTGCCTAGCTGAGCAGATCAGTGAATTGCCTTGCTGAGAAGATCAGTGGATAGCCTAGCTTTGAGTAGATCAAAGTAATCATTTGTATTGGGATAAGGATCCCTATTTATTTGTGAAATATTATAAGGATATTATCTTGTGGAGTACCCCACATTGGGGGAACCACGTTAAATCTTGTGTCTCAATTGTGTGTGGTGATTTGTGCTCTTGCTTACTATTGCTATCTATGTCATTAATGCACATTGCTATATTTGGATATTGCAATTAAGGACACTAATTGATATTGGTTTGGAAAGAAAGTAAAAAGTGGGTGCTATACTGTTCACCCCCCTCTCAGTATAAGCTTGTGTTCTTCAATTTTTCTCACTCTAGAAGCCCTTTGGAAGGTTGGACTAATTTCTTACCCCAATAATTTTGGATATTCTGTGAGGTATTCCTGATTTTCTATAGAGAAGTTGTTGTAGAGTGATCTACAGGCACTTTTTTTGTGATAAATGAAGTAAATAATGGAATTTGCACATATGGAAGAGGTGTTGTAGTAATTATGGTGGAATTTGTGCTTATTTTAGGGGTTGTAACAGGTGTTAAAATGGTAACAAATGTTACAATTGTGGAATATAATGAGAAATATGGATGTGTTTTTTTCATGAGTAATATGAGTGGTGATGATTTCAAATATGAGGGGTGTGAGTGGGAGACAAAGATATTGGAATTTCTATAGAATGATATGGAGATGAAATGGGGTGAGATGATGGAACAAATGGTAAATATGGTGGGGAATTATGAGGTGGGTATGATATATTTTGTTCCTCTTGCACTTTAGAATGGGAAGGAGACCTATTTATGGAATGAGAAGGAGAAGGAGAAGAAAGGATAGGAATCATACCTGCACCTATGAGAGTAGACTATTGAAAAATATCACTGAAAATTTGTTGCTGACATTGTTGAGTTGATTGTTCTATTATTGTGACCAGTGTCTATTCAACTGTTTGTGCCTGATCCACTTTTTACTTTTTTCTAACCTCCTTATGAATCTCCCTTATTGAATCTTTTTCATTTTATTTGAATACAATTATGGTTGAGGCTCTACCATTTTTAGTATCATCTTTGATGAGTGTCGTTGAGTCTCATCATTTAATCTCAATGATTTATCAATCCGGGGTGGTGTCCAAGGCTGTCTACGATAGAAGGCTAGGGCAGAGTACAATTTAGGCATTCAGATTTCAAGCATTTATTGGTGAAGCAGATTTTGGTTTAGCCTTTTGGTGTCACACTAAACCTAGTCTGAAGAATGGAAACTGAAATAAATTACAGGAATTGAAAACTAAATCTAAGTTGCAAGAATTGAAATCTAACTACAATTGCATGAATTGAAATTGCTAAATTGAAATCTAATCTACTTTTGCAGAATTGAAATCTAATTACTCTTGCAGAATTGAAATTGCTAAATTGAAATCTAATCTACTTTTGTAGAATTGAAATCTAATTACTCTTGCAGAATTGAAATGATGCTTGTAAATAAAACTTATTCTAAAAACACCTGTCAATGCCCTGCCACAAAAGGTCGTCAAGCTTCTCTACAGAATTGACAAGAAAATGAAATATGCTAAAAATGGAAAGTTGCTACAGTAGAGAAAACATGGAAAGCAAAGGAAAAATGCATAATATAATTTGTCAGCTGACATACACACAAATGCTATACACAAACATAATAGAAAACATAAATCACATAATACAAAATAAAAACAATAAAATGAAATCTGGCAAGCAATCTATTAATTCTGCTGCAGCAAAATTACAGATTAAAACCTGCCATAAAATCCCTCCTTCTAGATCTGAAAGTGGGCCCATACTTCCTGATCTAGAAGGAGGTGAAAAGCACTCCTTAACTAATTAACACTCAATAGAAAATGATAAAATAGCTGCACTTTTATTGATGACAAAACATGCTGAAAACTGTTACAAAAAATTACTGTACAGTCCTAATTGCTGCAATTGAAAACTCTCCTCTATCCTAATTCCTAACTGGCTCAACCAAGGAGGGAGCTGTGTTATTTATATAAACATTTACAACATATCCCATGCTCAAATCAGCCTATGTGCTACTTTACAGTGATTTGCCAATAATTCTGGATTTGAAATAAATGCAAATCTGGACAGTTTGTGTTGCAGTAGTAGTCATTGGCCCTTAGAAAGCATCTTCAATGGTGGGAGTACATGGGAGGAGTCTAGAAATATCTCACACATCATTCTCCACTTCAGAATATGCCATTCCTATCTTGCAAACAATTTTCTATTATGCTGCAGTTTTTCTGGGTTTATCCTAGAAGAGGATCAAAATTGATCTTTTCCATGAATGGTGGCTTTGGATGGCAAGGACGACAAAATCAGATGGGAGATATTTTCCCTTAACTTTATCAACCTTCTTATCCCCTTTTCCACCGCCAAAATTCATTCAACAAGTCAAAAAGTACATTATGTTTTCATTCCGAAGATAAGTGGCTCATTTCGAAGACACTGCAATTCTCATTCCGAAGACATTGTGTTCATTTCGAAGATCTTTAGAATGACCAACTGTGTTGACTCCAAATGGTTTTGGCTGCATTTCTAAGGTGGATTAGCCCTCAGGATCAGATTGCAATAGTCTTCATTCTTCCTTGGATGTGAATTTCATGCCTTGCCATTCATTGGTAGCTTGTTGGAATTTACATGGTAAATTACTGCATTTTCCAGTTCTGCTGCATAGTTGTAAAATATTGGCATTTCTTGCAAATTCAATCAATTTAGAACATGGAAAACTTATTCAAATATCAACATGAAGGAGTACATCAAGTTGCTACTGAATTTATACACTTCATTCACCAAGTAACCATGCTGAAATAGTGCAACAATGCTGCACAATTGTCCCTGCTCTGTTATACCCTATTGCTGCCTATTTAGACCATGTGGGAATGCTTCTAAATAGGTCAGATGTCTTCTGTAGTCCTTCTAAACTCATTCCATCCATATCCTCATGCTTTGCTTGACAACTTCAAGGTGTTCCTATAAAGTGACAGCTTGCTGATTTTTATATGGCTGTTTTTTCCAGATTTTCAGATTTATGACAGTCCTAAACTTTTGTCTTCAATGTGGATTTGAAACAAGTTGAAGGGCAGGAAAACATTCAAAAACCATTGAGAAGTTAATGGATATCAGCATACCACATTTGGTTAATTGAAATGCATGTTCTTACTTGCTACTTAATCAAGCAAAATCAGTCACAAAATGCTGAAAATAGTCAAAAACAGAGATATAGTATTCCTAACATAAAATCATGCAAACACTTAACAAATAGTATATTTTAGTCAACTATTTGGCAATTAACTTATCATATGGTAGTCAAACATTGTGCAATAATGATTCAAACATTGTGCAATAATGAGGCATTTTTGGGCCTCATCATCCCCCCCAACTTGAACTGATGCATGCCCTCATGCATCTTAGTAGGCCATAGTAATATGCAGGTTTTATTCTTGTGAACAACATCCTTTGCTACCTGCTAACTGAGAAATTCCTCCTTGCTGCACTATATCAAGTATTTTGCAATTAAGCACATGTATGACTCTTTTTTCTATTTTTCTACAAGTTTTAGTGCTGCAAGGTACCTCTTAAAGGCTTGATATCATATAATTCATCTTGCAATAGTCTTATTGTGGAACCGTATTTGGCAGATGCACTACTACTGATGGAATTTTTTGTTCTTAACAACATTTCAACCTGAATGCTTATTTTTGTTGTTTGCACCTTTTGAACAAAATTGATAAAATTTTTGATTTGAAATGCTTGAGGGATGTACTTACTTGTGGTAGAGCCTTATAAACCTCAATATTTGATGTACCTTACTCTTTTTGCTATTCTGTAGCATTTTCAGCAATTTTGGTACAGTTTTTGCTCATTCCGAAGATATCCTGCTCATTCCGAAGATACTGCAATTCTCATTTCGAAGATCCGCTCATTCCGAAGAGACTGCATTTCTCATTCCGAAGATCTTCAAAAAAATTCAGAAATGACCTTCTATGCAAAAGTTAGCTACAGATTCTATTGTGGGTCCATCTCTAGAGTGTATAAGCCTTCCATAACATCAAAAATCCCTTCTTCATCCTTTTGTTTAGATGCTATTCTTTGTTTTGTATGTTGTTGTTTTATTCCAGTAGTACTAAAATAGAACCTTCAGTTGCATTTTGTTGATTATCCTCCTTCAATTTATCAGACAATTGTGAGATATAAACTTGTAGTTCTCCTTCTAAAATTTGCCCTACAAATTGAAATAGAATTGCTGCCATGTCTGTCCCAAAATCAGGTTTTTGCACAGTTTTGGAATTTCCATGCAATTAAGGGCATAAGGGGGTGTTTCTTGACATCTTGAACATGTTCTTTTTTTTTTTTTCAACTTGTCACTATTGTATGAATAGTTTATGCCAAATACCGACTATCATACACTAAATGCTAAATGTGTACTATGAATTATATGCAAGAAACACATACCTTACTGTCCTGAAAATTAGTCATGCACCTTACAAGCTGCTTTTGATGATTGTTAGCAGGCTATCTGAAAACATAAACAAACATAATACATGTGCAGTGTGAGATTTGTACAATGGTGGAACAATGATGGGTAGATCAACAAGGCAATGCATGCCGAAAAATTGGTTTTCATGCAAGCCAACTCAGTAGCGCCTCCAAGAAGGTTTTCACTACTGAATTATTCATTTTTATATATATATTTTTTTTTTTTCATTTTTTTTTCATCTCTTTTTTTTTTTCATTTTTTTCATCAGAAGAGGCTGCCATTTCTGGTTTTCAACCAACTTCTGTCCTTTTTTTTTTTTTCAAGTGCTTCAATCAGAGAGAACATATCCCACTCTTATTTGGATAAGACCAATCCTTATTCTGCAAAAACATGTCAATTGTTGTATGAAAACACCATCTCTTTCTGTTGAAACCTGCAACATTGATGCGACCTTCCTTACTAGATGACCAGTAAGAATCTTCTTACATCATCATTGCCTCCTTATTGCCTGGAAATGAAGTATTGGCTCCATTGTTCCTCTTTCTTGCTGAAATTGATGCTTGTCCTCATGTATCCCCATTTTGTGGGACATGCCTTTGCTGCAAATATTTTTTTTTTTTTTTTTCAAATTTTCTTGTCTTGCTTGTACCCAAAAAGGAAGTTCACAAACAAGACTATTCTTCTTTTTTCTTTTCTTGTATTTTTTCTTTTTTTTTCTTTTTTTCAGACTTTTTATCATCACTCTGAATCTGATATTGAAGAGAAATTCTCTTCCCTTATGTGTACATCCAATGGAATCTCCTTCAAGAACTCCTCCTTAGTTAATGGTGCATGGTATACCCGAAGGCAATGTCCATTCACCACTAACATCCTCCATGAATTACCAATGGGAGAAAGAAGCACTGCTCCATATCTGAAAACTTCTTCAATCAAGTGTTGTCCATGGCTCCTAGTCTGCAAAATCTTGTCAATCTATTCTTGAAACAATTAAATACCAATTCCCAAAAGATGTTAAGTGCTTACATCAAGATAAAATCTTGATATACCCTTGTAATTCCATGTAAAGAGATTGAAATATTGTTTCAAAATAGCAACAATTTTGCTTTTTGTTTATAAGTCAGCCAGCTAATAATGTTCAAGAATTTTCTTGGCTGCACTTCAATTTGTTTCATTCCTAGGAGGACAAAATTTACCCCTTTGTAAAATGGAAGTAAATTTTCTATGTGTAGTTTTTCTAGTTTTTCTCCTTTATCCAAGGCTAATTTCTGTGTGTTTGGACTAAAGGTTTTCTGTGTATCTCCATTGATTTTTGTCTCTTCAAGCTTAGGTAAGTTCTTGTTTTAGCACAGTTGGATGTTGCTGCAGTCAATAACATTTCCTGTAGGTTTTTTTTTTTTATACCAGATTCAGCTACATAGACAGGGGTTGCCTATCCTGTATTATTCAGACTGATCACAGGTTGTGCTAAAAAAAATATTTTTGGTTTGCACAATAAGACAAGAAGTGTATAACTTTAGCAGATCAACTACTTGTCAGGTAGGATCACCTCTAATGAGATCAACTATTGTCTGTGTAGGCTAAGAATTGCTAGGTTGCGGTTTAGCACGGTAAAATCCTAACAATATTTAAGTAATAATGGAAAACTCTAGGATCATCATTAAGTTGTAAACTCCTATTTTTATTGTGCAAAAGTTTTTGTGATTTTTTTTAATAGATTCAGCTTACATAGACAGGGGTTGCCTGTCCAGGTTGGGCTGAAGGTGGTGGTTGCTTGTTTTCTAAATGGACTGAAATGCAACTATCAATAATTATTATTTATACCAGCTATTACATTCAGATTTAACGCTGAACTTCATAACTTAGCACAATAATAATTATTTGACTACTTTTACCCTCTAACAACACCATGTTCCCCGACAACGGTGCCAAAATGATGAGTGTCATTGAGTCTCATCATTTAATCTCAATGATTTATCAATTCGAGGTGGTGTCCAAGGCTGTCTACGATAGAAGGCTAGGGCAGAGTACAATTCAGGCATTCAGATTTCAAGCATTTATTGGTGAAGCAGATTTTGGTTTAGCCTTTTGGTGTCACACTAAACCTAGTCTGAAGAATGGAAACTGAAATAAATTACAGGAATTGAAAACTAAATCTAAGTTGCAAGAATTGAAATCTAACTACAATTGCATGAATTGAAATTGCTAAATTGAAATCTAATCTACTTTTGCAGAATTGAAATCTAATTACTCTTGCAGAATTGAAATTGCTAAATTGAAATCTAATCTACTTTTGTAGAATTGAAATCTAATTACTCTTGTAGAATTGAAATGATGCTTGTAAATGAAACTTATTCTAAAAACACCTGTCAATGCCCTGCCACAAAAGGTCGTCAAGCTTCTGCTACAGGAATTGACAACAAAATGAAATATGCTAAAAATGGAAAGTTGCTAAAATAGAGAAAACATGGAAAGCAAAGGAAAAATGCATAATATAATTTGTCAGCTGACATACACACAAATGCTGTACACAAACATAATAGAAAACATAAATCACATAATACAAAATAAAAACAAGAAAATGAAATCCGGCAAGCAATCTATTAATTCTGCTGCAACAAAATTACAGATTAAAACCTGCCATAAAATCCCTCCTTCTAGATCTGAAAGTGGGCCCATACTTCCTGATCTAGAAGGAGGTGAAAAGCACTCCTTAACTAATTAACACTCAACATAAAATGATAAAATAGCTACACTTTTATTGATGACAAAACATGCTGAAAACTGTTACAAAAAATTACTGTACAGTCCTAATTGCTACAATTGAAAACTCTCCTCTATCCTAATTCCTAACTGGCTCAACCAAGGAGGGAGCTGTGTTATTTATATAAACATTTACAACATATCCCATGCTCAAATCAGCCTATGTGCTACTTTACAGTGATTTGCCAATAATTTTGGATTTGAAATAAATGCAAATCTGGACAGTTTGTGTTGCAGTAGTAGTCATTGGCCCTTAGAAAGCATCTTCAGTGGTGGGAGTACGTGGGAGGAGTCTAGAAATATCTCACACATCATTCTCCACTTCAGAATATGCCATTCCTATCTTGCAAACAATTTTCTATTATGCTGCAGTTTTTCTGGGTTTATCCTAGAAGAGGATCAAAATTGATCTTTTCCATGAATGGTGGCTTTGGACGGCAAGGACAGCAAAATCAGATGGGAGATATTTTCCCTTAACTTTATCAACCTTCTTATCCCCTTTTCCACCGCCAAAATTCAGTCAACAAGTCAAAAAGTACATTCTGTTTTCATTCCGAAGATAAGTGGCTCATTTCGAAGACACTGCAATTCTCATTCCGAAGACATTGTGTTCATTCCGAAGATCTTTAGAATGACCAACTATGTTGACTCCAAATGGTTTTGGCTGCATTTCTAAGGTGGATTAGCCCTCAGGATCAGATTGCAATAGTCTTCATTCTTCCTTGGATGTGAATTTCATGCCTTGCCATTCATTGGTAGCTTGCTGGAATTTACATGGTAAATTACTGCATTTTCCAGTTCTGCTGCACAGTTGTAAAATATTGGCATTTCTTGCAAATTCAATCAATTTAGAACATGGAAAACTTATTCAAATATCAACATGAAGGAGTACATCAAGTTGCTACTGAATTTATACACTTCATTCACCAAGTAACCATGCTGAAATAGTGCAACAATGCTGCACAATTGTCCCTGCTCTGTTATACCCTGTTGTTGCCTATTTAGACCATGTGGGAATGCTTCTAAATAGGTCAGATGTCTTCTGTAGTCCTTCTAAACTCATTCCATCCATATCCTCATGCTTTGCTTGACAACTTCAAGGTGTTCCTATAAAGTGACAACTTGCTGATTTTTATATGGCTATTTTTTCCAGATTTTCAGATTTATGACAGTCCTAAAATTTTGTCTTCAATGTGGATTTGAAACAAGTTGAAGGGCAGGAAAACATTCAAAAACCATTGAGAAGTTAATGGATATCAGCATACCACATTTGGTTAATTGAAATGCATGTTCTTACTTGCTACTTAATCAAGCAAAATCAGTCACAAAATGCTGAAAATAGTCAAAAACAGAGATATAGTATTCCTAACATAAAATCATGCAAACACTTAACAAATAGTATATTTTAGTCAACTATTTGGCAATTAACTTATCATATGGTAGTCAAACATTGTGCAATAATGATTCAAACATTGTGCAATAATGAGGCATTTTTGGGCCTCATCAATCTTGTTGCTAAGAATCTAATAGGGTAACCTCTTGAACAAGAGGACTTGAAGGGTTAGAGGAGGTTGTTGCATTAAAATTGATAGGGATGTAAACAAAGCTATCATCTGTCTTACTTCCCTCTACAACTTGTGGAGCATCTTATGCCCCTAAGACCATATTCTTAGTTCTTTTCTCTATCTAAATATTTTTCACAGTTCCAGATTCATCCTTGCCAAGACCACCACCAAAATATCCCATCTTCTTTATTAAATTAGTTTCCATAGTATATTGTTGCACTTGTTCCTCTAAAGGTTCAAAAATAGATTGAGCTTTTTAGGTTATTGGTGGTGAAGTTGTTGTAGCTTCAACCTGTTGTTCGGGTGATGATGAGGGGGAATTTGTAGGTGTTTGGTATTTCTTTTTTCCTTTTCCTCTTGAACCTTTTTCCTTTTTCTCTTGACATTTTTCCTTTCTATTTCCTTCCTTTTGTAGCTCAATGTTAAGGTCTTCTTGGCCTTCCAAGTCTTAATATGTTTGTCGTATAAATCAGAGAAATCAGTATCGAATTGGCAACCAAACCTAGGTTTTATAGTTATTGTCTCTACCCTCATTCTCCACCATTCCAAAATATTGCCCTCATACCAGCTATACTTTTCCTCCATTTCTTTTATTTTGGCTTCCTTCAGCTGGTGGGTTTTCTTATTTTCAAGATCGTATTCGACTAATTACTCATAAAAGTCTCTCCAAGGGGGAAGTTGTTCCATATTTCTAACATTCTAGTCTAATGGAGAGCTCTCATTATTATTTATATGCTTTTTAACTTGAGGTCTCAAAGTCCTTTCAAAATTAGGAGCCTTCTCACCATTGAGGGCATTTAGCTTCTCCAAAAATATATTGTTCGAGTCATATCTCCATCTTTGTAGAAGATAAATAAGGCCTAGTTTTTCCAAATACTGAGTAATCTGTTCAAATTGGCCCTTCCTTGTCACTATAATATCTTCCAAATTTCTCAGGTAAATCATTATCCCTTTTCCTCCTTTTCCAATGCTAAAGATTACATCGAGGTAGTCTGCTTGTTTACAATATTCCAATACTGACATTTTACTAGTGATAAAGTGTAGAAGTAAGAATGTTTTTCCAATGAAGCCATAAAGTCTAATGATCGTTCCCTTAGTTAAAATATACTAGTCTCCTTCCTCGGCTTGCTTTGTTCACAAAAAATCCTTAGCTAGAGAACGAATTCTAAGACATTGGCCATACATAATTTTTAGGGCTGGCTCCAAAAATTCCAAATTGAAGCTATAGTAGGATTCAGTATTTCTCAGGAGCTTAGTCCATGTATAGAATGGTATGGGATTTCAGTTATCATCCTTATCTGTTACTTGAATCCAAGGCATTTCTTGCCTTATAGCACTAAGAAACATCCAAACCAAATTAGAGCAATGCCTAAAATAGGGGGCCTCAAAATATTTCTTCATTGCTACCAGTTGCTCATGCATTCTCTTGGAGAGGAAGGCAAGCCAATCAAAGTAAATCCTTCTATTATTGTCATCTCCCATAGGTATTCTATACATATTTTCATTAGAAATGCAATAAACTACATCTATCTACCAATCTCTTACATACTAGTCAGAATCCAAACCGGCCAAGCATGCTAGCATGGGAAAGAGTTTAGGGTAGGTGAAATGTTCAGTGGTGATTGGGGTGTTGGGAAAAGTCTCCCTAGACCTTATATTTTTGAACTGGACATATACCCATTTTCTAAAATGTTTTCCATTTTGTGGACACCCTTTCAACGAATATTACTTAGCTTGTTCTTATGGGTCAAAGGGCTTGGGATTTATAGGTGGGTCTCTACCCATGGTGAAAAGGTCACGATAAGCTTGTGCAATTATATGGAAAATGATTTTAACCTTAGCTGTTTTTACTACTTTAGCCCTAGGATCATAGAATTTTAATATAGTAAAAATTAACTCTGGATAGGGATGAACATAATCACAGATGTAGAAAGACAAAAGAGAGCGAATGGCACAAGTACCTTGAACAAAAATTGGTAGTCCCTCAAAAAATATATAATCAATTTCTCTCCTGAGCTTATTTCTTGTTCTCCATGTCATTTTCGTGTTAGCTACTATTTGTGATTTGTCAATGTAGCTCATAACCTCACCACTTTCCTGTTGAGTAGCTTATTCTGCAACTTTTGATGCTATCTCTAAAAAACCTCTAGAACTTTTTTTTGGGCACTCTGCAAATTTTCTTCACTTCATTATTATTGCTCTCAAAGACATAGCATTGTTTACAAAATGAAAATTAGTCACATTTTAGCTTTAAATATCTTGCATGCATGCTCTCCACCATCAATGCGATAGATGAAGTACCACTTAGACGCATGCTTCAAAATTTAAATTTAAAAAAAAATGTGTAGCTTGTAAGTGAAGCTCTTAATGCTGATTGGACATAATGGCTTGTGGCCAATTGGCATCCCTTTTAGCTTAACTCTCTCTTTTTTATTTTGGTGTGGTTCAAAGCAAGTAACATAATAGATAATATTTTAACCACTTTGATCTCTGGCTGAGAACATGTTGCAATACACGAACTTTATTTTTTCCTTTTTCTTTTTTGCTAAATAAAAATACAAAAAAAAATACAAATATGATACAAATATGTAGATATATTACATGAAAAGGATTTATTACTCAAATTATAGCTTCAGATGATATCCATTAATCAGGATTGGTTGTAAATTCCTATATTGATCTTTTTTTTTTTTGTGGAAAACATCCCAAAAGGGATGCCACTTTTCGGTAAGACCCAAGGAGGCAGGGGTATCCATTTCACCAAAAACGCCCAGGACTCAGACCTGGCCTACCATATTTTACATACTCAAGGAGCAAACAAACACACAAAACTAATTCAAAAATAAGTAAATAACAACAAAAATAATAAAATAAAATAAAAAACATGCTCCTTGAGTGTGTCAAAAACAAAAGTACAACCAAACACGCACAATAATATAAAAGAAACCACAACACAAACCACATAGAAAAATACAAGAACCACATAACAAAACACAAACAAGACAAAAACAACAGAACACTACAAAGACATAACCCAAAAAAAACATGAAAAATAAACACAACCAAACCCTAAAAAATTTAAAAAAATAAAATAAAAATAAAAAACAACCAACAACAGACTATAAAGAAAAACAAAAAACATAGAAAACACTCACACATAAAAACACAAAATAAGACAAACAAAGAGAAACCCAAGAACAAGAACGAAAAAAACACAAGAACAATAACAAAAAACATAAAAAAAAAAAAAAAACCAAACAATAAAAACACATGAACAACAAAAAACAACACAAAGAACACAAAAACAAAACAAAACAAAAGAACCCACCCACCTTAAAAAACTAAAGAAAAAAAAATGAACATAACAATGACCTATCTAGACCAGAAGACTATTAAGGCAAGAATCAACAGAGGAAACAAAATACAGAATAGAATGAGCTAGGGAACTAAAAAAAACTGAATGAACCAAAGAGAAGCAAAAAAAAAAAGCAAGAAGAAACTAGGTACCTTCAAAACTGGAGCCATCCAAAGAAATGATAGAAAGAAGAGCTTCCCTAATTTGAGAAGCCCACCATATAGGAGGGTGGCCATAACAAGTAAGATCACCTTTGTCCAAAGCCCAATTAGCTAAAGCATCAACACTTTTTTTTTTATATCTGACCACATGATTGTAATCAACTTTCAAAAATCCCATCTGGATTAATTGAATCTTCTCAATAATTCTTTTTATTCTCCAATCCACCTTATGATTCTTAGAAGGAGTCTTCAAGAGATTAATCATAAGTTGAGAGTCAAACTCAACTAACACCTTTTCCCATCCAACCTTAGTAGCCTCCTGAAGGCCTCTGAGGATACCATACCCCTCAGCAAGGTTATTGGAAATAATACCCAAATTCTCAGCAAAAGTAAAAACCAGGGAGCCATCTGAAAGTCTACCAATTCCTCCCACACTGGCTTTTCCGGGGTTCCCTCTAGAGGCTCCATCAGTATTGACTTTTCCAAAATCCTTAGGAGGAGGTTGCCAATTTCTAGTCCTATCCATCTTACTAATACTCACATTCCCTTTAATATGGTTGCCCTTAGAAGATTTAATCTTCAATATTTGCATCACTTGATCCCATATTTTGTGGGAGTTTTGGGGGTGATTAAGGAGTTGATGGAATGATTCAACTAAGTTGGCTATGGTATTTTGCCAAATATAGTGAATATCCTTCCTATCTTGATTAAAAATTCATTTGTTCCTTTCATTCCAAATAAGAATGGTAGAACCCATACAAACTAACTGCCTAATAAAATGATCAAAGCCCTCTTGATTAGGCCAATCCCTCCAAAACTGTTCAAAAGTAAAAAAATTGGACCACTGTAAGCCAAGTAAAGTGGCCATTCTCCTCCATAGCTCAGAGGCTAAAGTACACTCAATAAAAATATAGTTGATATTTTCTACATTCTCTTCACACATTTCACATCTAAAAGGGCCATGAAAACCATGCTTCATAAGTTGCTCACTAGTAAGCACCCTACGATGGAATAAAAGCCAATTAAATAACCTCACCTTAGGCCAGATCTTTTGAGCCCACAATCGAGAAAAGATGTCAGAAGAGTGGTTAGTATTATTATGGCATAAGGTCAAATAACCTTGAGCAACTGAATACTCACCCTTAGTAGTGTTGTTCCATCCAAAACAATCTTTTTCATGGGACCAAGAGAGGGATATCATATGAAGGATGCCTTGGATATCTTGTCTTTGCCTTTCTGGGATTTGAATAGGCTAGTCCTCAATAGGGATCCAATATCTACCAACCTTTGAATTACCAGTATGGTACCGATAGTAATTAGCCACCTTTATCCAATTAGCTCGGTGAAGCTCCTCCATCCAAGGCCTCTAATCGGGAAACTGAGTTATCAAAGGCTTGTGACCATCCCAAGAATCTGTCCAAAAATTTGCCTGTTGACCATTATGAATGATCCAAAATAAATTTTTTTTTATTAAATCCTCACCAGTCTTAAGAACTGCTAAAATGGGAGAACCTTTGGTAGGAAGTTGATAGCGAACAAGGTCTTCAGGAATTTTTTTCTCAGCATATTTAGCATGGAGATTATTGGCCCAAAGAGCATTGGGGTTATGCAACATCTTCCAATATAATTTAGCAGCTAAATATTTGTTGTTATTAATAGAATACTGGAATCCTAACCTCCCTTCACTCTTAGGAAGACATAAAGTATCCCATTTCACCAAGGCCCATTTTCTTTTCTCATTAGTACCACTCCAATGGAAACGATGACTGATTCAGCCTTTGGGATATTCAAAATGGAAGAAACATAAATAGGAATATCTTGAAGGACTGATTTTACCAAGGTGATTCTACCCCTAGAAGAAAGCCACTTGTTGGTCCACTTTCCAATTTTCTTCTTGACTTTGTCCAACAACCAATTCCAATATTTATTTTTCTGCCTTTGAATATTTATGGGAATACCTAAATAAGTGATTGGAAGAGAGGTCTTCTTATATCTTAATTTATCCAAGACCATGGATTCCTATCTAGCAGAGAAGTGAAATAAAATAACTTTAGATTTGTCTTCATTGATCAACTGCCCAGTAGCCTTAGAAAAATAGCTAATGATTTGCTTAATATTAGAATCTTCCTTAACTGTAGCTTTACCTAAAAGAGTAGATTCATCCACAAATTGAAGATGAGAGATAGGTCTAGCTCCGTGAGCAATGGTAACTCCCTCAAGGGTTTTGTTTTCCCTCTTTTTGGTTATAGTCCTACCCAAGCATTCAGACAAGAATGATGAATAAATAAGGGGATAGCGGGTCACCTTGCATAATACCTATGGAAGCTAGGAATGACTGAGAAGGCCTGCCATTGATAAGAACTAAGTAGGAAACTAAAGAGATACATCCCATAATCCAATCCATCCAATCCTTAGAGAAACCAAATTGCCTCAAAATTTTGATAAGTGCCAATCCACTCTGTCATAAGCTTTGGATAAGTCTAACCGAATGAACATGGAAGGAGAATTTTGCATATCCATGGAATGGATGGCTTCCTGAGCAAGAACTATTTCATATACTATTTGACCTCCTTGCACATAACCCCCTTGATCTGGGGAAATAATTTTATGCAAAAGAGGCTTCAACCTTTCTGCCATGATTTTAGTAATGATTTTGAGAAGAACATTACATAAAGCAATAGGTCTAAAATTTGAGATATGATCAACCTCTTGAGCTTTTGGAACAAGAGTAATATAATTTTTATTGATAACCTTAAAATTTTCTTTGGCTTTCCTGGCTTCTTCCACCACCTCTAATAAATCAACATGAAGGATATCCCAGAACTCTTGGTAGAGCTCAATGGGAAAACCATCAGGACCTGGGGTTTCCCCTTTTTGCATTTTAAAAACTACTTGTTGAATCTCATTAATAGTAATAGGAGCAGTCAAAATAGAGTTCTCCTCAGAAGTGATATGAGAAGGGATTGCTTGAAGAACATTTTGTTGTGAAGCTGATTCAAGAGGAGTAGCAGTAAAGAGATTGGAAAATTAATCAACAACAATAGAGTTCATGTCATCCCAAGTATAAAAAACATCTCGAGAATCTTACTTTAAGGAAGAAATAAAGTTGTGAAATCTTCGATCTAGAAGAGATTTGTGGAAGAAATTTGTGTTTCAATCTCCTTCTTTGAGCCATTGAATTCTATATTTTTGCTTCCATAAGATTTCTTCTCTTTTTTTCCATTCTTCTAACTAAGTTGTGAGTTTAATTTCATCTACACTTCTCTTCTCTGTGAGGCCATCTAAACAGATTTTCTTATTCAAATTTTCAAGATGAGCAATAACTTCATATTTTTTTTTATGAACATCCCCAAACTCTTTCCAGTTCCAATTCTTGATTTTCGATTTAATGTATTGCAGTATTTTGGCAAAACAGAACATCTTAGTCCCATGCCTAGGTTTACCTTCCTTCCACCATTGTTGCACATGAGGTCCGAAGGAAATGTCTCTAAGCCACATTAATTGAAAAAAAAAAGGAGAGAAACTCATATTGGTTTTCCACATTTCCACCATGATTGGCCAATGATCCGAACCAGCATTATTAAGAGTCTTCACTTTAGGAATGTGACCATGGATTAAGAAATTTTCAGAGAGAAAAAACCTATCTAATCTCTCCATTATACAAGCTAAGCCTTACCTTTTGTTAACCTCAACTACCTTGAACGAACCATCCTAGAAAGAGTCATATGTTTTTTTGTTGCCTGGTTTAGATTTCTATACATTACATCTTAGGACTGAATCACCAACCTTAAATTTTCTAAATATGGCCTTCTTATAAAACCATTCTTTAGTTTCTAGGGAGTGCTTCCAAAAACTTTCATATGCTTTGGTCCTTTGTTCTTCCACCTGTAGGAGATGCATCAATCTGGCATTTACTGGATTCTGCTCTGATTCATGATCTTGACTAGCCAATATTAGAGTTGGTATGTCAATATGAGTGGGTAGAATAGCCTCTTTCCCATACACTAATGCATAATGGATTGTTTTGATTAAATTGATAGTAATCATGTCTATCCACAAGGCTTGTTCTAGTAGAAGATGTTATCTTCTTTTGTTATCTTTTAGTGCTCTTTTTAGAATTCTAAGTAGATTCTTGTTAGTGGATTTTGTTAGTCCATTCCCTTGAGGGTAATAGTTAGAAGAATTCTATAATCATATGCCATATTGACTTGCAAACTCAATATACCTTGCACCTATGAAATATGGACCATTATCACTTACTAGGACTTCAGGGAGACCAAACCTTGTGATCAGGCTTTCAACAAATTTTATCACTACATCTTGATCTAATCTCTGGTTTAGAATTGCCTCGGCCCATTTGGTAAAATAGTTTATAGCATTCAGAATGTATTTGCGACATGCTGAAGAGTTGAGATTTATGACCCCGACGAAATCTAGTCCCCACTATTGGAAAGGCTTTTCTACTTGGACAAGCTTAAGGGGGAATGAAGCATTTATGTTCCTTCCTACATACCTCTAGCACTTATCACATGTTCTTGTTACTTTGAAAGTATCAGCAAATATGGTAGGCCAATAGTAGCCTACTCTTATTATTTTCAAAGCATTAACTCTTCCTAAAAAATATCACCCAGATAATCCTTCATAAAATTCTTCAATGACCCTCTATTTTTTATTATCTTTCAAACATCTCAAAAGAACTCCATCAAGGTTCTTTCTATATATTCCCTTAGTTAAAAGGACATATTTAAAATATTGAAGTTTATACCTCCTTTTTGAAGCATTAAGCTCTCGAGGGTATACTCCTGTTTGAAAATAACTTGTAAACTGATCAACCCAATCTGAATCCTCTGAAGAACTATCCTCAACTTGTTCATATCCTAATGGCTGAAAACTGATATCTGATCTAAGAATACTTTTATAATAATTCCTTGACATAATTATCTACCTTTGACTAAATTTGTAAGTTGTATTTCTACATCATATTCCTGGATTTTGGTTATTCAACCAGCTCTTTTGTCACCTAGCTCTCCTTGTAAGATGAAACTCCTAACATTTGGATGTACCACATAAACATGAGTTTTACTCTGAGTCAAGTATTGTTTGAATTTCTACAATATCTTCATGAATACAAATACTTGTCTCTCAATAAAATTATATTTAGTTTGGTACTCATGAAGAGTTTAACTCCAAAAAAATATAGGGTGTTCTTCTGCAGCATTATTCTTTTATGTTAGTATTGTTGCATAACTCTCAACTCGATAGGCATATAAGATGAAATCTTTGCTAAAATTAAGATTTACCAGTATTGGGGTAGTAGCAATGGCCTACTTGATTGCCTCAAAAGCTTGCTTCCTTGCTTCAGTCCATTTAAACTCCATATTCTTTTTTAGCAACTCTAAAATAGGTTTAACAATTTGAGCAAAGTCTGAAATGAACTTCCTTACAAAGTTGATCTATTCAAAGAAGGATTGTAGGCCTTCTTATTCATAGGGAGTGGAAGAGCCAGTATTTATTTTACTCTTTCGGGATAAAATGACATCCCTTCTTGAGAGACAACATGCCCTAATAATTTACCTTCATGGACTCCAAAAAATGACTTCTTTGGATTTAGGGAGATGCCAAACTCTCTGTATTTTTTAAAAACCTACTTCAAGTGTTCAAAGTGAGATTGTTTTTTATGGGAAAATACATTCATATCATCAATGTATATTAGAATTAATTTATTGATTAACTTCCCAAAAGCATAGTCAATTTCCCTCTAAAAAGTGTCCCCTACATTAAACAAACCAAAAGGTATTCTCTGATAAGCAAAGGTACCCCACTTAGTAGTAAAGTTTGTTTTAAACTGATCTTCATCTTTCACCTAAATCTGGTTGTACCTTGAGAAACCATCTGACAGAGAAAACCTCTCTGCACTTGTAACAATTTGTAAAATTTGGTTTATCTGAGGAAGAGGATAGTGGTCTTTCAATGATGCTCTGTTTAGGTTCCTGAAATCAACACATAAGCGGATGTTTTCATTCTTCTTCCTGAAAGACACCAAGTTAGGAACCATGTAGAATGTTTGATAGGGTAGATAATATTTTCTTTCAACAATTTGAGTAATTCCTATCTCTTTATGGATTCAACCTTGGGAATCACATACCTCCACTTCTTCCTGAAAGGCTTTGCATTAGCTTCCAACTCAATAGTGTGTTGAATAATATTTCTATCATATAACTTAATATTTTCATATGACCACGCTCTAATATCTTGGTATTTAAGGCATACAAATTTAATCTCCTCCACTTATTTTGGAGAACAACAAATGCCAATATTGATTTTTTTATCCTTTTCTACTTCAATCTCTTTATAGATTTCATCATTAATTTTCATGGCCCTTTCTTTCTTGCCATCTTCGTTATCAAAAGGTTTTCTATTATGATCAAACCCTTGGGGATATTATATTATTATTCTTCAATTGTATGATATCTTGTTGATCCATTTTTTAAGGGAGATCTTCCTGCAAATTAGACAAGCAAGCTTCTCTCATTGGAAAGTCAATGATCTGATCATCATTCTCAAAAATATACCAAAAAATATGTCTGACACTATAGACCTGAAAACTAATTTAACTCTTTTATCTTTTGTTTATCCAAGATCTGAAGAAGAGCTAAAAGTAGAACCATTAATGGCTAAAGCATCAACCAACATATTCTATTTTCTAGGAATAGAGTGGATGTTTAAAGCATCAAAAGATTCTATCAAATCGCATACTCTATTCTTATATGATTTTAATAAATGGTGCTTACTACTACACTTCTCTATGACTTGATTAAATATTAGTTTCGATTCACCATATATATAACATTTTAATTCCCATAATCTCTACTTGCATTAACCCTAAGCATACAACCTCATATTTTGTAGAATTATTGGTACAAGACCATGTCAATCTATAAGCAAAACTTTGTATACCTTTTGAATGGGATTTCAAAATTATACCAGTATCAGCCTCATTTTTGCATCTTGCCCCATTAAAATACATTGTCCAAAATTTTGACCCCCTCAATGACTAATTGGATATAGCAAGGGTCTTTTTCTCAGCCTCATAAGAGATGTTATAAGCACCCATTCCTATTTTGAACAAGCTATAATATTCTCTGAATGGTAACTCATCTTCCACCTCTAACTCTTCAAAGCTCTCTACCAATTTAGGTTCATTCAAAACTGAGAGGTTACACATGTCGTCTTCTATTTTTTCAATGTGATAGGTCATAGGATTTTTAGGGGATATCCTTATTCTCTTGCCTTTGTATGGAATCATCATGCCAAAGTAATCCAAATACATGTAACCTCATAGCTTAGTAGTGAATTCTCTGGAAATACACGAACCAACGTAGGGCTCTAGGCCCACCACTACAATATCTTATACAATAGTGGCCTCTGGAGCTCTGTGTAATTTCATCAACACATCTTTTACCACTCCAATGGTCTTGATTGGTGTACCATCCAACTACAAAAATATTGAACATGAACGAGTGTATTCCATTCCCATTTTATCACAAATTGATTTGGGCATGACTGTGGTTGAAGCCCCTAAATCTATCATACAGTTGTGGACTATCAAACCTTCCATTCTCAAAGAAATATAAAAAGGAGGGGTTTGTTTTTCAAGACTACGAGAGTCATTTTTTCTTAACTAGAAGGCATGTTGAAAATTGTGGTAGCCTATTTTTCTTGATAATTCTTGCTTAAAGAAGCCTTTAGTAGATCAATCTGACTTGGGATAAAGAGAGCGTCATAGAAACTTGATCTATATGGGGTCCTCTTCATCTCTTCCATAATGTTAAACTTTAATTTTTCCAAGGGAGACTTTTCATACTTCTTCTTTGGTTCACCATACTTTCTCCTATATTGTTGGGTAGCTTCAATTCTCTATCTCTTAGTGATGGAAGGAAATCTCAACTTTTCTTGTGCTTCATCCTTAGAACCTATTTGTTCTTTACTATTTTCTTTCTCATGCTGCTTTGGAGTTCTCATACCCTTTTCTTGGATTTTCAAAACTGTATCTCCCTTTTCAGATGCTTGTGGGATTGGGAACTTATCATTATTCTGCAAAGGAGATTCTCTTTTCCTCTAAGAGGGGAATTGAAATTGATCCGTATTTTGTGGATCAACTTGTAATACCTTCTTTCTAGATCTGGTCATGACAAAAACTTATTCTTCTTCACAGGGATATTGTTCGACCATAATCTCTTTCTGTTACCATAACATGTTGAATCTTCCCTTTTGATTCCCCTCAGCTTTATCTATGGCTTGTTGCATATGGTGCTGGTACATGACATAGGTGTTTGAATCATGAGGATCATTACAAACAAGATACAAAATATTTATCATACCGATCTTAGGGATAGATTCTTAATCTTTTTTATTTGTATTAAATTTGGGCACTCCATTACTTCTAGTACCAAGATTTTGATCCCTATTAATATATGGGAATATTCTCTACTGAGACCTCTCCATATCTTTATTTTCCATTACATTCACCATGTTATTGATTGTATTTAGGGTATTTTGAATATCAAGCAATAGGGTGGATTCTTGGGGATTTTGAGATAGAGTGGAGGAAAAGGAACTGATGTAGATGTTGTTTTGGGAGAAGGTATTGGAGCTATTTGTGGAAGCGATGATTATAAGGAAGGAGGATCCATATATGAATATGTAGACACTTTACCCTGAAACTGAGGGATATCTTAACAATATGGCATGACTATCTTTGGGGGAAGTCTCCCTACAACAATTAGGACATTTTTTGCCTATATGATAGCATTGTATACCTGAGGAAAGGTAGTTACTCTTGACTGCTGAGTTTGTAGCCTCAGGTCTGACCCAAGGGATCTGATGTAATACATGAAAGCAAGGGGAGCAGTTGGTCTAGCTTCAGGGCATCCTCTTCCATGTTCTACTAAACCTCGGGTTAAAATAAAATACTAACTCTTGCTGATGATTCTGCATAGATATGAATTAGATTAGGAGGGAGAAAAGATTAGCAAATTCATTAAACTCTTCCATGAAAGGACCTGCTAATGTGGCCCATGAATTAATGTTGTTTTCTTTGAGGATTCTAAACTAATGTAGAATTTTTCCTCTAAAGGATAGGGCTATAATATTGATGATGACATCTTCATTTCTAATATTGTGGATAGATGTTAGATTCAGTATATCTTGATAGTGTTCATAAGTAGTTTTACCTAAACCATCGTATGTAGGTATAACTTTGGATACAACTTGGAGGATATCATGCATAAGGGTGAGTCCTAAAGTATCGATGGTATTCTAATTAGGGTATTTCTATGGAGCTTGATTATGGTTTATATTATGCTTATAAGCCATGTTTTTTGAGGTTTTTAATAAGGTTTGACTTAGAGAGAAACGGTTTCTTAATGATATTCGGGTTTCTTCAAAGGGTGAATCTACGGACAGACTTCTAGATATTCTAGATGGTAGATCAAAGAAAGGTATAGATTATTGACTATTACTAGTAGATAACCTGGTAAACATGAAAGAATGAGATACAAAAAGGGCTTTCTAGGTTCTTGATTTTTGGGAGTCGCCAAGTGAATTTTCTTCCACCGCATTGTGAGGTCAAGACAACTCACTAAATCTTGATTCCTTCAAGTAAATGAAAAATAATATCTAGTGGTTGAATGAAAATTCTGTAAATAGGGTACCACTGAGCATGCTAGAAAACTGTTGGTGTCTGAATTGACATCAATGTAAACTTGAGCTATGACTATCATCAGAAATGGTTTTTTGGAATGCGAACACCCCCTAATCACAACCTTGACCCAACATTGGATGGATCAAAATTAATTTTAATCCAACCTCCTAGGGTTATGCATAAGGGGTTGGACTCAAAATGTACTTGTAAAAAAATGGTGAATCCTAATCAAAATCAAGGTGAATCATGGAGAATCCTAAGAAAATCAAATCGAGCATCTTCACACCAAAATTTGGGGCATTTGAAGCCCTAAAATGTAAGGTCATCTTTGGGGCCACTTTTGACCTATTAAATCATCTTATAACTTCATAAAAATACCACCATTAGATCAGGCTTAAAAAGAGCTTTCCAACGAGTACAAATATACCTATATTTGGATATATATTGTGGCGAATTGACCCTAAGAAAAAATTGATCCTAAAAAATTTAGGCGAATGGGCCGACGTTGAGGGTTCTTATATTTGCCAATTTTCAATTTTAAAAATCCTAATATTAGACCAATTGGAGAATATTCGCCACTATGCAACCTCCATATTAGGTTAGTATACCTTGTCAACTTATTAGATGTTGACTCATTTAAGCTCAGTTAAATGTATAAGAATAGGGATAGAAAGGGGAAAGAGTTTTTGAAAGTAATGGATCAATAGTGGATGGATAAAGCTAATAGCATAGGCATATACAGAGAATTTCTTAAAACTCAATTTTTAGCAAACAACACTTGTGATAATTTTTAGAATTATTTCAACCATCTAAGGCATTGATAATCTAAATAGCAGAATTAGATTGATACTCCGACTAACAAAAATAGAATTATTTTCAAGCACACATTTAAAAATGAAAAATTTCAATTTTTACTAAGATAGCAACCCAATATTAGCATAATAGACTAACCATAGCAGTAGTAGAAGAAATTACTTCAAAGATTGATAACCCATAAAAGAAAGAAGATACAAGTCTGAGGCAAAAATCCAAGTAATGCTCCTTCTATTGATTTGAAAAAAGGTGTACAATAGTAGCACAAGCAAACACTTTAGAGTCGACCCTTGAAAGTGAGGGTTCGATATTTATTTATATTTTTGCATTAATTTGAAATATTTGAAAGAATAAGAAATATTACAAAGAAGTTGGAGTGCTAGATCAGCAAGATGTTGAGGCAGCAACCTTCTGTCTGATTCAAGAAAGAAGGAAACTGTGAGATCCTTCGATCCTCTACAACTTGGCTTCTGCACGCTATTGGGCTCTCATGGCTCCCAGCTGTGGATCTGGTTAATTTAAAATCAATATTGTCTCTTGTTCTTATCATTGCTACCCTGTCATAGATCTACAACTGAATTGACTTATTGATCTTGATTTTTTGATGCTTCATCTTCCTTCTCTTCAACTTCAGCTTATAAATACCTTAAACAAAGTTCTGCTATATTATGCCATGCCAAATCTTACATTTATACGTGATTTAAGCCGCTTTTGATTTAGGTCATTGATCCACTATTGGATGACTAAGATTAGCTCCTTTTAAAAGCTTGGTACGCTTTTTACAATTCGTGGTATGGAACACTTCGCGACTTGGAGCCTATTGGTTTTTCAACTTCATCTCTCATGGCATAAAATGTCCTCTAAACCATGTCTTGAATCTCTTATTTGAATCCTTTCATTGCTTTGACCATGACTTAAGGCAAGGGTTTTTATCTTCGAAGATGTGCTTTTGAAACTTTGTTCTGGGTCGCACAACGTAGAACCATGTTCTCATCCGCTCTTTTCATTTTTAAAGTAGCAGCTTTGACCTTGCTGACCATAATGTAGAATAACGAACTGAAGTGCGCGGCGTGGAACAATGAGCCGAGTCGCGTGGTGGAGAACTGTATTCTAAATTGCTTTTTAGATTATCAAACTTAGAAGTTTGACCATGTTGACCATGACATAGAACCAGGTGTTGAAGCATGCAGTATAGATACATGTGTTGATCCACATGGTATGGAACCATGTTCTAGGCCGCAATTTGAAATGTCACCTCGTCAAATTTGACTGTGTTGACCATGGTGTAGAACCATGCTCTAGGTCATGCAGTGTAAAACCTTTGTTGCCAGCTGCTCTCTCCTTTTGTGTTGTGAGCTGCGATTTGAAATGTGCTAAGGGCATGTTTAACAGAATTGATCACGGCCTGGGACATGTTGCGTTGAGTCGTTGTCGCGATTTGGAGCACCTCTTTAGACTTAGAAACATTAAAAATTTTCAGAGTATATGGCTTTTTGACCTACAAATCTATTTAAAGAATCGTTACTATTGCACAAGCCCATGGTAGTAGAGGATTTTAGTTCTACCAGTGATGTCTCCAATAGATTGATTTGAACAACTTGTTTTAAAATTATTTTTTATCGTGCCATGATGAGGCTTTATTGCTCCCTCATGACTACGGTAAATTCTAACATCTCACGTTGCAAGGACCCTATGTGTTCTAAAACTATTAGTCTGTAATGAAATGGACTAGCCATGGTATCAATCAATATATTCAAGTTAATTTTACCTATTTTCCCTTTGTCTCCTTTGCGTTGTGGGTTTGCTATTACCTAATTCAACCTTCCTAACAAACATGCACTAAATATGTAGGATCTTAGTTTTAAACCCCAACCTTAACCCCACCAAATGTATTTATTTAACTTTTAAACTTTTGGACCACAAAATAAAAATAACAAGAAAAGAAAAATAAGGTATTTAGGTTTGAAGGCTTTTTCGATTTTGTCCTGGTCTTTTTTGTATGCTTGCCTTCATTTGTACTATGGTCTTGCCAAAAACAAACTTTACACATGCATCTAAATCTATCAACTACATCTGTATTTATAAACTATACTGAAATTTACCTCCACCATTTAAATCTACCTTTACCTCTACCTTTAAAATTTATCTCTATCACTCAAATCCACGTTTACCTCCTTTCTTCTACCTCTACCTCTACCTCTACCTCTACCTCTACCTCTACCATTTAGATCTTCCTTTACCTCCCTACTTCTACATATGTTTCAAAAATTTATAAATTACGCAATCAAAGCAATCAAAATACATCAATATCTTTGGACAACTTAAAACAAAAATGATCCTTTCCTCTTACCCTTAAGGGCCCAAAACAAGTTTTGGCTAAGAGTTTTGTGCTGGGTAAAATTACTCCTCTTCCTTGTATTTTGGCTCTAAGCAAATTTTGAAGCTAATAAATCTTCCCAAGTTTGATCCCGCTCAAAAATAGCTTTGGGATTTCTTTTGCTGCATGCCTTTATTTACCTTAGGAAATTTATGTGGATGTGATGTTAATATGTAAAATTTCTCCCCCTTAAAAAAAAACATCGTTATTGTGGCAGACTGATGTTAGCGTTTAAATTTAAAAAAGAATCCAGAATTCAGATAACCAAGTACTTTTGAATTTAAGAATTAATTGAATGGTCGAAGTGATATGTTACAATTCCAGACCAGTATAATTTACAGTTCCACGAAATACTATATGAATTGAAGTGCACTTCCATGGCACGGCCTAAAATTATTTCAAGGCCTAACCAACGTCTCGTACCAATGTAAACCGTCAAACTGAGGAGCAATCGCTACTTCTGAACCCCTCGTTGTTGACGTCCCCTGCCCATCGGTAGCCAATTCTTTTGATTTACTGTTCAACTCGCTGTTCCCATTCCGGATTCCCATATTCTGCAAATCAAAACCATGCTCCCAAATTCTGCAATAAGCTCCAATGGCGGCACCTACGGCCGCCCCGACCGTCACCAAAGTCACAGCAGACATCTTCTCTTCTATTTTCCGTCAATTGACAAACCTCTCTCTGAAATTATCACGGACAGACTGAAGCACCCAATTCGGATTGAGAAGACCAGAGTAGGCCATTATATACAGTTTTGCGAATTTGAACACAAGTCTACGCATCGAGAAGCTTCCGTGTTTCTCAAGTCTTTTCTGGCCAGCGTGCCCAGAAGCGAGTGGATGAATCGTTCAAGGTTGTCAGCCAGCAACGACCAGGCTACCTGACGCTCACGCCACAACCCAGGACTGAATATGACGACGCAAACCCACGTTGACTTCAATTTTAAACAGCGGCGGAATATGAGGCGAAGGTTCGAGCTCTGCCGCGTCATGGCGTGACACTGATTCAAGGAAAAGACGCGGCAAATATCTATGGCGTGTATCTGTCAAGGGACACGCAAGCTTGACTTCTTCTATCGAAGGTGTAATAAATTACGTCGCAGCTCACACGTGAAGTCGAAAATTTGTACATTTGGTAACAAAACGGGTAAAAGTCGCTGAGAAGCATGTCAACGATCGTTATTATTCAAATCTAAAATGTTTTAGACGGGTCTTCTCAGGAAGTCTCGCGAAGTTTCGAACGTAGAGATTGTGATGCAAGTTTCTAGGCGATCGGATTACAATTTTACACGCGTCTTCTCAAGAAGTCTCGCGAAGTTTCGAACGTAGACATTGTGATGCAAGTTTCTAGGCGATCGGATTACAATTTTACACGCGTCTTCTCAAGAATTTTTTTTGAAGGGAGGAGTTGTTCACAACCAACAAGGACTAAACTATACGTGTTGCTTCCATCAAACTTATTCCTTTTCATTATTGTTGACTCGGCGCGAAGAGGATTACTGGTCATTCGAGATTTTTTTTTATCATCATCGTCGGTCTAACACACACTCAAATGATTTAGATCAAACTATTACCTTTGCAAACAAGTTACCTTGAAGTTTGAACCTGGGTGTCTTCTTGATAAGTGTCTGACCAAACAAGCACATACCAATCCACCTAACAACTTCACATTGAAGATTCTGTTAACATTATGGCCAACGCCACCACTGATTGACTTCATTATCAATTCATATTTTTAAAATATTTTAGTGATAAAAGAGATAAGTGTAAGTTACTAAAAACATCATTTAGTAGCAGTTGAGGAGTTGAGTACTTGTCCATAGGTTGTTTCGGTTTGATTTTTTTAGGCAGTTGGATCCAATGATTTGGTTTTTATCCAAAGGACTAGGTATACTCAACACCCAAAAAAAATACTAAAAAAAAATTTTTTTTAAACATGGAATATTTGATTATTTTGAAAAATCACAATCAAAGTACCTTTCAATATGAGTTTCATATAAATTTAACATAGGAGATAAATTAGTTTTTAACACGATACTTATCATAATCAAAGTACCTTGTGGGTGCGTTGGTCGTAGGGGTTTCGGTGGGAAAATCTTGTCTGTTGCATTAATACCGCCTTGAGGCGGTGTTAGTTCACCCTTTTTAATGGTTGTCGCTCATGCAGTCGGTTCCATTTATTTTGAGTCTGCTGGAGAGCTCAATGGTACCGAGGAAGCGTCCGCGCAAGTTCATTCTGACAATGTATCACAAGGTAAAGGCCCTGTCCCTAAAGTTGTTATTCCTTTGCATGAGTTTCATACGACTTGTGAGTGGTTTGAGAGTCATACCCTAGTGGGTTATTTTCTGGGTCGTATCCCATATGATACCCTTATTCGTTCATGGGTCCAGCAAGTCTGAGACCCATATGGAGTCACAGTGGAGAATGTACAAAACCTTACCAAAGGGTATTTCCTTTTTTGCTTTTCAAACCCAACTCAAGCATAGAAGTTTCTATCTAGGGGTCCATGGACTATCTGTAATTCTTTGTTGATTCTGCAACCCTACTCTCGAAATTTCCATTTAGTGATCAAGTTGCACTAGAAGTCCTTATTAACCGTTTAGGGTGGTTAATGTGTATGCCTCGAATATCGCTTTTGATAGATGTGAGTTGTGGAGATGGCTTGCCATGAATCTGCCATTTGCCACTTGGGTGCTCTATGGAGATTTTAATATGGTGGAGAAAGCTTCTGACAAGGTTAGTCATGTCCCGATGCGGTGGTTTTTAGATGAAATAGAAGCTTAGTTTTTTATGAAAAACAAGCTTCACCTTTATGACCCTAATTCCTACTTCTCGCCTTCTGACTTCCCTCAGGCTCTTTGGTACACTTGGTCCAATTTTCAGGCTACTTCTACTAAGGTTTTGGTAAGATTGGACAAAGCCATGATTTCTGAGTGTGACAACTTTCAGTTCTCCCATCTTTTACCTTCTTTGTCGTATGTGTTGACTTTGCCTGGTACTACAATGTCTGATCATTCACCTATTTTATTCTCGATGGCAATGTTAAACTTTCAACCTAGAGTGCATTCTTCACATTTTTACTTGAATGTTTCTTTTTTGCATAGCTTTAGCATGAAAGCTCATATATTCCACATTTGAAACACTGAAGAATGGACTATTGTCTCTAGCAAGAAATCCCATGGTGCTAAGTAGCAGGAAGCTTCAATTTTTGTTGCGCAACCTGCCCATTCTCCTTCTCAAGACATGCAAGCTTCTACTGAAGTTGTTTAGACTCCTGTTGATACGGCCCCTTCGATTGTTGGCATACAATCCCCAGTTCCACTGGTGTCTCAGCTTCTTTGGTCGGGCCCTTCTTTGACCTCTGTGGTGGCAGCTCCAGATAATTCTTCAGTGGAGGAGGATTGGGCCTTGAAGGTTCGCCGCTCTCGCAGCCCTGTTCGGAATGACAAACGTCGGTAGCTAAACAATGATGTTTTTCACGCGGTCTCCAACTATTTTGGCTCGCTTACAGGTTTGGGTGATGCAGAGGATGTCATGGATATCATGCATCCTGACAAATCCCAATGATTTTCTTCTCGTGGAATGTTCGAGGACTGACGGACCCGATCAAAAAATATTTGGTCCGAAATGAGATGTCAAATGTTTTTCGAATGTATGGAAGCCTCAATTTTTTATGTCTACAAGAAGTTAAGATATCTGATTTCAATCTACGATGTGCATGTGACTTTTTGTGGCCACAAAGTACCTCTTTTGCCACAAAGCATTCCCCGAGAAAAGGAGTCGTCACTATCCTTGGGCCTCGATTATAGAAGAATGTTGTGACTTGGGGTGTTGACCCATCCAATCAAGTTGTCTAGATTTGCTCAAGATCTACAGAAAACCGTTTGGGGTGGTTAATGTGTATGCCTCGAATATCGCTTTTGACAGATGTGAGTTGTGGAGATGGCTTGACATGAATCTGCCATTTGCCACTTGGGTGCTCTATGGAGATTTTAATATGGTGGAGAAAGCTTCTGACAAGGTTAGTCATGTCCCGATGCGGTGGTTTTTAGGTGAAAGAGAAGCTTAGTTTTTTATGAAAAACAAGCTTCACCTTTATGACCCTAATTCCTACTTCTCTCCTTCTGACTTCCTTCAGGCTCTTTGGTACACCTAGTCCAATTTTCAGGCTACTTCTATTAAGGTTTTGGTAAGATTGGACAGGGCCATGATTTCAGAGTGTGAAAACTTTCAGTTCTCCCATCTTTTACCTTCTTCGTCGTATGTGTTGACTTTGCTTGGTACTACAATGTCTGATCATTCACCGATTTTATTCTCGATGGCAATGTTAAACTTTCAACCTAGAGTGCATTCTTCACATTTTACCTGAATGTTTCTTTTTTGCATAGCTTTAGCATGAAAGCTTATATATGCCACATTTGAAATTTGATTCCTAGACCTGATGGTATTTTTGGAAGGATTGAATGGTGGAATGTTGCCATTCAACGAACCACTAAGGTGTTGTGTACTCTGGGTGTTGAAGTTGCAAAACGAAGAAAATAGGCTAAGTTTGCCTTGAAAAGTGAGCTATACAAAGCCTGTCTCAGGCTTGAAGCCTCTCCTTTCAGCTCTATTGCTCAATCCCAAGTTTCTTCCATTCGACATGAGCTAAAAAAAATTGATTTGTATGAAGCCAAGGGGGCTCAATTACGTGCTCGAATGCATTGGCTCAAAGTGGGGGACAGAGTGACCAAATATTTTTTTCAACGCCTCAGACCTCCTGCTCAGTATTCTCAATTTCAAGCCATTCAAGTTGATGGGCAAATATTTATGGTCTTTCAGACATTGTCAAAGCCTTTGTTTCACATTATCAAGGTGTTTTTGTTTCTCAACCCCTTGATGATGCTAGAAGGCAAGTTCTTGCTGATTGTACCACTGTTGTCCCCATTAAGATTTCTCCTAAGCAAATGCTATTTTGTGACACTCCTCTTTCTCGAGAAGATCTAAAAAATGCCTTGTCACTCATGGCAAATGATAAGGCACCTGGGCTTGATGGCTTCCCATGTGAATTCTATAAAGAATTCTAGGATATGCTTGGTTTTGATCTCCATAAAGTTTAGCTCGAAGCCCTGCAATGTGGTTCATTGGGTTCCATTATTAATAAAGGCAATGTTAAATTTATTCCTAAGTCTAGAGATCCTGAGCTCATCACCAATTGGAGGCCGATCACCCTGCTTAATGTGAGCTACAAGATTATTGCTAAAGCCCTTATGCTTAAGCTTAAATCTCTTCTGCCTTTGATTGTCAGACCTGAACAAACTAGCTTTGTTAAGGGAAGATACATTCTTGATAATGTTCTTGCTGTTTGGGAAGGTATGGAGTGGGCAAGAAATTCTGAACAAGATGTTTTATTCATTAAGATTGACTTTAAGAAAGCCTATGATAAGATGGAGTGGTACTTCATAACTACAATGCTTCAAGCTGTCGATTTTGGGCCAATGTTTGTGAGCACCATTCTTATGTTATTTCAAGATGCTTCAATTGTTCTTACCTTGAATAATAGTCAATCTCATTCAATTTCTCTTGGTCGCTCTATAATACAGGGGTGCCCTCTTGCTCCATATATTTTCATTCTTGTTGTAGAGGCTTTTGGCTATTTGTTGACCCATAAGATGGATCAAGGATTAATCAGGGGTATTGCTCTCCCCAATTATGACCGCCAGTTGGTCAATGGTCATTTTGCAGATGATTCTTTTGTAACGCTTCGAGAAGATGAGCAATCCCTTTCCTCGGCTATTAGTTGCTTAGAGGTGTTATGTTTAGCCTTTGGTTCTTCTATACAATGGAAAAAACCTCATGTTTTCAGCAATCTCAATCTTAGCTACCATGTTGGTTGCATCATTTCCAATGGACTTGGATTCAGCCAGGTGAGGTGTTTAAATTTCTTGGAATTCCTTTTCGTTTCATGGTTTCTCTGCTCAATTGTGGTAGTATGTTATTGATAAAGTGGAAAAGAAGCTTTCTTACTAGACTAGTAAGAAACTTTCTTTGGCAGGAAAATTTCAGATTTGTTCTAAGGTTTTAGCCACTACCCATGTCTATTATTCATCTTGCTAGGTTCCATCCAAATCTTGTTATAAAAAGTTGGATAAGCTTCTAAGAGACTTCTTGTGGGCCAAAGACTTTGTCAAGCAAGGTTTTCATCGGGTAGCCTGGAAAATTTATTGTTTGCCCAAGGTACTGTGGAGGCATGAGTTTGTTTGATTATCATCGACAAGATTTTGCCCTTTGTGCTAAATGGATCACCCGATCTTTAATTGGGGATGAATCTTGGAAAGTGTTGGTCAGGAATTGCATTTATCTAGTTTGCTTGAGGGGAAGAAAATTTGGAAAGGGGTGGGATTGCAATCCATTCTTACTACCCCTGTCCCTATTAAAGTTAAAGGTTCTTTTATCATTTAGAGTATTTGGAAAGCCTGGGAGGCCTTCAAACCCTGGCTTAGTTGGAAAGGGATTTTTCGCAAAGCAAGTGCCTCTTTGCCTTCCATGAATATTTGGTGGTCTCCTGTTATCACTTGGCAGGGTTCTCCCTAGCTCTGGTGTAGTGGGTCAGAGTGCAGAGATTCTATAAGCATGGTATTGCTTCCATTTTCAAATTTTTCTCCTGACATACTAGGTGTTGGATACCCTGGGAAAGTATTCTTCAAATTCACAATTTAAATCCTAGTGATAGAGACACTTATGAGGTGGTTATTGATAGTATTCCATTTTCTATTTGGAGGAAACTACATAAGCATTTTCAAAAACCCTGGTGGTCAGATTGGTGTTGGCCTAGGGAGCTTCCTGTATTACAACATAAAACTCATCTTGGTTACAAATGGATCACCCCGCAAGTTCCAATGGTTGATAAGCTCACTCTGATATGGGACTTAGTCTCTCTTCCCTCCCAATGGAATAAGAGGTTTCAAATTGTTTGGGCTACTTATATTGAACCTAAACAGAGTTTTTTTTTTTGAGCCTCTTACACCAAGGGTTACCTGTTGGCAATAGGCTCAAGCATATGGGTGTTCATAATCTCATTTTCTCGGTTTGTGGATAGGTGGAAGATTTACTACATGTTTTTTGGTTTTATGATAGGGCTCAGTCGACCTGGGAGTGGCTTCTTGAATTTTTAGACCTTTTATGCAGGAGTATTTTACTTGGGTGCATGCTATTTTGGGTGACCCTATTGCTTTTTCCTTCAACTTGGGTGTTTGGAATATTTTTAGAATTGATACCTTGTTTTATCTATGGAAGTCCTAGAATAGAGCTATTTTTTCTCAGCAAGATGTCGGGCGTGTCTTCTCTGTTGCTGATAAATATGATATATTCTTTGATTGCTTGGTTCAGATTCAAGTACAGGTTGAAAAAGTATAGGTGGAGTCGTAGTACTTACGTACCCTCATGAATCATTGAGGGAATACACCCCGTGTTATGAGTCATGTACCTCTTCCTTCCCCTTCTTGGTGGTAGTGATTTTTTGGCTTCTTTCTTTCTGAATGTATATTTGACACTGTTTTGGCAGTTGTTATCTGGCAGTTTGTGGACTGTTTTTGACACTCTTATATACTCCTAACCATAGTGGTTAGTGTATTGGTTTACAAGGTGTGCTAATCCCACCCACCCTTTTTTGTATGATTAGACATTATTTTATTAATATAATGGCCTTTTCATCCAAAGTACCTTGTGGTATGAGGTTCATATAAATTTAAACATAGGAGATAAAGTAGTTTTAAACACCACCCAATAAGTTTCATAATCAAAGTACCCTATGGTATTGAGATTCCTATAAATTTAAGTATAGAGATAAAGTAGTTTTAAACACCACACAATAAGTATCATAATAAAAGTACCCTATGGTATTGAGGTTCCTATAAATTTAATCATAGAGATAAAGTAGTTTTTAACATCCATCATCCAAGATGAATTTCATAGAGGATGTTATTTATTCAATATATATTGATTTTTATTGGATTTTCTATTCAAAAGTTAAATAATAAAGCTTGGAAAGAAAGTAGACCAACCTAAGGTAAATGGGGGTTTGGGACTTAGAAGATCAGAGTTAAATAATAAAGCTTTGGTTAGAAAGCTTTGTTGGAGGTGGATCTCTCAGCCAACTTCTTTATTCGATAGAGTTTTAACTAATAAATATTTGGGACGGGTGAACTTGAATGAGGTGAGTCATTTTCTTTGGACGATAATGGGTCTTTAGTGTGGCAGGCTCTAAAGCTAAGTTCTCAAATAGTGAAATATGGATTATTTTGGAAAGTGGGGAGAGGGAAGAAGGTCAATTTTGGATAGATTCATGGGATCAATATCCACCTATCATTATTGAATTCTCAAAATTGCAACCAGTAAAAACAACCATTGAAAGCAAGGGTTGGATTCAGATTGAAAATTATTTCAATACTAGTCAGTTGGAGGATTATAGGTTTAAGCAGTTTAAGAAGTTGGATGAGTGGCCAATTCCAATCCCTCCGGAATTGACACCCATCATGACTAAAATCTTGGCAAAAAGATGTCTCACAGGTAGAGATGAGGAGGATGACTTAGCTTGGGGCTATGGAAGCCTTGGAGTCTATACAGTGAAGGATGGATATGATAAGATCCTTCCAGAACCTCCTCTTCGTGCATATCAAGTTGAGGATTGGAGAAAACTTTGGCAGTCAAAGGGTTGGCAAAAGTAAACTTCTTTGTTGGCAGTTCATGCACAATGGAATTCTTATCTTTGATAATATGAGATATAGGGGAATCGTTGATCCATCCCAATGTGTTTTATGCTAAAAAAATGAGGAAACATCTGACCACTTGATGTTTGAGTGTTCATTCATGCGTTAGATTTAAGAGTGATGGTTTTTAGCTTATAAAATTCAAGCCAATGATGATTTGAATCGGATTAATATTTGGGAAATATGGAAGAGGTGTATATTTAAATCTAAAGCTCTTTGTATTGGGTGGAAGCTTGGATTAAACTTTATTTGGTGGTAAATATGGTTAGAGAGAAATGGTAAAATTTTTAACTTATTAAATTCAAGCCAATGATGATTTGAATCGGATTAATATTTGGGAAAGATTAGATTTAAATCTAAAGCTCTTTGAATTGGGTGGCAGCATAGATTAAACTTTATTTGGTGGTAAATGTGGTTGAAGAGAAATGACAAAAATTTTAGAGAAACCTTTTCATCCTTGGATGGCACCTCGGAGGTCATTTGGAGCAAATTCATTGAAACTATGGTAAGATATGCTAAAGATGAAACTTAGGCTAATATAAGGATGATGGAGAAGGAATCCAAAATGCAAGAGGGGCAAGACAGATCTAGTTGGAAACCACCCCTAAAAGGTTGGATTAAATTAATATTGATGGAGCTGCAAAAGACAATCCAAGTAGGGGTTGATTGAGATGGACTGGAAGAATGTTGCGATGGCAATAAACCCATCGCAGAGTATACAATACAGAGTGTGCATGCTAGTGACGTTTTTTCATTGAATAATTAAAATCAAAATCAAATAGCTGTGAATCTAATTAATTGAATGATCCAAGTGCTATATTACAATTCCAGGCCAATATAATTTACAGTTCCATGAAATACTGTATGAATTGAAGTGCACTTCCATGGCACGGACTAAAATTATTTCAATGCCTAACCAACGTCTCGTACCACTGTAAACCGTCAAACTGAGGAGCAATCGCTACTTCTGAACCCCTCGTTCTTGACGTCCCCTGCCCATCGGTAGCCAATTCTTTTGATTTACCGTTCGACTCGCTGTTCCCATTCCGGATTCCCATATTCTGCAAATCAAAACCATGTTCCCAAGTTCTGCAATAAGCTCCAATGGCGGCACCTACGGCCGCCCCGACCGTCACCAAAGTCACAGCAGACATTTTCTCTTCTATTTTCCGTCAATTGACAAACCTCTCTCTGAAATTATCACGGACAGACTGAAGCACCCAATTCGGATTGAGAAGAGCAGAGTAGGCCATTATATACAGTTTCGCGAGTTTGAACACAAGTCTACGCATCGAGAAGCTTCCGTGTTTCTCAAGTCTTTTCTGGCCAGCGTGCCCAGACGCGAGTGGATGAATCGTTCAAGGTTGTCAGCCAGCAACGACCAGGCTACCTGACGCTCACGCCACACCCAGGACTGAATATGACGACGCAAACCCACGTTGACTTCAATTTTAAACAGCGGCGGAATATGAGGCGAAGGTTCGAGCTCTGCCGCGTCATGGCGTGAAACTGATTCAAGGAAAAGACGCGGCAAATATCTATGTCGTGTATCTGTCAAGGGACACGCAAGCTTGACTTCTTCTATCGAAGGTGTAATAAATTACGTCACAGCTCACACGTGAAGTCGAAAATTTGTACATTTGGTAACAAAACGGGTAAAAGTCGCTGAGAAACATGTCGACGATCGTTATTATTCAAATGTAAAATTGTTTTAGACGCGTCTTCTCAAGAAGTCTCGCGAAGTTTCGAACGTAGAGATTGTGATGTAAGTTTCTAGGCGATCGGATTACAATTTTAGACGCGTCTTCTCAAGAAGTCTCGCGAAGTTTCGAGCGTAGAGATTGTGATGTAAGTTTCTAGGTGATCGGATTACAATTTTTTTTTTTTTTTCGGTTAGAGGAGTTAGTTTATTTTTTTTTATTTTTTCGGTTAGAGGAGTTAGTTTACAACCAACAAGTACAAATTTAAACTAACAAGAATACAGATTTAAACTAACAAGGACAGATTCAAATTATAAGGGTTGTTTCCACCAAACCTATTTTCTTTCATTAGTCATTCGAGATTCGACTAACACGCAATCAAAGGATTCAAATCGGACTACTACCTTTACAAACAAGCTACACCAAAGTTTGAACCTGGGTGTCTTTTTTGATAAGTGTCTGGCCAAACAAGCACATACCAATCCACCTAACAACTTCACACTGAAGATTCGGTTAACATTATGGCCAACGCCACAGCTGATTAACTTCATTATCAATTCATTTTTTTTAAATATTTTAGTGATAAAAGAGAAAGTGTAAGTTACTAAGAACATCTCTTAGTAGCAGTCCAATACTTGTCCATAAATTATTTTGGTTTGATTTTTTGAACAGTTGAATCCAATGATTTGATTTTTATCTAAAAGACTGGATTTAACAACACCAAAAAAAAATACTAAAAACATATTTGTTTTAAACATGGAATATTTGATTATTTTGAAAAATCACGATCAAAGTACCTTTTAGTATGAGTTCCATATAAATTTAACATAGGAGATAAATTAGTTTTTAAAACAATACTTATCATAATCAAAGTACCTTGTGGTATGAGGTTCATATAAATTTAAACATAGGAGATAAAGTAGTTTTAAATACCACACAGTAAGTATCATAATCAAAAGTACCCTATGGTATTGAGGTTTTTAAAAATTTAAGGATAGAGATAAAGTAGGTTTTAACATCCATTATTTAATATAAAGGATGTTATTTATTTAATTTATTAATTTTTTATTGGATTTTTTATTCAAAAGTTAAATAATAAAGCTTTGGGAAAAAGTAAACCAACTTAAAGTAAAAGGAGGTTTGAGACTAAGAAGCTCAGAGTTAAATAATAAAGCTTTGGCTGGAAAGCTTTATTAGAGGTGGATCTTTCAACCAACTTCTTTATTCGATAGAGTTTTAACTAATAAATATTTAGGACAAGTGAACTTGAATGAGGTAAGTCGTTTTCTTTGGACGATAATGGGTCCTTAGTGTGGCAGGCTCTAAAGCTAAGATCTCAAATAGTGAAAGATGAGTTATTTTGGAAAGTGGGGAGAGGGGAGAAGGTACAATATTGGATAGATTCATGGGATCAATATCCACCTATCATTATTGAATTCCCAAAACTGTAACCAGTAAAAACAACCATTGAAAGCTGAGATTGGATTCAGATTGAAAATTATTTCAATACTAGTTAGTTGGAGGATTATAGGTTTAAGCAGTTTAAGAAGGATGAGTGGCCAATTCCAATCCCTCAGGAATTGACACCCATCATGACTAAAATCTTTGTAAAAATATGTGTCACAAGTAGATATGAGGAGGATGAATTAGCTTGGGGCTATGTAAGCCTTGGAGTCTACACAGTGAAGGATGGATATGATAAGATCCTTTTAGAACCTCCTCCTCATGCATATCAAGTTGAGGATTGGAGAAATATTTGGCAGTCAAAGGGTTGTCCAAAAGTAAACTTCTTTGTTGGCAGTTCATGCATAAAGGAATTCCTATCTTTGATAATATGAGATATAGGGGAATCACTAATCCATCCCAATGTGTTTTATGCTACAAAAGCGAGGAAACATATGACCACGTGATGTTTGAGTGCTCATTCATGCGCTAGATTTAGGAGCGATTGTTTTTAGCTTATAATATTCAAGTCAATGATGATTTGAATCGTATTAATATTTGTGAAATATGGAAGAGAGGTAGATTTAAATCTAAAGCTCCTTGTATTGGCTGGGAGCTTGGATTAAACTTTATTTGGTGGTAAATGTGGTTGGAGAGAAATGACAAAAAATTTAGAGAAACCTTTTCATCCTTGGATGACACCTCACAGGTCATTTGGAGCAAAGTCATAGAAACTATGGTAATATATGCTAAAGATGAAACTTAGGCTAATATAAGGATGATGGAGAAGGAATCCAAAGTGCAAGAGGGGCAAGACAGATCTAGTTGAAAACCACCCCTAGAAGGTTGGATAAAATTAATATTGATGGATCTGCAAAAGGTAATCCATGTAGAGATGGAATTGGAGTGGTCAGTAGGAATCATGTTGGGATAGTGCTCTATTGGGAACTGTAGGGCCTAGGCAAGACCACGAACAATGAAGCAAAATCCTTAGCTATCAATTCTGCTTCTATTTGGGTGGTAAGACAAGGTTATAGGAGGATAATCATATAATCACATTCTCAAATCTTGGTAGGAGCTCTAGATTGCATGAAGAACTTTGCTTTGGAGACATGGAGGTTGAGTATTCTTGTCACCCAAATTAAGGAATTATGGAGGGAATTAGATGATGTGATTTTGATTTATGTGGGTAGAGCTTTGAATAAAGTGGAAGACTTTTTGGCTAATATGGGTATCGAGGAGGTAAGGGTTCAGTGGCATGACCATTGATGGTGATAGGATTAGGCAGGGTGGTGAGCAAATCTAGTGTTTAGCTAATTTGGACAACCATTGCAGACATATGGTGTAGGATATCTGGATCCAATGCAAATTTTCTTCTACTGCTATAAATAGGTGTTCTTGTTGGTTAAGGCTAGGAGGAGTCTCTTCCCAAGTTGTAAATAATCTTTGATTTAATTATTATTTTCAAATTATTTTTCAAGAACCTCCTATTCAAAGTTTTGAAATCTTATAGCTAGGCTCACTTAAGTTGTATGTATATATATACACAAAATAAGGACAAACTTTAAAATATTAAGGATCAATATATAACATTGCATAAGATATATACACAAAATAAGGACAAACTTTAAAATATTAAGGACCAATAGATAACATTACCTAAGATATATATATATATATATATATATATATATATATATATATATATATATATATATATATATATATATATATATATATATGTGTGTGTGTGTGTGTGTGTGTGTGTGTGTGTGTGTGTGCTTTGTAATTTTATATTTTTATTGTTACAAATGTTAAAGTAACAAAAAATCAATGCATCCTTCTCCTTAACCTAACACTTTATATGATTAATAAATTATCATACTTGAAAATAATAATAACAAATTATTATAATTTAAATAGTTTGATTTAGTTGTAAGGTCCATAATAATAATAAGTCATTTTTTTATATACATAGAGGAATCGGTAACTACCTTTCCTTTTTGAACAATTGGTCACAGGGTCAAGTCGCATTGCCTCCGATCATAGCATCAAATCATGGTGCTACCACTATAACCCCTATCTCGCCTCGGTAAACATGACCCAAAGTGAGAGAGACCCTCGGTGGCTCAAGGTTGGTATCGTTGTCATCAAGATGGCGCACGCTCAGCGGACTCAAGTCAAACTACTACCTTTGCTCTAGATTGGGCATGTCGTGAGGTTTGAACCTAGGTCTCCTCCTAGTAAGTGTCCAAATTCTTACCAATCCACCTAGCCCTCGTGGACAATCAATCAATAAGTCTTATTAATATTGATAAAAAAAAACATAAACCTCCTAATATTATTAAAACCTCCTATTCAAAGTTTTGAAGTCTTATAATTAGGCTCACTTAAGTTATACATATATAAAATATCATTCAATGAAACCTTCTTCTTATTCTAACATTTTATATGATTAATAAATTATCATATTTGAAAATAATAATAATAAATTATTATAATTTAAATAGTTTCATTTATCTATTAGGTCCATAATAATAAGTCTTATTAATATTGATAGAAAAAATAAAACATAAACCTTCTTCCAATATTATTAGTTTTTATATAGGGTCGGTTTAGAATGTATGAAATAATAATTGAAGTTTCCGATATTTTTATATAAAAGTGACTTCTTCCCAATGAATAAGGTTTTTGTTATTAGAGGTTGTGGAAAAAGTGAAATAAAATGATAAAGGAAAATTGATTTCAAACCAAAATCTTCTAATGGATTATTACTTAACTTTTAGGATCCTAAGGAAACTACAAGATTAACTAACAATTAAAATCATAAATCATACATGCACCTTAATATAGAAATGAAGAACCTTTGAAAGTATCAACAAAATTAAAAGAGCAATACTCATGCTACACAAATTTTACAAACAATTTGAGAATAAGAGGATTCTATTTTATCAATTATTACATTAAACAACCAAGTATAATAGTTTTTGCAAGATTGAAAATCTGGATATTTGATCCTTCTATTTCATACAATCTATCAAAAAATTAGTTGGTTACATGAGATAATCAACTTAACAACCTATTATTACCTATTGCTTAACTAATCAACATTTGCCTTAACTAATTTCTAACAAAATTGATTGCATTTTATACAAAGGACACACCTAGCGTACTAGACAATTTCATCATAATATATATATATATATATATATATATATATATATTAACAATTCCTATAAGGAGAATAAAGCGTAGACCACAAGATCGCGATGAAGTAGCTTCTTCAATAATTTTTCCTTTAATGATTTGTTGTTGATGCTTCACCCAATTCCTAATTTGCACATTGAGGAACTTCAAATCAAGTTGTTTTCATTGTTTACACAATAATGTCAATCATCTTCTTCTCATGCTCCATTTGTTCTCTATTAGCATCCAAGCTATTAATCAACTTTAACAACTAGATTTTGATAAAGAACAACCTAGTAAACCTACCAAACTTGTTGAGATTTGCCTCATCAAATTTTCAAAATTTAATAAAATTTGACTCCACTATGAATCAAAGTCTAAGAGATATGCTTCCCTAGTCTTTTTATTACTTATTCTATGTTTAAGTTGGCATCGATGCCTGTTCCTTAGAAGCATTTGTCCATTTTAACTTGGTTAGTCACCTTGTTAATCATCTTATCACAACCCTTAATGACTTACACTAGAGTTTAATTCCTTATCTTGGATCGAGCTATTTACAATAAAAGGTCACCATATTTTCCTATATGTTCAATTCCCATATTTCCCCACTCTGTTTTATTGGTATTGCATAGTGTTGTCAAAGGCTACCAACATGACTTATATGAATCAATATCTATATGAGTTGCACTACCTTGAGTTTACAAATTGGCTATCATTTGATTATGCATTGTATATATTGACCAAGCCTTATATGCTATCTCCCTAAATTTATTATGCAACTTCTCAACCATGTCTACTACAACTCTTCCAATCATGAAAATATTGCATATATTCTCAATGTCTTTTATAGACTTCTCAACTTGATCATTTTTTCATTGGAGCCTCCTTTTCTCTCATAATATCCTCTATAATTTGCTTAGTTGATCGAGACCTTTGATACCTTCCTTAGGTTACATTGCCTCATACTCGAAAGAACCAATACCTTCTTTTTCAATCTTCATCATCCCAAACTTGTCAAAGAGTCACTTCATACACTCTTTATCTACTTCCATCCTAGCATTTTTTCTTATGAGAGCCCTAAATTTATCCTCTAAGAGATCAAATACCGACCTAAGTAGCCTGATTTTATCTTAGACATCTAGAGTGGGTAAACCATGTGTGATAATATGAAAAATTTCCTTTCTTAGTTTCTTGCTAGATGGAGTGATGAATTTTATGATAATTTGCTTTACTGCCATAATTTTCTTCCCTATATTATATTCCATGCTTGATTTGATCCATTTGGGCCATGGAATTGTTAGAACATCATCAAACAAATTAGAGAGATCAATCTCATTTTTTATCTCCTGGTATTTCCTTAACATCTATGTGAGGAAGTCTTCATGCTTTTCTATTTTTTTGATCAAAGTGAAGGTATTTTCTCCTCTATCCCCTAAGTTGTTTTTTCCTTATTTTTGTCTATGGGTTGGGCAACCTCGTCAACAATTTTCTCCCTACCATTCTTCTTCTTCTTCTTTTCCAATGATAACTTTCCTTTTTGTCTAAGTTGGTCACTGTTGTCATCATCACCATTTCCATCTATGTCCTTGTCTCTAACAACTTTATCTCTCCCTCTAGCTAGGCTCTATTTCTATGATGTGCCTATGTGAGTGTTTTATGAACCCTTAAGGAAGGTTGTTATGGGTATTGTTGTGCTTTCAAGGAACCATTTGATACTTTGATTACTTATTTACATTTAGTTGTGGATAATATAGTGGATTGGTCATTGGGGAAACTCCTTGGGTCATATAATTTTTTGGAATTTTAATCTCCAATCAACTCTTGTTTTATCACCAAAGGAAGATTGGCCTGTAAGAGAATATTTTTCAATGGTGGTCTTTTTAGTATGTTGTTTTTCCTTCAAAAAACTTGTATACAAGGGTACTTTGGAGTCTTATTTAGTGATCAATCCTCCAAATGATCCCTCTAACTCTATTGATTATTTGATTATATCTTGGTCATTGCAATGCTCAATCCATAGTGGGATACTTAAGTCCCCATTAACTCTCTCATGAACACCTTGGTCACCATCATAATGGGACCAAAAGTCTTATTTATGTTCCAAATCAAAATCTATCCTTTTATAATAGGTCATGGTAGTAAGTCCCATTCTATCATAGTTTTCTCTTTTAGACATAGGTGGGAAGCCAAATTTTTGAATCCCTACCTCTATTTTACTCAAATGTCTAGTTGAATTGTAAGTATAGAAACCAATCGAAAAAGAAAACTTTACCAAGCTCTTAAGATGCTTGGCAGTTGTCCTTTGATAAAGTGTGAAGTATTATATGCAAAATTCCCTAAGAATATGGTAATCGATAGTCCTTATGGTAAGTGCTACTAGATTGATTTCATCTCTAAACTCCCTAATGTATGACGTCACATTTTGAACAAAGTAATCCATGTAAGGGTGTATTTCCTTAATTGAATCCTCCAGATATATTTTGTTATCCCGGATCAAGATCTCAAAAATATATCTTAGAAAACTATCATGTACAAAACTCCCCTTTCCCTTCTAATTCATGACATGAAATGAGGGTTAGCACAAGAGGAGTAACAATCCTTATCCAATCCTTGCTAAAACCTGATTCTTCTTTATTTGGAATGAATTTCAAAAGAATATAAATAAAATATAAGGTCATATAAGATGACCTGGTAGTGAGGACATTGCATAATTAGCTAATTTGTTCATGGTAAATGAATTTCCTCTAGTTAATAATATTATTTTGAAATATGATATATAAACATCCAAGTCTTAATATTCCTAGGCTTAGAATCTTCTCCCATGTGGTTGAGTAGTATTATTGCATCAACAATTTCTTTCTTGAAATCTACCTTGGGGGATCTTACTATCATGTAATAATTCTCCTTCTTGGGAGTTTTCAACCAGTGGATGGAAATGAACTTGAAGAAGGTTTCCTTAATGTTGTCCCACATGTCTAATACCTTAGCCTTAGAGGTGAATATTACATCTTCTAAGGTGTATCCCAAGTCCAACATACCCATAATCACCAAAGGCTTTATGAATGTAAAAACCTTCCCTTTAGAAAAAACAAAGTTCCTTGTCTTTTGATCTAAATATCTAGTGCGGGCATGAGAAGGTCTCCTCCAATATTTACACTTTGTCCCATTTAAATTCCCTAGAGGGGCATATTTATCCTCAATGTAAATGTTCTCTAATAATTCAAAGTTTCCCATTTCCATAATTGTATTGGTGATATTTGATAGTTGGGAAACCTCTTTAGTCTCCTCCTACACGATGTATTTGAACTTCATATTATTTACTATTGTTGTCTTCGAATGTCATGGTCTATAGAGATAGTGGCCTAACGTACATGGGACACCTATGCCTTGCATAAAGCAATGCAACGAAAAGCTCCATGAGAAAAGAAAATTCTTGTGGGGTAAACTTTAATATTTTTAGCCAAGGTTGGATCCTTGTTTTTTTTTTTTAATTTACATGGTGGAATCGGTAGCCGCCACGAATCCGAGGCAGGCTGTCCAGATTTTATGGCCACCACAGTATTCTACGTTGTCCTCCCCAGAAGCCGTCACACAAATCTTCGTGTAGTCCGCCCCTATAACCACCATGCCACAATCATTTTAAACCTTTTACATCGTTGAAAGCACCAGGAAAGGGACAAGCGTTCAGTCCGACGAGGCCCGAGATTTGAACCTTGGACCTCCGCCCTAGGTTGGATCCTTTTTGGATTTGATGTTTGCACAAATTTTAGACCTCATAGGCTCATGTTTGTATTTCTTGCAAGCAGGGAAAGAAAAGACAAGGAAATAAAATGATAAAAAGCATAAAAAGAGGAAGGTAAATTTGTAGGAAAGTAAAACCTAAGCTATGGGGGTGATGTGCTAAGATTAGAGTTCCCATTCTAACTACGTGAACAAGTTAGAAGTGAACACATTCACCATAGTCTAATATCTAGAATTTAAACACACTTCATCACACACAACCCAGAATTGAGAACACACTAAAGAAGTAGGATAAAGCCAATTTCATCACAACTTCTATTCATGTACCAAATAATTACGAGGCATACATTCTGAAGAGGCGTGATGCTCCTTAGACAATGGCTCAAGGTTTGAGCCCCACTCATATAGTCAAGAAGGAGGTGAAAGAAAAATCTTACAAGGCTAGATATAAGGCATGAGTTGGAAACTCTCAATGCCTTTATAATGAGATCTGTAGGCCTATTTATAGGTTGGAATCAAGGGACTTTTTCCTTCAAAACTCTACACATAAGGTCTATGAGTTATTCTTTGTTCTACGAACAAAATCCTCCTACACCTGTAGTTGGTAGCCTTGATATCTCTAGATCTAGGGCCATTAATGTTGAAGACTTTCAATCCCTTGATTGGAAAGGTATCTAGATCTGGGGCCATTAATGTTGGATACTTTCAAACCCTTTACATTGTTCAATTCTTACCAGGATGTTCTCTGGGATCTCCCACTTTATATAGCTAGTATGGCCTCTTTGACTAGCATAGGCTAGCAAGGTGGGCTTACCTATATGGTGATCAACTACTATAACTGCCACATGGATGACTATGATAGGTTGGGCTACAAAATTTAACTTTGATAGTCAATGGAAAGTACTCCATCAATTGCCCTTTGGTCTATCTCTTTTGTATTTATGAATGGTTGTCATGTATCCTGGCTAAGGTAGGATCCTCTTTGGACAATGATAATATTTATCAAACTACACCACAATTCTTTCCTCCTTTTGATTTCAATCGATTGCCATGTGCTTGTCCTTAGCTATGATGGGGTCTCTTCTCTTCTTCTACTTTATTTTGTTGAAATCAACTAACTAGAATGGGTAAGGAAACCCCAGGGATAAACTTCAGATTTTACAAGTTTAAGCACTCCATATTTTATTTATATGCTACTTATATATAAAATAACCAAGCAAAGACAACAACTAATATTATGCCTTATGTAGACCGGTGCCTAGATTCATTGGATTGTTATAGCAATTTAACAATGCTTTAAAATATGAACAGAAAGAATGGAGAAAAGAGAAATTGGTGCTATTAGATCCAGTCGAATATCGTAGTGAATCTAAAAGTTAACCAATGAGAGAAACACTCACAACACATTCAAATAATATAATCTACTATGAGGAAACACATAAAATTGTAGACAAAAATGGCAGAACTGAACCCCAGAATTGTATTAATTTTTCAATGAAATTACATGCAAAGTGGGCATAATGCCATCAAACTCTGTTAGAAGGATCTTAATACAATGATAAGTCTTCGTTCAAATAATGTAACTAGAATTCATCAAATTTACTTGTTCCAAATTGGTAACAAAAAAAATATTTGAGTTTCAGGCTCAAAAAGATTAGAAATATTCTCAGTTTCTCAAGCACAATTCTGCCAAAACCTGCACAACAAAAGGAAGAATGAGGGATGACAGAGAAAAATAGACACAAAGGATACAACAACACAATTTACAGGGCACTCAAGTATACCTCTTAGCAAAAATGTTATCTCTAAATTCTTGATGTTGATTCTGAACTTGGATGCCTCTTTTTATAGCATTTGGTTCTTGATTCGGTTATTATTGGCCTCATCTAGGCCTTACATTTGTCACTATTTAGTTTGATCTTCAAAAATTTGTACAATTGTCTTCCATTATTTTCTTCTATTCATATTGTATGCTTTCCTTGGACTCTCTCAAACTTGATTGGTTCAACCGGTGATCTCAGTGCCTGAATAGTCTTCTCTCCCTGTCCATTCTTTGCTTTTTTATTGACAACCTATTTTTGAATTTTCTCCTCCTTCTGACCGACTTCTCTTTTTTGAAGTTTCTCCCCCTTGGGTAATTTTTATTTCTTCTTCTGGGGGTGGATTAATTTCCATCTGCAACTTGGATATTTTAATTCCTTTGTTTTTCTTATTCTGTTGCAATACCTTGATCTGCTTCTCAATAAGCTTCCAAGCATGAGTTTTAAAGGTCACAAAGAATCTTAACATATTCATTTCCTGAAGGATTCTGTTCTTTTGTATGCTAACATAAGCCTTATTCTTTTCATATTGAGTAACAAGGGAATCCACAGTATTTACCAGGAAGGTAGTCTATCTGGCCATTTCTTCATCATCATTAGGCTCACAATCGAAACCTTCTATTTTATTTTTTAGGAGATCTTCTATGCTGGCGATTTCTAAAAATTCTTCCAATGATAATCCGATGTCTACAAGACTTTATCTTATCTTGCTTATTAGGGTGAACATATCTAGAGCATTATTGTACCACCTTTCCCTATTTGCGTTGAACATTGTTGCTTTCATGAATTCGATGTTGTTTTTAATTTTAGAGCCATCGTTTAAGATTACAACCTTACTCTACAGTTCCTCAAAACATTCTGCCATCAAGAAGAGAGTGGTATGGATGACTTCTAACTCTTTCTCCTTCTGGTATAGCAAGATTTCCATTGCTATAGCAGTAGTTTGGATCACTCTGATTTGTCTAAACATATTTGAAATTCTCTCGATCCTATCTTGAATATTAAATGACATTTCTCTTTTAATATTAAACAAATAGTCTGCATAGTTTGATATTTTAACAACTTGAGAGGGTTGTACTGGTGGAGTGGTTTTCTTTACCAGAACTTCTTTCAGACTATCAATCAAGGCTTGCATCTCTACCTTTTCCTTGTCTCTGGTTTCCAACTGACTTCTTAATTTGTTATTAATTTGATGTAGGAGATCTAAAGTTTGTACAGTCATTGCTTTGTTCATTTTGACCATGTATGCTTATTTCCCTCGCATTGAAACCTCTCTTGTTCGATCATAAACAATGAGAATCATTAGTTCCTCTGGAGTACGTATGGATATTTCTACCATAGATGATTTTTTCTTGTCTTTATTCACCTCTGTGGTAGAACTTTATGCCATGCCACCCATTCCTGCGACTGCCTGTAGTTCTCTTTCATTAGCGACACTGAAAAGTATTTCTTCTTAGATCCTTTTTAATATAAATTTGGACGAGGTCAAATCCAACTTAGGCTTCTTTTCCTCAGGGGAAGATACAACCTCTTGCATTTCCACCCTATGATCTCTCAATATTTATCCAAAACCATCGAATTTCATTTGTGTTGCAGACATAATTGGTATTTCATTGTCATTGATCTTCATTGAGGTGGGAATGGCCTAAGGGGCCATCTTATTTACACTAGTTAAGGCCAACAATTGGTCAGCAAGAGCTTCAACTTATTTCTTTGAAATGGTAATCTCTTGGGGTGATGATGCAACCACTTATTTCTCTCTGTCTGTATCAGGTCCTATGAGAGTTTATTGTGAGGTACTGGGTGTTGCTTCCAGACTGATTTGGTGGTCTTCTAAAACTTGAATCTGGTGCTCTACTATATTTGATGTATTCACTGTAACTTCTATTTGTTTGATGACCTATTATTCTATAATTTCCAATATAGGGTCTTCTCATATTACCCTAGTGGAAGGATGGAATATTGGGGCTGATGATTCAACAGTGATTCCTCTTAGTGAGTTCAGCTCTGGTGGGTATTCGCCTAGTGAATAGATTTATGAATTTCCCCTTATATCTTGCAGGAATTCATTCCATACTCTTTACAAATTTTCTCCTTTATCTATTGCTTCTAGCAAAGCCTCTTCATATTTGTCATGTCTGTGTTTGACCCATGCATACTCATGTTTCATCATTTCCTGGTATTTTTTTAGAGGATCATACGATCTCCAAGTCACTTCTTCGAAATCCAAGCCTTCTAGATCATACATACCTTTCAACAAGGCTAGATAGCCTACGAATATGTAATATCTAAATTTGTAAGGGATATTAAGCCAGGGGACCTGACCATGCTTTTTATCCTGTCTCATTTTGGCTTCTTCTACGACTTGTCTTACCAGTTCCAAGGTGGCTAGGGAGTAAGGGCAGTACGTAGGCAATGCTTTAGGGGGATTTTTGGCCCCATAGAGCGTGATGTATGTAAAGCCTTATGAGAAGAAATAATATTCGATTTGTTTTCCTTTGATAAATGCTTTTATTATTGAGCCTAATATCTCAAGAATATTTCTTGTTAGAATCGAGTGAATTTCCACCATGAAGTTATTGCAGAACCAGCCTAAATTGGTGCATCCCTTGTGTATCCTCCAAAATCTATTTTGAACGTAGGGACTCTCAATAGCTCTCAATATTATTTTACTATCTTCTCCCATTTGGCTAGCTATCAAATGCATAAGAATCGAGTAGTTGGAGAAATGAGGCATCTATTTATTTTACTCCAAAATTGCTCTTTTAAGTTCTGCCAACTCCCCGTGCATCTGTTTTCTCAATTCTTCCTCCCAAGCATAGATGGGGGTGTTTGTATTTCTATTACTTTGAGCTACTAAATACAATACATCTTGCCAGACCACATCGAGTTTTAGTACTCCCAGTATGATACTAATCATATCGTTAAAGTCCTAGAACCAGGGTTTAAATGCAATTTTTCTAATAGGAAAATTATACTGTACATCTTCATGTACTTCAAAAAGTATTTTAAATGGTTCTAATTTTATTAACCTATTATATTACCTGGCGAATTAGCAACGTGTTTGAAAGCGCAAGATTGAAGACACCCTTGATGTGCTTGGGCACAATACTGAACATCGATCGATCCTTGTTGTCTCTAAAGATCCTAGTGTTCTCATCGTAAGCCACTTCCAGCCATGCCAGAAGGTCCATAGAGTAGTACACTTAGGGGCATATTAATTTCCTGATATTGCTCATCCACCTGCTGCTCCTATGAGGTCTTTTGTACTGTAGCCTTATTGCTTTGTGAAACAAATCTACCAATAAGGGTAGCGCTATAAATTCTCTTCGGTAGACTCAAAATTTTGAACATATGTGTTTTCAATTTCCCATTGCTGGGTCGGCGTGAGCTTCGCGTCTTTTACTAATTTTTTCATGAAATTGTACATCCCCATAGAGGTAGTAACTTTTTCAGAGAGTTCAAAATATGGGGCTTGATCTGTGATGAATTTTACAACCTCCAAGGTGTCCTTTGGTGCAAAATATTTTCCCCAGGTGGCCATTTTTCTTACAAGCAGTAGCCCAACTCACAGCGACAAACTCTTTTGAGTTCTCTATTTATCTAGGGCAACTCTTCAGCTCTCTGTTCTTCGGTAGTAATTCCTCGCTATGAGATAACCAGGGTGGTAATGTGTTTGAGGGTAGAGGTTTAAGTAATTTACAAAGGAGTGGCCTCACAGTTTTTGCATAAGGCATCATTAATGCAGTGTCACCAACTACCTTTTGAATTTTTCCAATGGATGCTTGCTATAGTGTTGTTTCTAAAATTAGGCAGTTATGACCTGTGATATTCCTCAGCTCATACCTCCATGATGGTCTTTGATTTGTGTACCTTTAATCATTTACAGTGTTGTTATTGGTCACTGAGCTGCTTCCTCTCCTAATGTGGCATTATGAATGTGGTGGCAATAGTTTTTGCAAGAATTTTTACAAGGCATTCCACCACCTCATCCTTTAACAGGGGTCAATTTTCAAAAGAAGAGATACCATTAAAAAGTGATCATTATTTTGGGGATCGATTGTTGCATCAACTCATTGAAGTGTGTGCCCATCAAGTTCACTAATCTACACGTTTGGTTAGCCCAAGCATATTATATTCGGGTTGCTTTTAGCCCAAGAATTATTATTATAATGAATTAAAGACTAAACCAGGCTTAGGGTACCTTAGTCATAATACTTACCTTCCCGAGCATTTCTTACCATTAGATCCTATTGGTTTCAATTTTTTGTCGTTGATCTCTATGGCCCTGCATGATTGTTAGTCATACGACAATATAAATGTAGCCTAAGGTTGGCCACATATACTACGTGAAAAAAATGATCTGCAATAAATCAATCAGAAAGGCTTAGGCCTAGTCATATAATTTCCAATTTGATTTTTCCCATGTGTTAGTTATTATATTAGGAGCGATAATATTATTGGTAATCATGTTATAATTAAATACAACATGCTAGGTTAACAATAGCTCTAACATACGAGCTAATAGTGCTAACTACTAATCGATCCCCTAACTAACGCACTTTGATAAACAAGCGCTAACAATATGCTACGTAGGAGACCTAGGATAGTAAACAACCAACTACCTAGGGGAATTACCAAAGAATGCAATACTACTCTAACATCCCCCCTTATTACATTATTTGGGTAATAATATAACTGTCCCAAAAATAGTGAAGAAGAAGAGAAATGAAAGAATGGTGGCTTGTGCTTTGTCTTCGACTCGCTCTGGATCTAAGTATACCTCTGGATTTGTACCTCTAGGTCTATCTCGGGATCTGCCTCTAGATCATTGCCTCTAGATCTGCCTGTAGATCTACCTTTGGAACTTTGTCTCTGGGTCTGTCTTTAGGTCTGTCTCTAGGTCATTATCTCTGGGACTGCCACTCGGTCTGTCATTGGATTTGCCTCGGGGTCTACCATAGGTTTTACCTTTTTGGTAGAATCCATACAATATTTCTTTCATCATGGTCCATTGTGTGTGATTTGTCCATCCACAATCTATATGAACCTTGTTGGCCATTTTTACTTTGTACCAACAACTTGAAGAAGAGTGATTCGTACATCCACATGAATCACAAGGATGTAATTTCTAACACTTAGCTGCAATATGTCTTGTTTTTTCCATAATGATTGCAACAATGCTTTTTAGGAGTTGGAGGATATTTAGGTTTTACAAACATGGTATTACTAGTACTTGCATGTCCAGAATAGCCAAGGTCTTCATTCTTTGCCCTGACATTTAGCATTATTGGAGTTTTAATGCCTTGTTCATGTTTACCTAATATCTCCATTGAATCCCATTTTCTTCATCAGTTTGGATCCATATCCTTTGGTGTGTTTTTCAAAACACTCAATTTCATCATCTTCATCAATGTTTTTAACAATATAGCATTTGTCACTATTGATGAGATTATGGAGTTCTTTTTTTTAGGAGGTTCAGTTTCTAAGTCACTAGTGTCACAAGAAAAAACTACTACTATGATGAGATCACCTGTTCTACAACTGATATCTACCATAGAAGGTATGAGGTCACTTGTATCACAACAAGCATTGGCCATCATGGGCTCAAGGTCACATGTGTCACAACAAGCATTCACCATCATGGGCTGAAGGTCACTTGTGTCACTATAAGCATCGACCATTAGGGATTTGACCTCTGTTTACTCACTAATGTCCCTTTTTGCTTTATGTTGTGCAATGTCAAGAGCATAAAATGACATGTATATTACCATTACAATGCCAATAGGGATTAGAACACCATTTTTCTGCATGTCTTCACAATACGCAAAATCATTGATTATGGCATCTACACCATTCCATAGTGTGAGAAATGTGCCATCTTCATAAAAATCCATCCCATCCATGTATGGGGAAAAGTATGGGCCTTTAACTAATTTAGCAACATCAGTTGGTTTTGGGATAGTTTTCTTCTTTGATTTGCCCATCTTTTAAGGTGTCGGTCTTTGCCAAAAATGCACCTTTTACAATGAAATTTTGCGAAAAATAATCTGACTAAGGTGTCAGTCACTACCGAAAATGCACCCTTATAATTCTTCCTCCCTTGTTTTTATAAAATTATATCTCCCTTGTGTGCAAGATAGGATATGGTGGAGAGAAAGAAAATGTTATCCTCACTTGGTGCAAAAAATTGCAACTATGAAACCTCAAAAAAGACTTTTACAAAGCTTGCCTCGTAGGTAGATTAGCACAATATGTCACCAAAAAATAATTCCCCCTGTGTGAAGTACTTCAAATAAAAATTTGCTATTTATGAAGCCTAAAAAAAATAGGTGTGGAGTTTTGATGAGTTTATGCCTTGTTGAATGCTTTGACAAGGTTTATCTCCCTTTGTTTTTGCAAAATTTATCCCCCCTTGAGATTGCAAAATAAAGTGGGAAGAAACGTTCAAAGGTATTGAAAAATTAATTATTTTGAAAGAAGAAAAAATTAATTTTAATGAAAAAATTTTAAATTAATTAAATATAAAAAATTTTCTTAATGTAATTTATAAAATTAAGAAATTAATATTTAATTTTAAAAAAAAAATTAAAATGCTTTTTCAAAATAAAAATTTACTTTGCTGCTGTTGTCTATGGGATTGAATCCCCTGACCTCCTAGTTCGCAAGTGCCTTAGCACCGAGCGGACTACCACCCCGGCTACCACTGGTGGTGGTGATAAAAGCGCACGAAATACTCTTTATCCCTAAGTCACCACCGTAAAACCAAAACGATGCCTCTCTTCTACATGTGAGTGGCAGGTCCTTATCAGTGGGCGGTGAGGGTGAGGTTTGATCTCTGGACATCCCACAGCTCAAAGCCAGCTACCATTGGGCGTGGGCGATAATTTATTTGGAGTTTTTTCACAGGCTCTACTGTGATGCTGGCTATCTCCAGCTCTCCTTCTGCACCGGTAAAAAACATGTTCTTTATGTATTCAGTACCTCTCCACTGCTTTAGCCCATAGAAAATCACTTTTGATGGCTGATCAAATTGTGCAAATGCGCTCTCGTCCTACCAAAATTCTTGGGGCAGACACGACCTGTCTGCATGGTAAATGTACCATTGCAAATCACACAGAGATTTCCCGTCTACAAACATGGTTGATGTCTGGTCTGTGGATGTATACAATACCATGTTATTTTAGATGAGGATAAAACACAACACGAGCGCATATGTTGAGATCTCCAACAACAATCAAAAAAATTGCTCCACTAGCTACGCTTCTCTGGTAAAATAAACATCTCTGCATCGTCTGCACTGTAGATTTCAAAATGAGCATTCACCAAGATGTCGTCTCTTTGACGTCTAGAAACCATAAAAATTCATGATATGCAAATAGTAGGAGGCTAAACCACATTCATGATGTGATGAAGACACCTACTGCAACTGCAATTTGACAGGCGTATATGCGTGCATTTGCAACTCTGGGTTAACAATTTAACGTCGTTGGCCTCGCGATCGAAATATGTATGCAATCATTGAAACTTATTTCTCCACAGTGTAAATTCCCATGGAACTGGTGGTCTCGTTCGCACGAAAATTGATTGGACATGTAAGCACACGATACTTTTAGATGGGACGCAGAAATCGATTTGAGAAATTGCCTCTCCTTTGGGATGTCGGATCTAAATGCTCTGATACCAAAGAATGTAATACTACTCTAACATTACTCATATAAAATATCTTTTTATTAATTTCCACAAGGTGATTGGAAATTCCATGGTCTTTTATGCATAATCCTTTAAACCTTGCTCGCATCTCCAAACATTCACCGTTCGATCATAAATTTCATCGTGCACACTCGTCTGATATTGGAGGTGTACACCGGGTTTAATAATGAAAAAATGGGTCATTAGTAACGTATTAGACCCTCCCTTAATCATAATTAGGGGTAGCATTTTGTGGTACTTATCTTAATTAATCATTCAATCGTAAAAACAAATCATACCTTAGCTTTTAGATGCTTCGGTTATGCGTTGTCGTCAGATTTACGCAAGGTCAAGCACCACCATCGGATCAGATAGAGATGTGTACCCCTTATTTTACTCTATTGATAACCTTGTTTAGGTGCAACTGTTAGATCTAGATACAAACGAGCATAGTCATCCGATCTTATTTTGACTTCAATTCTACTGATGATCGCTTTGTCATCATCTAACAAGTTTGGGTGAAGCACCACCGTCAGATCTCCATTGGGAACGAGCATGACCATTGGATTAGCCCATTATGTGCATTTATATTCTTTAAGTGATATTGATTAAATCGTAGCCATCATATCAGTGCGGCATTGAGCGCAGCCATTGATTTCTTTTAGCTTGTAATAGATTTGGGAGAACGTTGTCATTAGATCGAGGCGGGAATGAGTACAACCATCAATTTACTTCTGATGTGCACTTTGAATTTTAAATCATCTTGATTAGAGCATAGCCATCAGATCTAAGCGGGTTTAAACTTAGCCTTGGATCAACAAATAAAGTGTGCTTTATATTCCTTTGCTTCCTTTGATCAAGCGCAGCTGTCAGATTTGGCAGGATTGAATGCAACCGTTAGATCAACTTATAATCAAGCACTTTTTATAATCTATTTTTGACCCGTCAATGTCTGATGATCTATAAAGCGTTATCGTTGGATTTCATGGCATTAAGCGCCATCATCGATTTTCTTTTGGCTTTGAATAAAATAGATTTTATCTGTCGGTTGTTATGTTGCAAGCGTGACCGTCGGATCTAGCAGAATTGAACGCTGCCATCGAATCTTCTTAGAGTTGCACGATGCCTTAGTTGAAAGGGGTCTATGACCAGATTTGACTTTTCTGGATAGCACGCGTCCATTGGATCGACACATGATCAAGCGCTACCGTAGATATTTCTTGACCTGCAGAATTAATAATCATAGGGCACACATTCTTACCTTTATTAATCTGTGTTTAAACGAAAGGGGAATTATTATGAATGCATTAAGTCCCTCGTTAATTACGATTAGTAAATTAATTAATCAACCTTTTTAATGCTAATATTTATATTTTTAGAGCGAGTGCGACCATTGGATTTCATCATAATCATGCACTATCATTGGATTTATTTTTATTTGCATGACTTTTAATCGACGGGGATGCATAACCCTCAATTTTAACCTCTTTAGACCTTAGGATAAAACCTTTTTATCTAGGCACATTATTGACTTTAAACAACTAAGCTCTTTATGCAAGCACGTTTGTTAGATTCAGATCGATTTGGGTGTTTCCTTTGGATTTAGCCATAATGCTTGATATTTAGCCAAAGGGGGCGCGTACCCTTAACTTGATTTTATTAAATTTATATCAAGACCTTAGGTTAACACTTTTTTAACCATGATATGTTATTTGACTTTAAAGCATGATTTGTTTATGCAAGTGCATCCGTCCGATTTTGGAGGATGAGACGCTATCATCCAGATCTTTGGACTTTCTTGGATAGGGTTATGCGTAAGGGGTCAACCCCAAATTTATTTATAAAAAATTGGCGAATCGGTTTCAAAATCTAGGTGAATAGTTTCGAAATACATGTAGAAGGTTCACTATTATTAGGAGCAATGTTGAAAATTTAAACTTAAAATGGTCAAACTATTATAAAATTTGGGCAAATCAACCCAAAAAAAAATTTGCACCTAGAAATTTTTGGCTAATGGACCCTGGTCAAAGATCCCAAATATTAGTCAATTCCAAATTTTGAAAATCCTAATTTTAGCCAATTTTGCGAAAATGGCCACTATGCATAACCCTGTTCTCTGATTTTAAGTGCAAAGGGGGTGCATACCCCTTTTTTCTCATGATAAAAATTTTAAACCTTAGGCTAAAATCGGTCTTAGGTTCGAATGTTTTAATAATACCATTAAACACCCAAAGACTTAGGGGTTCATTCATTTAAGTTCAAAAGTTATGATCAATTTTATAATGAGGACTAAGATCATTTTTAGGAAGCTTTCACTTATTTTGTGAATTATAAACCCTTTTTAAAGAAATTGGAGGTATTTAACAGTTAAAACCCTTTAGTGATCGTTTGATTAATTTGACCTCCGTAGACTCTTTTGATCATCGGATAAAACAACGGTTATACCAAAAAATTTATTAACGGTCAGGTTTCTGACTTTAGACTTGATTAAGATGATATTTTTAATACTACTTTCAGGGACTAAACCATTGAAAATCAATTTCTTAGAGGAGAATGCAATAGAGACCAACAACATTTGTTAAATTTATTGAAGCCAAAAATTTAAAATTGGGGGTCTCTGATGTTGAGTCAAATTTAGCTCCAACAGACCACATTTTCTACTGATCTCACTTCCAAATAGAACATTTGTTTAAGTGAAGCAATATGTAGAGAAAACTTCCCTACAGTCTTGGTGACTCCCATGGGTTCTTCAATCTATTGAATATGGTGAATCCTAGACTACTTGAAGCAATATGTAGATAAAACTTCCCTACAGTCTTGGTGACTCCCATGGGTTCTTCAATCTATTGAATATGGTGAATCCTAGACTACTTGAAGCAATATGTAGAGAAAACTTCCCTACAGTCTTGGTGACTCCCATGGGTTCTTCAATCTATTGAATATGGTGAATCCTAGACTACTTGCCTTATCCCTAGGCATGTAGTCAACATGGAAACTAGGAGATTACCAAAAAATAAAATCAAGGGAAAGAAACAAAAAGGGAAATGGAGTGGGAAAGCTACTATGACAGGAGCTTGATCATCTAATCCTTCACTTCTTCCCACTCCTCTTCAGAGGGTGCCTTCACTTCTTAGAAATAGTGGTAGCACCTTTGCAGCTCAATTTAGCCTATGTTCAAAAATATTTTTAGTCCATGCATGACCTCTTGCACCTGTACTTCAAGCTCCACTAAGGGCCCGATGGATTTCACATCATCTCCATAGAGATCGAGAGCTTTGGTCGCTTCTAAAAATTTAGCCTTCTCTCTTTCTGAGCCTCCAACACCTACATGTGTTCTTACTCAATTGGATCCTATCACCATTTTTTAAAGGGGAGGAAAGACCGTTCCAAATCAGGGATTCTATAGGACCCCACAAGCTAGCAACCATTACGATCAAGACTTATGCCTTAGCCATGCACTCCTATGTTGTTTGTTCTTTGTTTAGGGTATCCCATATCTTCCTTGATGTTGTCTCCCAATTTGAATACCTATGGCTAGCAGCTCTTGATCACTTACTATGACAATTTGGGCTTGTGATGCAGGAGCATCCAATGGTGTAAGGGCAATCTTGCATCACCAAAAATAAAGAAATTGTATTTTATATTTTGGTTGTAATTTCTTTAGTGGTTTTTAGGTCAATGATGACACTTGGGAGGTATAAGTCAGTATGAAGTCCAAAAAGGCTAAAAATAGTCATCGGCTATTTTTAGTAAGTTGGCCTAAATGGACACATATGGGTTTGAAAATTTACCCAAAGGAATGGAATTGAAAAATAAGATTTCTTGTGGAAAAATAATCCCAATATCCTGAATGGTTTGAGAGATATTAAAGTTTTCATCCTGAGATATTTTTCCAGCACAACTTAAAAATAAAAAATGAAGACCTTAGAGACCATTTTTGAGGAATGAAATTGACCTCTATGGAAGGTACACCAATCGAGATGTTGTAGGTCCCTTAACAATATTTCCAACGATAACCTACAATAGTCGATCGGGTCAACGGGTCAAAAGTTAGAAGCCCGGGAAGCTGTACCACAAAAATCCAATTTTGAATATATTTTGAGAGAAATTGAAAAGTTCAAATTTTAGATGAATATATTTTTGGGCGGGAAAATGGGAGTTATGCTTTCCAGATTGTTCTATGGGAGTTATTAAAGGGGAAGAGGGATCACCAAGAGGCAGCACGGAGGAAGGTGGATCGTAGCTCCAGCTTGCGGATTTTGAGGCGATTTTGATTTGTGTTAAAATCGGCCTTGTGGTCGTAGCATTGTAACTCTGATTTTCTATGATTCGCAGCTTGGTGATTTGGCTTTTGTAAAATTTAATTTCTTAAAATAATATTAGATGTTGTGTTTCTTCTGAATTTATTTGTAATTTGAGTATTATGTGTGTGTGTTGGGTGGAGTAGCCCTTCATAAAGTGGTATCAGAGTAGGAGTTCCTGAGTGTGTAAATAGATTGCCAAACGTGAGGAAGTTTGCACCAGGACCTAGGGTTGAGGTTGTGACAAAAATGACCAGAATGCCTCCACGAAGAAATACCGTGGTTACAAGAGAGGGTTTTAGATCCCTACAGAGACAAGTTCAAGCACTGCAAGAGGAGCTACACATAGGGTTTGAGCCAAGAAGAGAAGAGGAAAGTGAAGATGATGTCGAAGAAGAAGAATCTCGAGTCGAAGAAGAACATGAGTTTGCAAATCCTACGCAAGCTAGATTATTTAAGGTCATATCCTAGATTGGAAAAATGCCGAAGATTGATGTTTCTACATATTCTGGGAATCTTAACCCAGAAGAGTTGATCGATTGGATCAATGATATGGAGGAGTACTTTGAGTATGAGGAAGTGGAAGATCTTGAGAGGGTCAAATTTGCAAAGACCAAGCTAAAGGGGCACACTAATATTTGGTGGAGGGAAGTACAACTTGATAGAAATAGAAGGGGAAAGAAATAATAACAAGATGAAACTGAATGGTGGAAAAGTTGAAGAGGCAGTTCATTCCAGTTGATTACGAGTTAGATCTGCTAAAGAAAATGTAAGGTTTGAGGCAGGTAGGTAAATCTGACAAAGAATATACAGAGGAGTTCTACAATTTCATGATCAGAATAGGCCATTATGAGGCTAACAAGGAGAAGGTAACCCATTATATAAACAGATTGAAACCAAACCTTCAAGATGAACTAAGTTTGGTCAGAATGACTACCATAGAAGATGATTATCAATTTTACCTAAAGGTAGAAGAGAAGCTGAATATAAGATTTGAAAGCAATCAGAGGGAAAGATGTCATGGTGGAAGGACTGGCGAAAGACCATATGAAGGATGAAATGAAGACCAAAAGAAGAATGAGGAAGTTAGCAACAATCAAAACCAGAAAGGGGATAATGCCTATCACCCCTGTGAGCAAAATAATGGTGACCAAAGAGGAAGAGGAAGGTTTGGACGAGGACCTGGAAGAGGAGGATTTCGTGGAACCTGTTTCCAATATGAAGAAGAAGGACATCGAGGGTACGAGTGTCCACAACATAAAGGAAGAACGAATAAGACACCTGAAGGTAATACACGAGCTACCTATGTAGATGAAGATGAAGATGTTGAATTTGAACATTATGAGGAGGCAGAAGGAGGAGAAGTTCTTGCCACAAGGAGAGCCTTGCTAAATGAGGAGAAATATCCAATTCAGAGCAAGAGTTTATTTTGCACAAGGTGCAAATGTGAAGGTCCTATTTGTAATGTTATCATTGATAATGGTAGCATTGATAATCTAGTTTCATAGGGGATGGTTAATAAATTACAGTTGAAGAGAAAGAGGCATCTGCATCCATATCGAATTGCATGGCTACAGAAGGACCATAGATCTTTGGTCAATGAGCAATGCTTACTGAAGTTCAAAATTGGAAATTACCATGATGAGGTATTGTGTGACATCCTGCCTATGGATGCTTGGCATGTGCTATTGGGAAGACCGTGGTAATTTGATCGACATGCAGTACATGATGGACATGCCAACACTTATTCCCTGACAAAGGATGGAGTTCACCACAAGTTGAATCCCTTGAAGGAGGTGGACGAAAAGGTATGTAGTAGTTCAATAATTTGTTTAGTTGATGGTAGGAAGTTTTTGGATGGTATGAAGCACAAGCATATGTGCTATGCATTGATTTCTATAGTTAATAAAGATGAATGTAAAGATATACCGATAGAGGTCTCGTATCTATTGGGATAATTTGAAGATATTGTATTAGATAATGTACCTGAAGGATTACCACCAGTGAGGAAGATTAGTCACCAGATGGATTTGATACCAGGAGCCAGTTTACCAAATAAGGCAAACCATAGAATGACTCCTACGAAGAATGAGGAGCTGAATAGACAAGTTCAAGAGCTATTGTAGAAAGGATTGATTCGAGAGAGTCTGAGTCCATGTGCAGTACCTGCAATACTACCACCAAAGAAATATGGAGAATGGAGGATGTGTACAGACTCTCAAGCCATTAACAAGATTACAATCAAATATAGATTTCCATTACCAAGGATGGACAACCTTATGGATTGTTTGATTGGATCCAAGTACTTCATGAATATTGACTTGAAGAGTGGGTATCATTAGATCTGTATCAGAGAAGGAGATGAGTGGAATACAGCCTTCAATACTAAAGAGGGCTTGTACGAGTGGTTAGTCATGCCATTTGGGCTAACCAATGCATCAAGCACATTTATGCAACTCGTGAATGAGGCATTGAAAGATTTTTTGGTAAAATTTGTTATTGTTTATCCAGATGACATTTTAATTTTTAGTAAGACATTGGAGGAGCACTTGATGCATATTCGAAGAGTTTTTGAGAAGCTAAGGGAAGAGAAATTACTTATTAATCTAAAGAAATACAGTTTTGTGAAGAAATAGTTGGTGTATTTAGGATTTGTTATCTCAGCTGAAGGTCTTAAAATGGACCCAAAAAAAGTGAAGGCTATCATTGAATGGCCTACACCAAGGAGTATTATAGAGGTAAGATCATTTCATGGTCTAGCAAGTTTTTACAAAAAATTTATTAAAAAAATTTGTAGTATTTGTACACCCCTAACAGAGAAGAATGAGAGGGGATAGAAAGGAGTTTAATTGGACTATAGGACCAGCCAAGAGTTTTGATATGTTGAAGAAGAAAGTCACAGAGCAACCTATTTTGGCACTTCCATATTTCAATAAGTTATTTCAGGTAGATTGTGATGCTAGTGATAGTGCCATAGGAGTTGTTTTGATTCAAGAAGATAAGTCAGTTGCCTATTTTAATGAGAAGCTTAATGATGCCAGGAAAAAGTATTTTGTCTATGATCAGGAGTTTTATGCCATAGTTCAAGATTTGAAGAAATGGAGACAATATTTGTTGCCAAAAGAGTTTGTTTTATATACTGATGATCAAGCCTTGCAGTATATTAATAACCAAGTAAAGTTAAATCAAAGGCACTTAAAATGGGTTGAGTTTTTATAGAGTTATACTTTTGTGTTGAAGCACATGAGTGGAAAGTCAAACCGAGTTGAAGATGCCTTAAGTAGAAGGTAAAATTTGTTGATAGGGATGAAGGTGGAGGTTGTGGGTTTTGACGAACTCAAGAGTTTGTACCCTAAAGATCTAGATTTTGTAGAAGCTTGGAGAGCCTACTTGGAACCTGTTACTTTGGATAGAACAAAATGGTTGGATTTATTAATCCAAGATGGGATGTTGTTTAAAAGAAACCAGTTGTGCATTCCAAGGAGTTCCATGAGAGAGAACCTGATAAAGGAGAAGCATAGTGGAGGATTGGCTTGACACTTTGGTCAAGATAAGACCATTGCTCTTATTAGTGATAACTATTATTGGCCACAGTTATAGTAGGATGTGAAGAAGTTTGTGCAGATTTGCAGAGTATGCCAGATGGCCAAAGGTGTAAGACAGAACACCAGGCTATATCATCCATTACCTGTACCAGAGGAAGATATTAGCATGGATTTTGTTCTTGGCTTACCAAGGACACAGAGAGGACATGAATCAATATTTTTGGTGGTTGACAGGTTTTCTAAGATGGCACATTTCATTCCTTGCCATAAAACTAGTGATGCAGTACATATTGCAAAGTTGTTTTTCAGAGAGGTGGTACGACTACATGGTCTACAAAAGAGTATAGTTTCAGATAGAGATACCAAATTTATTGCTTATTTTTGGAGGACCTTATGGAAGAAGTTGAAGAAATATTTGAATTTTTGTTATGAACACCATTCGTAAACTGATGGACAAATAGAGGTGGTGAATAGGAGTTTGGGTAACTGTTGGTCATCAAATCCGCACAGGAAAGGACTTTCGGTGGGTTTGCGTGCCCTGGACCTGCGACCAACATTGAAAGGCCGAGGGGAAGAGATGCCCCTCGTGCCGATCTCCGGAGAAAGGCCGGCTCCTATACTAATCTACTTTTGGGGTTTGAGACAAGAGTGCGGGAAAGAAATAAACAGAGTAAGGGTTAGGAAAAGAAATAAAAAGGGTAAGGGTTAGAGAAAGAAATAAAAAGAGTAAGGGTTAGAAGATGATGATTTAAGGTGGGAGAGAACAGGAAGCACGATTACTCGCTAACAACTCGAATAGCAGCAGGAAATACCAAGAATAGCATGAAGGAAACGAAATGCCGAACTTCCTATGTATCCTCTGGACGGGTTCGCAGGGTTCTCCTTTCTCTCTCGCTGGAATTCAGGGTTCAGAGTAACAACGATTGAGATAAGGGAATAACAGAAACCTCGATCCACCAGGCAGCATAAAGGAAAGCGACAAGGCGTTTTTCCTCTCCTATGTATCCTTCAGGGCGAATTTTAGGGGTTCGGTCCCCGATCGCACACCGGATTCAGGATTCAGAGTCTCAGTACGCGAACGAGAAAAGACAAAAGAATTAAGCACAGAAGGCAGCATAAAAGAGAGAAATAGAGCACAAAAGATCTTTAGTATTAAACGCAGGACATCAAGTTACAACAGCTTTCTAGCAGAAAGTTCCCCCCTTTTACATTACATGCCTGGGTTTTTATAGAGGACCCGACCCTCTGAGTCATTATTACAAAAATGGTGGAGTACACCCTCGGGCCCTGAGAAATCGGCGCCTCGCTGCTGCTACGACTGAGCTTTCAAATCGGTTGCCGAAACTGGCAACTATGACTGGGTCAACCATGGAAATGTTCATTTAATGCGCCGCCCGAGTGTCCCTGGCTTCTGGATGCTGTGCTTGAGTGATCGTTACGCCCGTCGTGTTTTACTTCGAGGACTGTTACGTCCCTTTCGTTTGCCAAAAATGGTCAACGGGCTTATCGGGCAAGAAAGGAGGTATTTATAAGGGGCCTTCGATCACCTTGGGAAGCTGCCCGCCTTGGAACGTGGGCCCAAAAAGTGCTTCGCTACATCTCCGCCTCGTCGAAGCCTTGGGCCGAAGTAGATCTTCCTTGATTTGTTCTTCGCAAAATAATGCTTCGCAGAAACTACTTCGGGGATGTCGAGTGCCGAGCGGGCTCCATCTTTGAAATGGGGTTCTTTGTCCTTTGCTGGCGAAACTGCTTCGGATGGAAAATGTTTCGGCCCGATTCTTTCTCAAAACTGTGGTTCGGGGAATATCCTCCCGAAGCACTCTTCTGTTTTCGACACATTGTCATTTTGCTTCGGGCACCACTGCTTCGGGTGAAAACTGGTCGAAGTAGGTGTTGGAAATACTTCGGGCCCGAAGTAGTTTCCTTACCTTAGCTGATTTTGGATTATGCTCTCCTCCTTCGGCGAAGTCGTTTGGATGCTGCTTCGCAAAACTTCCGCCCGAAGCGGCTGCCGAAAATGCTTCGGGTGCGAAGCGTTATCTTTGTATTTTCTTCGACGAAATTACTTCGCAAGGTTTTCGCCCGAAGTGGTGATTTGAAGTGTTTCGGGCCGAAGCTCTTTTCACATTCTCCTTCTTTTCTTTCGGCGAAGCCATTTTCCTTGGCTTGTTTGGTAGCGAAGCTCTTTCTTCTTCATTTTATAAAAGGGGCGATAGGGAGGGTCAAAATTGCTGTAACTTAAAATAAAAGAAAAACTTTCAACAAAGAAATATTATACAAAAATTCTACTATTCTTCTACCCCTTGTATAATGTGACAAAAAGTGTCAACATTCTTGGCGGCTCGCGGGGTGACGAGCTCGTCTCGGCAAAAGAACCCTTTAGCCCTGATCCATTGGGCTGCAGAGTTATTGGTCTTCTCCAGACCCTGCTTCTGCGGTCTGTCCCTCCTCTTGTTCCTCTTCTCCTTCTTCTTCTTCTTCTCCTCTTCCTCTGGCGTGGCTTCTGGCTGAGGCGATGGTTCGAGGCGATCACGGATGCGCTTCATCGTTCTTCGGACATGAGTCCAGGCATTCTTTTGGAATGGTTCTTGATCCTGTAATGCCTTAACCAAAATGCGAAACCGATCAATCTGCCCGATGTCAGCATGTTTGGCCCTGATGAATAAATCGTTTAGGCATGCTACCATCTTGCAGTATCTCAAGATGAAGTCCGTTATCTGCCCTTCTGAGATCGGCTCCGCCCATCCGTCTATCTCTGAGACATCACCCTCGAATTGGAGCCAAACTGGCTTGAGGTCATCTTTAGTCAGAAGGTTCCCGTCATCGTCTGTGAAACTCGGGAAACCCAAGGAGGAGAGGTCCTAAAAATAATTCATCGAGGTGCACTGCTCATTTTCAAAAATGTCTTGGAGCCTTCTCGCCTTCTGAGCTTTTCGCACCTTGGAGAAAAAGGCGCGAACCGTGGCCTGGGCTGTGGACCAATCTCTAGCCGTCCGAGTCATTGCAGTGACCTGCAAGTCCTGATATCTCGCATTCTGGACGTCGAAGGCTAACTTGAGCCGGCGTCTGGCTTTCTGCTTGACTTCATCAATGATTGGCCCTCCTTCGGCAATAGCGAGCTGGGCTTCGGTGATGAAGGTCAGTATCGTGAGGGCGCTGGAACACCGAGACCTAAAATTCTTGAGCAAATGGGCGCGAATCTCCTTAATTCTGCTCCTGTCAAACACCGTCAGGTCTTCCTTCTCGTACAGTTGGGCCTGCATTTGTGCAACTCTGCCTTCCAGCTCTTTGGCCTTTAGGTCATTTTTGGCTTGTCTCTGCGCCTGATTTTCTTCAGTATTCTGGAGCTGTAGAACTTGCAGCTTCAGGGCGCGTGTTTCCTTTTTCATGGCCTTGCACTGCTCCTCGGCCTCTGCCAACTTGGAGCGGACCCTCGCCAAATCTTCTTCTAGCTTAACATTGGCGGCCTCGGCCTCAATCCTGCGCTGGTTGGCGATAACTGCATGAGCCCTAAAGGTCTCAATTCGGACATGCATGGATGCCGATTCATTGTCTACATTTAGATGCACCAGGTCTTTAGGTGTTTCCTGGTAATCATAGTCCGCTGGAGTCATTTCATCCAGAGGTTTCTGCACCTTAGGGACCTTCTTGATCTTGTGCATCTTCCCAGCTTTCAGATCAAACACGGCGCATTTTTCAACTTGAGCCGTCGCTCGCCCTCTTTTCTTTCTCGCCTCCTTCAGGATTTTGTCGGTATTCTGTCGGGCTTGGAGCAGCTTCTCGGCAAGGGGGCGTTCCTTGATCAAGGACATCTCAGACTCAAACAAGGCTGGGTCACCAACCGAAGGAGTGAACAAATACAGGGAGTGTATGGGGGATGCTTCACAAGGAGGTTCGATGGTGGGGCTCGGCGTCGAAGCGATACCTCCGCTTCTGCTAAGAATCAATGGAGTGGCTGTGTGAGTGGGCGAAGTGACTTCAATGGACTTATCCCGGCCGGGATCGTGGGATGGACCTGGACTAGCTACGGGCGATGTGTGAGGGGATGAGTGGCCCTACAGGGGAGACTGATGGGATCCTTCGGCCGTGGCCGCAGTGGACGTGGGTGAGTCCTGAGCATAGGGTGGAGAATGCATACCTGAGTGCCCTCCTGGCAAAGCGGCTGTAGTGACTTTAGGTGCAGCTGTCCCCTGTTCTTCTTCTGCTTCGGCATCTTCAACCTCCATGGTTTCTGCCTCGGCGTCCCCTTCGGATTGGAGGAGTTCCTCCACATTGATGACATTGATATCCGGGACGGTCGCGGCGCTTGGTGGCGTGGCACTCTCAATAATTGCTTCGGACGGACCCGATGTAGGTCGCCTAGTGGAAGGGCTCAAAAAACCTGTGCGAAGCCGCTTTGGATGGCTTGGAGGCACTTGGACTGATTCTGGCCTCTTTCTCTTTGTCCTCACCAGCGGTTGTTCTGACTCCTCGAAACTCGTGCCTTGGCCTCCCACAGGTACTGGAGGTGGCCTCTGTGGCGTGGCTTTGGCCCTCTTCCCCTTCTTTGGCTCTGAAGTAGTTTCCTTTCTCTTTGGGCTTTCGCCCGAACCTGGGATAGCTGGAGGAATGAGGTCGGCGAAGGACAGGGGCTTCCATGTCCCGGCATTGGCCTCATAGACCGCTGTGAAGTCCTTGTCAGTCGCCAAAAGTCCGTAAGAGTTCATATTTTGGTGGTGGACCCTCATTATCCACCATTCTCTTAGTTGGGCCACATCCCAATCTTTCGTCGCCTCCTTCAAGTCATCCTTTGCCTTCTTCCAGAAGGTGGAGTTGGGGCTCGGGAGAGGGTGCCGAACTGGGTCATATGCGACCTCCATCGGGTAGAACTCGTGCCAGGGAGGTAGCGTTTCCATTTTCTCCAAGTGCCACTCCAGATCCCTCCCGTTGGGATTGTTCCTCTGCTCCACAATTTTTGGATAGGGGCAAGCGTGGAAGTTCTTAAATCGAAGATGGTCCCTCATTACCCCCAAGGGGTCATAGAGCCATTGCTGAGGAAGCTGGACTAGGCCAAAATTGGCGAGTTTCTCCTCCAAGAAAACATTTTGTTTGAGGGCAAACACCTCGATAACTCCCATTTTGAAAGGGAAATCGTAGGTGTGAGCCCATTTCTGTCCATGGCCATAAATGGCGTTTGTTGCATCGCTCTGTCGAGCGACCTCCAATGCGAACTGGTACTCGGAGGGGTAGACTGGCAGTAGAAAAGGCTTCCCTATGAAGCCGAATATGTGAATTACAAGCCCCTGTGTCAGCTGAAAAATGTCTCCCCTCCTCTCTTGTACCACTTTGTCCCTTAGGAGGAGGGGAACCCGAGGGGAAGACCCTGTTAGCATGTGCATTGCGGGTCCCAAAAATTGTTGATTAAAAGAATAATAGGACTCCGTCTTCAATAGGAGAGGGGTCCACTGGTATACAGGCAGAGGATTTCCATCCTCGCCGCTTGCCGTAATAGCAACATAAGGGAAACTTCTATGTACATGAAAGAAAAATAACCAAATAAGAAGAGAACAGGGCGAAAAGTACTTATTTGTCCCAACATTCTTCATGCTGGTGAGCCGCGTATGTAGGGTCCTGGCCACCCATTCTGCCCAGTCAAAAAATACTGGGTTGGTGCTTGGCCTCGAAGCATCAGGGGCATAAAATTCCCCTCTAGAAATACACTCAGCCAAAGACACCTGCCACGGGTGCACCGAAGCGTCAGTAGATAGGCCTGCCACCCAAGCAATGATGGAGAAGATGTCGGCATTTTTGAAGGCCTCCAAGGGTAGGGGCATCTGGGGCAATTTTCCCGAAGGGAGCCCGCTTTTGAGGCTCTGCTGCAAAAAATTGATTATGTAGTTGGAGGATGCGAACCTCTCCATTTGTTCGCTAAGAATAACGTTGCGAACCGTATACCCCTTAGGAGGGCCCTGTTGTGGCGCAAAGGCTGCCTGGACATCTTCCTTCAGAATGGAGAACAGCTTGTGACCGGAGGCGTCTACCACTTGCCTGGAGGAGGGCTGATAGTTTCATGCGATGGCATCAATCAGCTCAGGGCAGTGATGTGTGGGGGGCGTCAGATACCAGTATATCTGGGAGTAGTAAGCGGTAGCTCTTTTGTTGTCTGTCGAGAGCCTACTTTTCATGAACTCGATGGTGCTCCTGAGTTCAGCCACGCTCCTTGATAGCTTGGTGTCTCTGATCCTATCCCACCTATCGACTGGTGGTTCTTCAGGCTGCACATCCCCAGAATCCTCTCTTTCTCCCATGATTTGTTTCTCAGGGCGGCGGCTAACATCGACCTTCTTCGGCCCTTTGTCATGGCCCTTTGCCTTTGGCTGCTCGGGGGCCGCCACTTCTGGTTCCTTCCCCTTTTCCTTAGAGTTCTTCTTCCCCATAGTGCTAGGGGTGATGGAGAAAACAATGCGGAGGGCTTCGGGATTGGAGGCTTCGAAGCGCAAGATAGGAGAGTTTGAAGACTAGTAGCGAAGTTTGCATGAATTATCGGGCAAATAGCTTCGTTACTACTGGAGCCTACGTTATATAGCCGTAGAAGGCAACCACCAGTATTTATGGCACTTGCCATAATTAACTTCGCGTTGCTTCGTCCAATTCGTCGCATGGTGGAGTGGTACACAGGGCTGTGTGTTGTGATGATTGCGGCTCGCTTTGGAAGCGTGACCCTCTGCCACTTTGTACCCGAGCATGAACTTTTCTCCTAACCGAATCCCTAAAGGACGTACCCACCACCTTTTCATTTAACTCGCCCGCTTCGGACGCTTTTGAAGGCGGCTGTCGACACGTTCCCCTAGGCACATTTTAAATGCCCCCGCCTTCTTCGTCGTTGGGTTGGTGAAGTCGAAGTCAGAGTTGAAATGCTTCGGGGTGAACCCTTGGTGCGAGCTGTTTCTTTTATGCTTCGGGCCCGAAGTAGTTCTCTTTGCCGAAGGTGGTTCGCCGGTCCTCCTTCGAAAACTATTTCGCTTGAACTCCCCTTGGAAAAGTACTTCTTGGGCCTTGATCCGAGTCATTGTTGTGAGCCATTTTTCATTGGTTACTTCGAGAAACCTTTTCCCAATTTTTTTTTTTTTGGAGTGTGCAAGTCAAAACTCAACCTGAGTTTCTAAGCAACACTTTTATTTAATAGCCGAACTATTTACAATATTCACAAAATATTTGCGGCATAATGGGCATGCCGCCACCACGGACTCAACTTCGGGTGATTATCCAATGAACCTGCAGTGACCCGACCAGATCAGGTTGAACTTTAGCTGACCGTCGAAGTTCGGATCATTTCTACTTGAAGTTGTCCATGCTACGAACAGGAAGCAACGTGACCGATTTTCATTTCTGCCAGTGCCCAGATTATTGGCGAAGAAGTTCGCCACTTGAAAGCCTTCTTGGGGCATCGGTCTTAGGGATAGCCGGAACCAATACCAGACCCAATGCCAGAATTCTGTAGATTCTTCCAAATGAAGGTCGGGTACAGGTTCTTCCATCCTACTGATATGGTAACAAGGTTCCTCCGACGAAGAGTAGTCCTCCAGGAGCTCTTCGGGCTCATCCTCTGAATCGGACAGGCTTGATGAGCTTTGGCTGAACTCTTGCATGCCATCTCTTGGGACACAAAAAGGGTGCAAAAATGTGCCCTCTTTGTTCTCGGGTTCTACCACTCGAGTCTGCTCCTCTTCTCGGTTCACCTCTTGATGGAGATCGCGAGCAGCCATGTTGTTCATTGGGTGGACCATGCTTGCGTACTTCCATTGTTGAGCTAGTATGAGGTCTGCTTCTTGAGCTCCAAATGATTGCATCTCAAGTCTCGGCTCAGTGTGAGGAATGCCCCATGATGAGTACTGCGTTGGCCGGATAGGAGCAGTAATTATCGGAGGAAGCGACGGAGTTTCTCCCCACTGCCACTTTCTCGATAGGAGCAGAAGTCGTTTCGCTCGTATTGCCTCCTCAAATATTTGAGGGAACCTTCGTTCCCCTGATTGCAGTAGAATGAGGCTTACGTTCGGGTGGAAGGCCCGAACATAGAAGAGATGGGCTTGGGCGGGCGTCGGTTGGATCTCCAGCGGGATTCTCTTCCAACTTCTATAGAATCGGACATTGAAGTCCGTGATACCCTCCGAAGGTGCTCTCTTGATAGTGGAGAGGTATGCGAAGAGATGGAAGGGGTCCTGAGAGCCATCGAACGTCTCGATCAATGCCCCCGCTAAGTCATCCCATGAGCAGATGCTTTTGGGCCTGAGCAATCTGTACCACCGCAGCGCCCTTCCTTCCAGAGATAGAACAAGAAGTCTGATCATGACATCTTCATGGATAATGTCATGGAGGGTCGCTAAATCGGCAACATCTTCAAGGTGTTCTCGGGCCATTCCCGTGGTGCCGCTGTATTTTGTCAATGATTTCAAGGCACTTTTGGGAATCTCGTGATAGCTTTGGATATTCAGGGGGCCTGGATCATTCCAGCTAGGAAAGCTTCTCCCAGCCATTACGACAACAGTCTATGGAAATCATGGTTGTCACCGCTGAGTCGGAGTTGTTAGGTGGACATTCTTTCTCCGCTTATGAGGTCAAGGCTGCTCACCGAACCTTGGTTCCTCCGGGATATCTTCTTTCAGATTTGAAAGGCGCCTACGACCAAGAAATCTGGATCTTCAGCTCAATCGAGTCGCCAGGTGATTTTATCAGATGAAGACAGGCCAGAGATTCACCGAACTCGGACCTTCTCAAAACATGGGGGCTCCTGGTTATGAAAACCAGGTTTAGGTACTGGTCTCCATGACTTCAGAGATTCTCAGTTAAAATAGAGTCGCCAGATGCTAAGAGTCTTTCGGTAATGAGGGCATCGATTCTCACTACTACTCAGAAGATGAGACTGACCGGATCTCACCGGGAACTTGTTAGAACTACTGGCTCCGGTGAAGACGGGCTAGAAATTTTCTCAAATATGGGACCTTGGGTCCCACCGGGCATGCCAAAAATTGTTGGTCATCAAATCCGCACAGGAAAGGACTTTCGGTGGGTTTGCGTGCCCTGGACCTGCGACCAACATTGAAAGGCCGAGGGGAAGAGATGCCCCTCGTGCCGATCTCCGGAGAAAGGCCGGCTCCTATACTAATCTACTTTTGGGGTTTGAGACAAGAGTGCGGGAAAGAAATAAACAGAGTAAGGGTTAGGAAAAGAAATAAAAAGGGTAAGGGTTAGAGAAAGAAATAAAAAGAGTAAGGGTTAGAAGATGATGATTTAAGGTGGGAGAGAACAGGAAGCACGATTACTCGCTAACAACTCGAATAGCAACAAGAAATACCAAGAATAGCATGAAGGAAATGAAATGCCGAACTTCCTATGTATCCTCTGGACGGGTTCGCAAGGTTCTCCTTTCTCTCTCGCTGGAATTCAGGGTTCAGAGTAACAACGATTGAGATAAGGGAATAACAGAAACCTCGATCCACCAGGCAGCATAAAGGAAAGCGACAAGGCGTTTTTCCTCTCCTATGTATCCTTCAGGGCGAATTTCAGGGGTTCGGTCCCCGATCGCACACCGGATTCAGGATTCAGAGTCTCAGTACGCGAACGAGAAAAGACAAAAGAATTAAGCACAGAAGGCAGCATAAAAGAGAGAAATAGAGCACAAAAGATCTTTAGTATTAAACGCAGGACATCAAGTTACAGCAACTTTCTAGCAGAAAGTTCCCCCCTTTTACATTACATGCCTAGGTTTTTATAGAGGACCCGACCCTCTGAGTCATTATTACAAAAATGGCGGAGTACACCCTCGGGCCCTGAGAAATCGGCTCCTCACGGCTGCTGCGGCTGAGCTTTCAAATCGGTTGCCAAAACTGGCAACTGTGACTGGGTCAACCATGGAAATGTTCATTTAATGCGCCGCCCGAGTGTCCCTGGCTTCTGGATGCTGTGCTTGAGTGATCGTTACGCCCGTCGTGTTTTACTTCGAGGACTGTTACGTCCCTTTCGTTTGCCAAAAATGGTCAGCGGGCTTATCGGGCAAGAAAGGAGGTATTTATAAGGGGCCTTCGATCACCTTGGGAAGCTGCCCGCCTTGGAACGTGGGCCCAAAAAGTGCTTCGCTACATCTCCGCCTCGTCGAAGCCTTGGGCCGAAGTAGATCTTCCTTGATTTGTTCTTCGCAAAATAATGCTTCGTAGAAACTACTTCGGGGATGTCGAGTGCCGAGCGGGCTCCATCTTTGAAATGGGGCTCTTTGTCCTTTGCTGGCGAAACTGCTTCGGATGAAAAATGTTTCGGCCCGATTCTCTCTCAAAACTGCGGTTCGGGGAATATCCTCCCGAAGCACTTTTCTGTTTTCGACACATTGTCATTTTGCTTCGGGCACCACTGCTTCGGGTGAAAACTGGCCGAAGTAGGTGTTGGAAATACTTCGGGCCCGAAGTAGTTTCCTTACCTTAGCTGATTTTGGATTATGCTCTCCTCCTTCGGCGAAGTCGTTTGGATCTTTGCTTCGCAAAACTTCCGCTCGAAGCGGCTGTCGAAAATGCTTCGGGTGCGAAGCGTTATCTTTGTATTTTCTTCGACGAAATTACTTCGCAAGGTTTTCGCCCGAAGTGGTGATTTGAAGTGCTTCGGGCCCGAAGCTCTTTTCACATTCTCCTTCTTTTCTTTCGGTGAAGCCATTTTCCTTGGCTTGTTTGGTAGCGAAGCTCTTTCTTCTTCATTTTATAAAAGGGGCGATAGGGAGGGTCAAAATTGTTGTAACTTAAAATAAAAGAAAAACTTTCAACAAAGAAATATTATACAAAAATTCTACTATTCTTCTACCCCTTGTATAATGTGACAAAAAGTGTCAACAGTAACCTGTTGAGATGTTTAGTAGGAGATAAGCCCAATGGATGGGATTTGATTTTACCATAGGTGGAATTTTCTTACAATAATTCTATCAATATGAGTACTGGTAAATCCCCATTCTAGATTGTATATGGGAGCAGCCCAAGGAATGCTTCTGAGTTGAGACAGATGAACAAAGGAGAAAAGAGTAGTGTCGAAGCAGAGGACTTTGCAGAGCACTTGAAGAACTTGCATGAAGAGGTAAGGAATCATATTAATAAGATGAAGACAGACCAGAAGCAGAGGTTCAAGGAATTCTAGGTTGAAGATGAAGTTATGGATCACCTAAGAAAAGAAATATTTCCTGTTAAGACATATAACAAGCTGAAAATAAAGAAGTTTGGACCATGCAGGATCATAAAGAAATATGATTCAAGAAATGCATATGAGGCAGAATTGCCGAGTTAAATTAACATATCACCTGTGTTTAACATTTTTGACTTGACAGAGTATCATGAAGGGGACAATGAGGATGGACTAGTAGAAGAACGATGGAACATTCCAACATCTACTCCAGAGAAAGAAGAGATAGAAGAAATCTTGGATAGTCGTCTGGGAAGAAGTACATGAAATAGGCAGTATGAAGAATACCTGTTTAAGTGGAAAGGTAGGCCAGTTGAATATTCCTCATGGCTTTCTAAGGCAGAGGTTGACCATCTCGGTTTGCCTCCAACACTAGAGAAGTGAAGGTCACTTCTCAATTTACCCTGGGTGTCTGATGTAGGAGCATCCAATGGTGTAAGGGCAATCTTGCATCACCAAAAATAAAGAAATTGTATTTTGTATTTCGATTGTAAGTTCTTTAGTGGTTTTCAGGTCCATGATGACACTTGGGAGGTATAAGTCAGTCTGAAGTCCAAAAAGGCTAAAAATAGTCATCGGTTATTTTTAGTAAGTTGGCCTAAATGGACACATATGGGTTTGAAAATTTACCCAAAGGAAGGGAATTGAAAAATAAGATTTCTTGTGGAAAAATAATCCCAATATCCTAAACGGTTTGAGAGATATTAAAGTTTTCATCTTGAGATATTTTTCCAACACAACTTAAAAATAAAAATGAAGACCTTAGAGACCATTTTTGAGGAATGAAATTGACCTCTATGGATGGTACATAAATCGAGGTGTTGTAGGTATCTTCACAAGCTTTCCAACGATATCCTACAATAGTCAATCGGGTCAACGAGTCAAAAGTTAGAAGCTTGGGAAGCTGTACCACCAAAATCCAATTTTGAATATCTTTTGAGAGAAATTGAAAAGTTCAAATTTTAGATGAATATCTTCTTGGGCGGGAAAATGGGAGTTATGCTTTCCAGATTGTTCTATGGGAGTTATTAAAGGGGAAGAGGGATCACCAAGAGGCAACATAGAGGAAGATGGATCGTAGCTCTAACTTGTGGATTTTAAGGCAATTTTGATTTGTGTTAAAATCGGCCTTGTGGCCGTAGCATTGTAACTCTGATTTTCTGTGATTCACAGCTTGGTGATTTGGATTTTGTAAAATTCCATTTCTTGAAATAATATCAGATGTTGTGTTTCTTCTGAATTTCTTTGTGATTTGACTATTGTGTGTGTGTTGGGTGGAGTAGCCCTTCATCATCTTGGAATCTTTTGGCTTCAATTATTCTTTCCAATCCTACTGCTAGGGCCTGCTTGATATCCTAGGTAATATCTATGCTTTTTTGGGACACTATAATGATAAAATCAATTAGTTGGGACACTAAGGCTATAGATCTAGCTATGCTATCCCAAAATGTAGTACAAACCCCTCTTAATTAGCTTGATGATATTATATTATAGGGCTTATGAGTTTTTTTCTTCCTCCATCTCCCTCTAGAAGTCATCCCTATCTATGATGATCTTGGCATCCATGGTGATTAGTCGATCAACTAAGTACTAACTTTTCCATTTCTTCTCTTCTAGGAAAGCAATCATTTCTCGAGCACTTGCGGTCTACTTGTTGGAATATATTACATCATTTGGTTCTTTTACTAATGTATCTTTATGGGTACATGTTTAGATTAGGATTATATTAGGAGATAAATAGTTTATTAGAGTAATTTAATAAATGCACAAGTGTTAGAATGTGCAATGATGTAAATGTGCATGTAGTCCACATGTACATGAGTCTTAGGGTTGAGTGAGAGGCAAGGAATTTATCTTTCTATATAAAGTCCTCATGGTGAGTGTTTGTGTGAGAATGGCAGTGTAGTGCATAAGTGATAGTAGTAGTAGGCACAATGTAGCTCATTTTGATATCATGGAGGAGTTGTAAACTCCATGATAGGAGTATTGTAATTTTTATGAGCTTTCTTATATGAGAATTTCTAGATCTTTGTATCAAGTTTTCTGCCATATTCTCATGCATGTTAAGTTTCTATTATCATAGTTATAATATTGCATGCTTATTTCTATACTTGTAAATGCATTTTCTTTATGTTTAAGGCTAAAGAATCTAATAGTGGTATCAGAGCCATGGTGGATGAAAGGAATACCACAAGTGACCACCATTGATATTGTTGAGTATTTGTAAATCGGACCAGCCATAGTGCACCGCTGCACACAAATACCATCACAATATATTTTTTATAGAAGTATCTCTAGATAGAAGAATAGAAAATAGAGAAAACCAAATGATTTATTTGGCTAGAGTTTTTCCACAGAGTTGCAAAAATTTGTGAAGACTAGAACTCAGCATTGCATCCACTAGAATGGCAATCCAACTAGTGAAGTTTTTTTTTGTAGAGTCATAAAAATTATATTATCATTTCTAATATTTCATTGAGAGAGAGAAAAGAAATTTTCAGGAATACCATTAGGTTACTATCATCTAAGTTTTTTTTGTTGCAGAAAATTAAATCTCAGAAGATGGGAAGCTTCCTACAACAGATTGAGAAGAACTTCATCTTCGTTTTTTGAAGGTCGACATTAGTTTCCTCATGCAAGGATTTATTCTTTATTGTAGTAAGGATTGAATATTTGGAGGTCTAAGGAGAAGATCTAGTGGCTAAGGAAGCCACAATGAAGATTCTAAATCTAGTACGGAGGTCCTAGAAAGAAGACCCCATTGAAGATTGAAGAGACTCAAGGAGAAGAGTCCTAGAAAATATTGGAGATTGGTGATCTCCATTGAATACTGAAAACTTTGCATTGAAGACGAGGTCCATTAAAGGTACTGTTGAAGAAATTCTATATTGGGAGATTGAGTATTGAGAAGAACTAAAAAAAATTATATTGCAAATTTCAATAGTAGTAGATTCAAGAGATCTTAGAAGAAGATCTCACTTTCATGGTTGAATATTGAAGAGGCCAAGGAAGGTATCATTGAAGGTTTTGAAGATGTAATTTTGAGGACCTTAGAGAGGTCTCAAGGAGAAATAAAAAGAAGGCTTGGTGAACCTCATTGAAGGAATTCCTAGAAGAACTCATTGGAGAAATTACTACAAAGGGAGAAGCTCGAGATAGATAAGGAATTGGGATAATTATCACCATTCGAAAATGAGACCAAAGGAGAAGGTTTGACAAGAATATTGTTAAATCACAAGGTAGTTTGCAATAGATCTCAATATTGATAGATTGTTTGAGAAAGAGATCTAGTTTGAAGTCAAAATTTGACAAGAGAAAGGAGATAGAAAAACCACCAAATATGAGAGATTTGGGGGCCATCATTGAAGGGTTCTTGAGTGAAAATCTCACTTACAATTTGGGGGAGGATCCTACCAAATTTTTAGGATTCAAGGGCATATTTTTAGTGAAGGTATTGACTAGTTTACAATCTAAAAATTTTTAGATTTGAATACATAAAAAGGCAGCAATTTGGGCAGCGTTAATGACTTCTAAAGATCATATTTTAGAGGTACATCCTAAAGGATAATTTAAACCACAAATTTATAGTATTGGGCAATATATTAGTCAAGTATTGAAGCTACAAAAAGGTGATCAAGTGAGTTGTTTTGGATAGCCTAGAAGATCTACAATAACATCTACAAAAGACAACAAATTATAGTGACTAAGTCACTATCATCATCGAAAATAAAAAATGTATGCAACAAAAAGGTGCAAAAATTTCATTAGTTGAGCTTTTTATATTTGGGTTATATTAAATTTATAAAGCACCAACTACAAAATTTTAAAGGTTGCACCAAAAGTTTCATTTCAAGTCTTCGAAGGTAGTGCAGAAGTTATAGTCTACAAGGTTCAAACCTGCACATAGAAGAAAATAGAAGTTAGGTATATTTCGAATGAAATAAATGTATCAACATTCTATTGTTTCTTCTAAGAAAAAAAGAGTGATTTTTTCATAATCTATATGCAAAATATTTCATTGAAAATATTGGATTTGAAAGAGAAAGAATGGCCAAGCTAGGAAGGTATTGCCAAGGATTAAAGACAATAACAATATCATTTTATTTCAGCCAAATCAGGGAGTTAAAGGTATATTTCACAAGAGACATTTTGAATAAGAAAAAGGCAGTTTACTTGTAGAATTTTGTGACAAGGAGTAGCCACCAAAAAGGTTAATATTACCTCCAAATTTTGGAGAAGAAATTCAACAATAGAAGATATTGAAAGGGAGAAGAAAGTCCAAGTCCAAGGTGCAATCAAAGCACACATTTTGAGTAAGATAAAGTATCAGTTTACAAGCACAAGGTGTCAGTCATAGTCAACATATAAGAGTCATAAAAAGGACTCTATAAGAGTTGTAAAAATATAGATTATACAGTAAGAAGGAGACATATCAAAAAGTCCAAGAGGGCATTCTAAAAACCCCTAAAAGTGAGCCTTAGGAAGCAATAGGAAGAGCCATCCAAAGGGGTCAAAAATTAGTCATCTAAGGTGTCTAAAGAAACAGAATGAAGCACCATAGCCACCGAAGTTATCATCTACATGGAGCACAAAATCAAACCTGTATAGAAGCCAATACAAGTGAAATAATACAAGGATAGAGCGGAGGCCATGGTGCAAGTAGTTTATCATCACCAAGGAGGAGCCACCATCATTGAATCAAGTTGAAAAATGATAAGTATTCACGTCCAATAGTGTCATTGAAGATAGCCTGAGTGTTCTTCCCAAGGATAAGACAGATAGAAAGAAATATTACCAAGAAGTGAGCATTGGAAAAGCACTAGAAAGAATATTGGACAAGTCCAAAGGAGTTGAAAAGAAGATAGAAATACATTACCATGTGGAAGGAGTGGTTTCATGCACTTTAGAGGAAGAGTGCCACATTGAAGAGCAATTTTGAGTGCCCAACATCATATCATAACATCTCATATTTAAAATTCTAGCAAAGATAAGTGAAAGAAGTGCTCAACATAAGTGAAAAAGATAAAACAACATTGATAAGACTCCATATATGAGCACCTAGTGTTGAGAAAGAAGGTATAAGTGTTTATAACAGATGGTAATTACCAAAACGAAAGGAATCAAGTGCAAAATATCATAGGCATTGGGAGGAGGTGCAATAAGGACCATTTTCAAGAAGATAGGAAAAAATAAGCACCACTTGGCACTTTCATTCTATAATACATAAAGGTTAAGAAGGTCCCCATGTACGTAGCCATTTGGAAAAGCAAAGAGCATTGAATGCAACTAGAATATTCCTATCTTGAAGGGCACGTAGAGTAATAGGAAAACCAACAAAGGAGACACGATTACTTACCAAAGGAAGACCAGTTTTGAAGTGAGTTCAAGGCACATATAGTTCACATAACAGTCAAGGATAAAGATTGAAGTTTATAGCTCATATTCAGTGAGAATTTGGCTAGAGAAAGGAAGACAAACCAACCCATTTACAACAAGGAGAAAGTGCACAAGCAAGGTGAAGAGAAACAAGAGTAATCAACTTTTACAAACATCATACATTCCAAGCAACTTGGAAATCAAAATCAAGCGTCAAGAAGGTGAGAAATATTCATAGTCATATTGCAAGTTTGATATCAAGTACATTATATATTCTAGAGATATTAGCATTAGGAGTAATAAGGTGTTGAAATAATCTCTAGAATGCTTATTGGTTACATGAAGAAAGAAGTTAAAAGTTGAAGCATCTAAACTATTTCTATTGCTTCAAAATATTTGCAAATTTTAAAGTCAAGGAGATAAAAGGATTAGTAAAATTTAATTTGCAAATACTTAGTATTTATTGAAACTTCTAATTAGGGGGATATAAGGAATCCTACTACAACTAAATTTGTAAAATTTTAAAAACCTATGATTGCATTGAATCATAGCAGAAGATATTAATATATTGAGTATAGTTGGAAGAGTAATATAGGAGACATAGACAATCCAACTACATACTTAATTGGTAGAGAAGAGGTATTCAACCTTTTGAAATTATATTTCTAAAAGACTTTCTACAAATAGTTGGTTGCAAGTGATAGAAGTGAATCATATTTATATCATATCTCATTACTAGGGAGCTATAAGGAAGACTACTACAAAGGTTAATACTACAAGACCCAAACCAAAAAGGAAGATAAATATGTCAACCTCAAAGAGTGAAGTAAACAATGATATGAAAAACACCATTAGAAGAGAAAATATTAATGTTATTAAATTAGGAATCAAGAATCTACTGAATAAAACCGAGAACTTAGATCTTGGTTCAAGATTGATCTATAGTGAGGTGCTAAAAGAAGATTTCACTACTATGGAATTTTATCTTCATGCTAGGCTTATTGAAGCAATTGAGAATGAAAAGAAATGTATTCCAGTTCCTTTGGAGTTTAGGAGTATTCTATACATGGCATTACTTTCACTTCAAACTCACAAAGAAGTGGTTGTAAAGAAAAAAAAATTAATTGAACTACTCAAAGTAAAAACAAAGATAGATGAATCATTTCTAGAGAAAGTGTTTCAAGCATCATGTAGTACTAATACTTCAATATCTACTAACTCAAAAGTTTATCATGATGTTTGTTCAGAATTTTCTGTACACAACAAGGATAGTAGTGAAAAGGACAAAGGTAAAAGGAAAATATTGCTACTTGAGTTAGGTGATAGTACAACCACATATGAAAGTACAATAATTGGAACCAAATACAAGAAAGAAGAAAAAGAAGAGGAGGCATCAGATCAAGGAGGAATACAATGCAAGGTAAACTAAAAATAACAAAAGGAAAAGAACCTCATCAAGATGAAGACTATTCAAGAGTCAAAGATCCATATTGAAGACTAAAGTCTTCAAAACCAAATAATGTAATACAAGGGGGTGTTGGAATATATTACATCATTTGATTCTTTACTAATGTACCTTCATGGGTACATATTTAGATTAGGATTATATTAGGAGATAAGTAGTTTATTAGATTAATTTAATAAATGCACAAGTATTAGAATGTGCAATGATGTAAATGTGCATGTAGTACACATGTACATGAGTCTTAGGGTTTAGTGAGAGGCAAGGAATCTATCTTCTATATAAAGGCCTCATTGTGAGTGTTTGTGTGAGAAGAGAAGTGTGGTGCATAAGTGAGAGTAGTAGTAGGCACAATGTAGCTCCATTTTGATATCATGAAGGAGTTGTAAACTCCATTATAAGAGCATTGTAATTTTCGTGAGCTTTATTATATGAGAATATGTAGAGCTTTTTATCAAATTTTCTATCATATTCTCATGCATGTTAAGTTGCCATTATCATAGTTATAATATTGCATGCTTATTTCTATACTTGTGAATGCATTTCCTTTATGTTAAAGGCTCCAAAAGCTAACACTACTCCATATAATTTTGAAGCCTTTTGATATTGATTTGTATGCTCTTGGGGTGTTTCTGACTTCCTTGAGCTCTTTCACCCTTTTTCTCAACTTTTTATTGAGGGCGACAAAATCGTGTTTGGTGATCTTGTTAGCCTTCTCAGTCAACTCAGCTATATATCTAGCTCTAACACCTCAAAGGTTGATGGATTCTAGGATCATGTAATAATATTATGGCTACATTTTCCCTTTAGGCTTGGAGACCATCGATTCCATGTGAGCAAAGTGGAGAATATTTTCCTATGGATCAAACTAGCTCTTAAGCCCCTTCTTTATTGAACTAGTCACTCTTTTGACCTCCTTCTAGGTGTACTGAGAGGCTCTCTCCTAAATTTCTTGGAAATATGGTGATATGCCTAGCACAACAATAGATATTTATGAAACATCTAGTTTCCATTATGAGGGAAGGGGTATAAATATTGATTGGAAATATGAGCATGATGGAAGAGGTTAAGAGGAAAAATGGATGGGCAAGAATCCCTTGGCTAGGATAGGTTGAAGAGTAGCTTATGGGATAGAAAGAGCAGAAGCTAATAGAGTGAGGAGTTTAGGATTCAGGACCCAAAGCCCCATATGGAAAGCAGGTGTCATCGAGGCTATTAAGGGAGGATGGCTATTGAGGAGGAGGGAATGCAAGACCGTGTTGGTGGGGTCGACACTATAGGTGATAAGGAATTCACAATTGGTACTGAGACTATATGACTCATTGATTGCTTAGGATGTAGCAACATAAGGTATTACCTTTAAATATTTCATACTCTTCTTCTTAGAAGGTATGAGGATGACATTGTGAGGTGACCCCTTTTCTTTCATTGTTATTATGTCGAGGTAGACACTTGAGGTTGTGGTTCACCAGTTGGGGTATATTTCTTAGGCATTACAACTTTTGTGATATCTAGAGGAGACTCTTCTATATGTATGACTTCTTTAGAAGTCATTTCTTCTACTGCTATCACCTGGGAAATCACCTCCTTGACAATATCTTCACTGTGTCTATGTGCATTGGCGCTTCCTTTGTTTGCCTTCTCATTTTCCCAATTTTCCTTGAAGTCTTTTTCCTCATATATCTGCCTAAGCATAGGCCCAAGCTACTTAATTTTCTATCAAAAAAATCCACTAGACCTCAATTTTATATTCTTTTCATCCCTATTTCTTTAAGGCCTTCAAATTGGATGTATGAATTTGTAAGTTTAGGTCTATTGTACCCATCACTATATAGAAGGTTTGGTAAGCCTTCATACTTGATGGTGGAATTGGTGCTTGCTCCAACAATTGCTTCAATAGGGGTGTGTCAGCTTCATCTGTAGGATTTCAAAGAGCTTCTAAGTATGGCCTAGATTCATGTATAAACTCTATTAAGTTTTTAACCTTGGCCAACCACTCCATGAATTTCTTCTCAAGGTCATATTTCCATTCCTTTGGAACCATCTAAAATTTGATGTCCTCAAGATTCTTCTCTAGGGGGTCATGGGTCTTTTGCTTCAGCAAGTTAATCTTGCCATGAGTGAAAGGTAGCTTGAATAATTCGATCTTGTTTCTTCCACTCATAAAATTTGTGTCAATGAGGTCCATTTGGTGGAGAACCTCCATTGCAAAGACCTTCTTGATTATATGCTTTGGCAACCAATAGGTACGCTTGTATAAGGCATGAATCTTAATGAGAATTCTATATTTAGTAAATAACCAATCCTTGAGATGTTGACCTTCAAATAATTTCTTGCAATCTACTATGAGTTTCTCAAGCCTTTGCCCCTTTAGGGTCATTACCATCGAGACTAGAAAATTTTCTACAAACTCATAATATGAGGAGGACCTCCTCAATCACTTTTTCTAATAGGAAATGGGCCATAGGTGGCCCAATCTATTTTTAATTTTTAAATCTAGCCTAATATACACTTGTGGATTTTGAAATAATATCAAATGGATCAGGAATGTTGAGAACCAAAAATATTGTGTCTCCTAGAATCTACCCAACCCTTCATGAATGTTGTCTATGAAATCAAAGGTCACTCTTTTTTTGTTGGGCGTGTGCCACATTTGATACAATACATAAATTTGGGCCTAGAACATGACTTTTTCTCCTCTTAGACCAAAAAAAAATGCATACATTCTAGTAACATCCCTAGCACTCTCTCAAACTATTTACGATTAAGGGGAACTTTGACAACTCTTTCTCTTTGATGTCACATACATCTTGGATGTAGGTAAGTTTGTTTGGGATAGCATTGTAAAGTTTAATAGCACTCTCAAAATTCAAAATAGTCTTACCTATCTCCAACATTAGCATCCTTTGAACCAACTGGGTATGGATGACAACTCTAAAACCCCATCTAGATACCAATTTATTGATACTTGGGATTGTAGTGCTTGGCACATACAGCTACTATCTCAAAGCAAATGTGTATCTCAAGCACCATATATTGAGCCAAGGTGTTGCTCTAGATTTGGATCTTGAAGCATTCAATATGGCTCTATTTGTACCACTTCAATACCCCATTCTTCAAGCTTTTGGTCCTCTTGGATAATTTGGGATCTCTCACTCCCTCTATCATATCTCTTAATAATTTGAATATCATGGATTGGGAGGCCTAGGTTGCCATTTCTTAGAAAAAAGTGGATGGAAAGGTATCTAATGATATGGGTAGATCCTCTACTTTGGTTGTGGGGTTGTGGATGCTACTTCTCTTTATTGCCTCTTGAACACTTTTCCACAAATGGGTACTTTGAACTTTTGGGATTCTTTAAATATTATGATAGCAAGAAGAGCTTTCAAGGATGAGGTTTCCATTTTATAGATTCTCCTTTGGGATGTTGGCATGTGAATTGGCTTTAAATTTTTCATGAACGCAAAATATTTTATTTTTCTAGGGAGATAGCTTGAATTATTAGTTTCCACTTTGGCCTTGGTCAGTCTAATTTTTTAAATAATCATGGTCTTTTCCATCCATAAATCCCTTCGTCTATAATATTGGTCATATTATCTGCCATGAATGTGCAATATGGATTCCTACACCTGATAGATCTAGCACTAAAACCAATGCATTAAATTTGTACATGTTTCTTAAATAAGGAAGGGGTGATGTGGCATTAATGAGCCTAGGGTTCAAATTCATCCAATGGTGGTCTAATTTTGTATACTATTATTATGGTGAAAGAGTATGCGACCTTGTAATGGTTTGAGGTCTTTCTTGCATCCAAATAAGATGGTCACATGACTTCTTGGTTCCCAAAAATAGATCCCATCTATTAGATCACACCTATCGTAAATATTTTCCCTTTTTGCTTTTGGATTTGCCACATGTCGCCCAGGTGTCATTCTTCATGGCCTTATGAAAAATCATCTTGCTATGAATATCAAGGAACTCCTTCCTAAGAAAGAACTGAGCACCTATATCTCCTAACAACTTGAGATTAACTATGTCATCATAAATGTTAATTGTTTATGGGATATATCTAGAATGAGGTAGTCTCACTTATAGTTGTTAATGGTCTTTAATCTAATTATGGGTTTTGAATTTCCCTTAGTAGAATTTTCTCCTGATTCTAGGTTTGCATGGCTATACTATGTGCTCTATATAAGGGTTTGTGTCATTTTGCAAATCTAAAGATCTATTAGCATGCTTGCCTTCCATTGATATTTGACCAGATGATTAGAACTTATTCGATCAAAGTCTTCTCTTCGACATGACTTCATCCTCAAGATGGGGCCATATGTCTCTTCATAGAAACACTACCTTTTGATTTAGAAAATATTAGGGCTACCCCTAAATCTCCTCCATGGATTTACCAATCTATTTTGCATCAGAAGGATCCTCCTAATTTTCAAGGCATAAGACAACTTCTATGAATATATATATATATATAATAGAATTTTCAATATATGCAACATACCTACAACAATGAATTTTCCTATCCCAAATTGGTCGAATGATCCATCAAAATCCAACCCTTATTTCTCGCATGCCCACTATTCTAGGTGGTCATAGAGGATGTATGAATGCACTTCATCCACAAATAGGTATGATTTTGGTAGCTCCTCTTTAGCTATGTAGGTTTTCTCCTCCCTAATATCCATGGAGGGAACTCACTCCATGTGGTGGATGTGGAGAGGTTCTTACAGAATTTTAAAATTAATTTTGTATCTAGTTCAAAGTAGTATGTGAATCTAGTTTAGGGATAGATACCTTTTGATCTTAGCAGTGAAGTCCCTTAAAAGGCATATGCCAAATATGATTAGTAGATCAATCATAATTATATCTTGGTGTACCATTAGGTTAGTATAATATTGGAGAGCTAGGGAAAGACCCTATACTATCCCAAAGATTAGTAGCAAAGTGCCATCTAACTAAACCACCTTATTTTTGGTAGGCTCATATGCTAATTCAAGTGCATCTACTACATTCTTGGTCATGAATGATGTGCTAGACCTGGAATAAATCAAATATTTATGTATCAACTTGTCTCTATAGATAAGGGTGAGATAGAAAGCATAGGCTTGGGCTAGCTGGCCTCTGAGATAGAGACTTGCAATGTTGTGGATACCTTTTTGTTTTCCCAGCTCCTTTTACTTTTTTAGGGCTTATTCTAAGTGCTTCATTTATTCTTCTATCAAGAGAACATACTAGAGGGGCATTCCCATGGTGGAATTCCTTAAATGATCTATCACATTGAAATATCTAATGAAATTAATCTTTGGAATGGTACCCAACACTTCTAGAGGTCTGGACCTTTTTGTCATCAGGAGGTCTTTGTGGATCAATAATGGGCTACTTTAGATGCTTTAGGACTATTCTTACAATTATCAAAACTCCTCTGACCTGGCTATCTTGCGGAGCTTGTGTTGGAGTGCTCCTCCAATCATCCATTGTTATATCTTGGGGTTTGGGTTTTGGAAAACCAGACCTCCCTGGATCTTCAATGACCTTCATCTTAGCCTTGGTGATGTAATATGATTAGAATTGTAGCCTCCTAGAGCTCAAGGGATCTGCTTCATCCAACATGACATATACTTCTACTTCATCTCAGGTGATGAAGGTAAGCTTCAAAACTAATGAATTGGAAATCGGTGCTTCGAAACTGATGAAGGAAAAGTTTTGGATTCAACATCTAGGATTTCAATTAAGTATATCAAATGGTTTTATGATTAGGAAAAAAAAATTTGATTGTCCTAAGACTCATTCTTGACTTGAGAGTCGAAGGGGTAAAAGTCAAGAGTAGAACAATACCACACATTGGAATTATCAACATAATTATTTTTGGTGGTGACCAGGTCCCTAACTAGATTTGGGGAGATTTGTTTGGATGGGAGAAGAACGAGTATTATCTACTAAGTTGGATCTTATGATTGATGAAGATTTTTTTTGGTCAAAAGCAAAGGCTTTTGATACCCATTAGATGGAGATTAGAAGCTTTGGTTACCTTGTTGAAAGGTAGGATTTGGATAAATTTGATAGGGAAATATTTGGTCATTTTGTTTTCTCTTTAGGGTTATGATCCCATTAGAGAATGTCCTCATCATATTTCACATATCAGAAAATTTAGCAACATAAGGGTTGGTATGGAAATGTGGTTGGATCAAGTTAGGAGTATGGGCTTACCCTAAGCTTATTATAGGAGTAGTTAGATAGGTTTTGAGTTGGATGGTTGGAGAGGGGTGGTATAAAGGATGAACAAAGGGAAATAATAGCAAGGGTAGCCTAGGGGTTAGACTTCATATTTGGATTAGGTAATTCTAATCCTATATGGTTATTTTATGGGCCTTTGGCAATGAATTTTATCCCTTGGTTATTACCATCATGGCAAATTTAGAATAAAATATGCTAAATAATAGATGAATGACATAACCAAAGGAGTTCATACCTAGTCAATATTCCTCTACTAAGGTTGAATCTCATTGGAATTTCTTTGCCAAGCTTTATGGAATTAGACATTGAAATCATCCATCGTTTTCACAAGATCCCTCTTGATGGTTATCAACTGCTCAAGGAGGGACACCATGTTTACCGCTTCTATAAATATATTTATCAAGAGGTCTACTAGTTGGTCCTAGATTTTTATCGATTGAGTATTAAGGTCAATGTACCATTCATAAGCTTTTCAATAAAATGCACCATGCACAAGCATACCAAGTGGTATAAATGTTACATCTAGGTAATGGCATCTTCCCCATTGAATAAGGTAGGAACTTGAGTCCTGAGGTGGAAATTGGATCCCATATGCTAGGTAGAGTAGGTGGGATTAAGGTGCCTCTATCATTCCATGTCAAAAATATTCAAGAAAGTTGGTTTAATGGGACCTCCATGTTGCAACGTTGGTTCTTCATCCCTGCTCTTTGATTCAAATGTGGTACTAGATCTTGTGGATTTTCTCTAGCAAAAGCTCTGGTGATAGGCCTCCCTTTCATATATTTTTGGGTCCTTTCTCAAGAACAGAGTTTCTAGGTGGGGGGAGGATGCTTCAATAAGCTAAAAGTCAAATATTTCTACCAAATATTTTTCTTAACTTTTGGATTCATCAGGTGAATCTCCTGATTCTTCAAATTATTTATTTTCAATGGATTCATTAGGTGAATATCCTTATGCTTCTCTTCAAGAATATTGACTATGACCTTTATCAGGGTCTTAGTCAAGAATTCTTCTTTTAATATTATAGGGTAGACGTGTTAAGCTTGTCCCACTAGGTGTTTCAAATGGACTATTATCATATCTAAATGTCTTGGTCTATCAAGATAACAATCCAATGTGCCTTGGACACGTGGACCTTGTGTAAAGCAACATAGTGGGAAGCTCTTTGGGAAAATGAAATTCCTGGGTAAGATTGGATCCTCATCAAATTTGATCTTTGTGTAGCTTTTAGACCTCGTTAGCTCAGGTTTATGTTTATTGCAAGTAGGGAAAGAAAAGACAAGGAAATAAAATGATAGATCACATAAAAAGAGGAAGGTAAATTTACAAGAAAATAAAACCTAAGCCATGGGGGTGATGCACCAAGATTAAAGTTTCCCTCCCAACTCCATGAACAAGTTAGAAGTGAACACATTCACCACATTCTAATAGCTAAAATTTGAACACACTTCATCACACACAAACCAGAATTGAGAACACACTAAAGAAGTGGGATAAAGCCAATTTAGTTAAAGCTTTCATTCATATGCCAAATAATTACAAGGTATGAGGTATGAAGAGGCTTTGATGCTTCGTAGATAGTGACCTAAGATTTGAGCCTCGCTCATACAAGCAAGATGAAGGTGAAAGGAAGAGCTTACAAGGCTAGATATGAGGCATAAGCATGCAACTTCCAATATGTTTATAATAATATTTACAAGCCTATTTATAGGTTGGGATCGGGGGATCTTTCTCTCTAAAACTCTACATAGAAGTTCTATGAGTTATTCTAAGTTTTGTAGCCAAAGACCTCCTACACCTAGTTGGCAACCTCAAGGTTTTTAGATCTAGGGTCATTAGTGTTGGAGACTTCCAATTCCTTGGATGGTAAGTTGTTATTGTCATCTCACCTTGTTGTAGCTCTGGGGTAGTTGCACTTTTAAATTATTATTAGGATCTTCTATGGGATATTTGCTTGTTGACGTAGTTGGTATGGCCTCTTTGACTAGTATAGGGTAGGATTACCCATGTGGCTAGTAGATGATGTAGCTACAATGCAGATGATTATGATAGGTCAGGTTGCAAAAGTTAACTTTAGTCTTCAATGAAAGGTACTCCCTTAATTTCCCTTTGGTTTGTCTCCTTTGTACGTACAAGTGGTTGCCATGTATCCTAGCTAAGGTAGGCTCCTCTTTGGCCAATGTGAGGATTTATTAGACTATGCCCTAGCACTTTCCTCCTTTTGCTTTTGACTAACTCACATATTTGGTCTTAGCTTGATATGGTGTTTTCTCCTCTTCTACTTTCTTTCATAAAAAGGATCAACATGAGCTATTAGATGAAAAATCAACAACCTATATGCCTTAATATCCCCAAGTCACTTGCTTTAGGTGGAGAAGTATTGACCATTGATGAGAGATCCAATGGTTGGCATGACTTGAAACACATTTGCCTCTTCTTGAATCGTAGAGTCTACGTCTGACCCTTCGATTGAAGATGAGTTGCAACTTTCAACCCCCTTTTTTTACTAATCCTACTTTTAAATAGAACATTTATTTAAGTGAAGCAGGGATCTAGGGAAAACTTCCCCACCCTTACAAAAGGAGAAGTGTTAATGGTAAAGGAACTCATAAGTATTTATGGAGAACAAACAAAATAACTTAACAAGCATTTACCTTTTTGGACCTTCATCCTCAAGTGAACTTCCATGTATGTAAGGATTATGTGCACAATGGGAGAAATCATGTGAGAAGACAAAATGTTCATAAAAATAAATCCATGAAGTTTTACTTGTAAATGAGATTTGTTTGTCACAATTGTTAACTTGCATAAAAAAGAGGCACTTAAAAGGACTATGGCTAGACTTAAGTACATATTGAGTTAACACACCCACAAGACTTCAACATACAATACTTAGAAATGTTTTGGGACTCATCATAAAATATTGCATGGGTACCCAATGATGATACTTGGAAAAATGAAACCTAAATAAAAAGCAAGAATTGGCATATCTTCTCTTAGGTTTAAATTTAAGGAGACTCAAGGATCCAACTAACATTGCAAAAATAGCTCAAATAAGTTGTACTATGAAAATGCATAAAGAGGGGTGAAACACTTTGTGCGATGGTTATTTTTTACATTAAATATTAAAACTAAAAATAGGAAAACAATTATGAACCCATAAACGTAAATAACAATAATAATGTATAGAAGGAGAAACAACACTTCACAATAATTTGAAAAGGAAAACTTTAGATGCAACAAAAGAAATCATCAATCCATTAAAATGACATGTAAGAAAAAGTTAAATGATTTCCAAATGGATTAATTCAGAGGAAACCCAAAGACAACAAAGAATTACAATAGTGAGATAAAATTGAAACCTTCCAAAAGAAAGATACTTGTACAACCAAATCATGAGAGTTATCTAAGAAAAGAGAAGGAATAGAAGGTAGCGAGAAAAGGTAAACTTGGTAATAAGGAGAAAATTACCTTATCAAATAATAAGCATGACTGAGATTGGTTGCAAGAGACTTTTATAAAAATGAAGAATGGTACCATGTGCATGTTGAAAAAGATGGAAATAATGAAACAATACTAATTCAAGGTAAATAATTATAGAAAAATATGTTATGTATAGTGAAATTACACACATGGGGCTAAAACAATGGGTATATGAGAGTATTAAATGTGGGTTATTTATGATGCATACAACAAGTTAGAAAACATGTCTTAGTTCATAGATGGAAAGACACAAGAACAAGTAAACATGGGGTAAGAAATAGGAGGGGGTTTAATTTACAAAAAGTAAGGCAAGGAAGAGGTGACCCTATGCATTTAGAACCTTACATGAAATATTATTTATGGGAAGTGGAGTAGTGACAAATAACAACCTCGCATACAAATGCAGATCCTTTTCTTGCAAAATTAAATTAGTAAATATTTTATAGGTTGTGGGACAAATATTTTCCTTCACACATCATTGGCCCTTTCAAGTTTGGACAAAGAACATATCTTGCATCTACAAACCCACAAAACACTTGGGCCAAGTTGGGTAAATATTTGAATAACTTGAGAGGAATTTTGAGAAGTGTTAGGTCTAAAATTTTGGTTTTTAGGGTAATTATTTTATTTATGGTTTTGACCCTCTCCTTGGTTTCCTTGATTAGAATTGTATCCTTGATTTTGATAATTTTTATGGCCATATTGATTTAAACCCTTGAACCTAATTTTTATTCATTCCTTGTTGTTGATTGGGAGCTTGTTGTTCATGGTTGGGGAATAGGGTGTTATATATACCTAACCTTTGATTGTGAGGGTGATTAAACCTCTTCTAGAGACTCTTTCTCCTTTTATGAAATAAAATGATCCTATCATTATTGACTTGACCAATATTAAAGTGAGGATCAAAGGCTTGTTTAAGACAAAAATTAGATAATTTTGTGCAAGTAGATTTATCATGATCACAAGTTCCATGTCAAAATAAAAAATTCTTAGGATCATGCCATACATGTGCCTCAAACCTCATTGATGTGATAGTTTTTAAGCTTATGTGGTGCACATATCTTGAGAATATATTCATGTATCCATTAAAGCATCATATTCTTAGGTTTTGGACCACCCCTATATTTGGTTAACATATGTATGAGAGGTCCAACTATCTCTAACATATAAAAGGTTTCTTGGATAACTACATTACAAACCCCATCTTCTACAACATTTTTGTTAAAATTTTAAGTTTCAACGATTTTTGTCCTTTCTTATTTTTCCAATGTTCAAGGATTTTAACATAATGTATAAATTTTTCAAGGGAAGGCAAACCACAAAGATTATGTTCCTAGATATTTGCCTAAATAGAGGGTCTAAGCTTGTTCACAAACATTAATGTAGTGACCTTTTTAGTTAAATTTATATTAGCATGACATTTAAGTCTTTCCCACCTTTTATGGAAATCTATAATAGATTTATTAGGGCCTTGTTTAGTGTTTATAAGAACAACCATTGCCTACATTATAGTCCTATTATCATCAAACTCTTGTTGTAGATCTTTAACAAAAGTGTAGGGAGTCAATGGATTATTTGCGTAAAGATACAAACCAATCAAGAGCATTTTCTACTAAATCCCTAGTTATTAATTTTAATAAAGATTTTTCATTGTGTAGCCAATCCCTATAATATGTTGTAAACATATCAATAAATATCTAGGCCTTATTTGTCACATCATAAAATAATTTGGGAACATACCTGGACAAGTCAATAGCTTTCACATCAAGAGCTGGAGATTAGATTTTATACTTTCTTATAGTGGGATTAGTCGATGCAAGTAAAGCCTTCCTAGCATTAGTTTAGAGAGGTAGAGGATGAAAAACATTGGGGTTTAGTATTTAAGGAGGGATAACAACTTGTGCAATAGGGTTTCTATTAGCACTCAAAAATTGAGTAACATTGGTTATAAAATATTGTATTTGTTTGGTTGTTTCTATTCTATAAGCCTTCATTTCTCTCCCAGAAGCCTCCATTTGCTTTTCAGTATCACACATATAAATATCTAGCTGGTAAGCCAAATATTTCCTAAGGGTTTTTATGTACTCAACTAATTTTTTGTCATGCGACTCATAATGGTTATTGGATTTTTAAAAAAGGCATTCTACATGTGTTGTTTGCTTGTGTATTTGTTTTTCCATAATTTTTATATTAGGTAGCAATCTTAGTTTTGTCATGATTGCCTCATTAAGGGATGATATCAATGTAGTACATTGTTGCCTAGCATAGATGCCTATGGTAGATCTATAAGGTTTTTCAAAGTAAAAAATTGGGTCTTTTTCTTCTTCAAAATAAAAATATCTATTAGTGAAATCCCTGATTTGAAGTTCATTATCACGATTATGCACAAAAGCATGTATATTATAACTTTGATGACCAATGGATTGTTTGAGATCCTATTCTATTTTTAAGGATTCTAGAACTTGCTTATTCTTAGACATAGTAGTTATTCCAGAGTCCTTGGAAGAAGCGAGTGGATACATAAGGGCAAGTAGAAAACCTACTCAAGGATAACTAAAGTTTTAGCAAAATTTCTACCCTTAAGCAAGCAATTACCCAAAAAAAAAACCCTCACAATATACAAAATTATATTTTCAAGGCAACTCTTTAGAGAAAGAGGAAATCTACAATAAAATTATCCAACTCACAACACAAAAGTGGCACTTAACCTACTAAGCCCTAGGGGTTGAAAAATGGAAAGAAAAACATAAAAATGCAGGTTTCACATCGAGTTCAAAAAAATGCAGGTTTCACATCGAGTTCAAAAAAATGTTTGTAGAGAAAAAATATAATTACTCAAATTAATACAAGATAAACCAAAATGCTTAAACTAAGATAGAATAACAGTAAATTAATAGTCAAAGCTAAAAACTACCTTAATCCAAAAATAAAATAAAGTATTATTGGGGGGCCAAGAGTGATCCCCTTGCACTCCTTGGGTGTTGCAACCCCCCACGATTGTGGCCTTGGCATATACCATTGCCTCGTCCAAGCGGATGCATATGTACCCTATGCCTTGTGCAAGGATGCCAATCCTAGGAAGTTTGGGGAAGCATGGAATGTGACTCCAACTAGATGACCTTCAAGGTTTTTTATCCAAGGCTAGTTCCTTTATTATGAATTTATTCTTTGGCACTCATCATTCTGCTTCTGCTATGCTACTCTACTCCTAGTCCTACACTAACTTAGAGGGGAAAAAGGAAAGAGAGGACATAAAACAAATTGTAAAAAATAGTAAAGTGCAAGAAAAGTAAAGGAAAGCAATAAAGTGGTTATGCACCAAAAAAAAGAGAATAATACTCCCCCGACACCTCGATGGGCTTGAATGAACACATGGGTGACAGACGACAGTGCATAAGGAACACAAGATCATTTTAGAAGCATGTAGTAAACTAGAACACCCACACTAGAATTAGGATAAATATAAGCAAATATTCATAGATTCTTTATTAATGTGAAATTTGAGTTACATACACATAGAAGTAAGAGGTTTGAAAACTACCCAATAGGCCACACAAGGCTCAAGTCAATCCAAGACACAGAGGAGAATGAAGAAAATCACCCTTTAAAAGTATGGAGGGATTTCAATGTTTACAATGAGAAGAATGAAGATATTTATAAGAAGTGGGAGAATATTCCCTCCAAAATACATGCAAGAATTCAAAAATTCAAAATTTGAATTAAAATTTTTGCCAAGCTAGTCGACATCAACAATGAATGATCTGGGAGCTCTAGAGGTCCATAACAAATCTCTATGATTAGACCCTCATGATAATCCATTATTAATATCTTGAGCTTGTGTTGACCCTTGGGTTGTCCTTCCTGCTATCACTTTAATGCTTCAATGAACACCTAAGGAATTGCATCTGATTGTGGAGTGTCAAGAATGAAATGGTATCATCATCCCTTCTCTCACATTCGATCGATTTGAGTTGATCTGAGGTTCCATTGTTTGAAGCTTGGTTCATCCACACCCTTGGTAATTTTCTTTTATGAATACATCAACATGATTACGAAGGTTGAGGATGTTACCTTCTTCTTGGGTAGATGATACCTGAAACATGGATGGCCTTATCCTCTTGTGCCCTATGTTGCTTCCCTTCCATGTCTCTTGGATCATACCTTACCAAGGCCAAGAAATTGTGAAGCACAACCAAAGCCTCACAACCTAGATGTTTCTAAGTTGGTAGGTTTCAAGCGATCCTCGGGCCTTAATATTTCTTTGAGTTAGAGAGAGCTTTCATGGCCTTATTCCCTTTAGCTTTGCCCAAGTGATCCCAATCCTTCCCCTAATCAAATCACCCAAGAATTTGGATTAAAGACAGGTCATGGGTCCCTCTTAGCTAAAAGGGAGGGTGATTCACAAATATTGGATGGGGTAGAACCTTAACGAAAGTGGCACCCCATTAATTATCATCATAAAGGCTCCAGGGGCATTTATTTCATTAAGGTTCTTTTTAACTATCACCGAAAATGCTTGATATCTATTTGTGCATTGTTTTGATGTCTTAGACAAGGCATGCGATGGGGAAGATTTAGGAACAATATCAATTGGTGGTAATGGCTCCTCTTTAATTTCATATTGGATGATATTCTAGCTTTGTCTGCATCATGAGTAGTAGGGGTGTTGGGCCCCTTTATTTTTACTTTAGGAAAGTTCTCTTGGTCAAAATTACCTCTAAGAATAGGATTTTCCCATTGTAGTGATACTTCACTACAGTTTTAAAGACTCAAAAGAGAACTCCTATTAACAGAAGTTAAGGAAATTAGAGAGGGTTGCCTTATCCATTGGACATAGGGTCTGACCTAGGCAAATCCTAAGGCTTCTATAATAGTGTTATTTTATCTAGAGGGGGAGTCATTGGGGATCACTTTGCTCAATATTTTGTGGAGGCTAGGATGAGGTGCTCCTTGCTTTATAGGCCATGTCACTTGGACGACTTCTAAGGTTCACCTCTATTATTTAAATTAGCTGATGTTATATTAGGTCATGTGAAGACTCGTCCCCTTGTGCCTAGGATTTGGGGGATGCCATCATCTTCCAACCTTTCTTTTTTTTTAGTATGGTGGTTTTGCTTCAACTAATAAAAATTGATCTCTACTGGTCTTGAGGGGTTGTCAAACATACCTTGATCTCAATTACTTTTTCATTCAGGTTTGTGCGACATTAGTTTCTATGTAGCTTGTCTAAATTCACTCATATCTTGCATTTACTCGGTAGGTCTATGAAAATAAAAATAAATACAAAGGCCCTCAAGTTCGGTGGGTCCTCCTCAACACCTAGCATTAATCCTATCCTAGTATGGTCAAAAACTCCCATCGAATTGGGCTCCCAAGATTTTGTATTGCATCATCTTCTTTTATGGGTTGGGTGCTCTCTCTGGTGAGGTGAAGTCCTCTTTTATTCCTCCATCAAAATTTTTGGGGTCTCCCCCTCTTTGCCTTTGTCATTGGTTACTTCCTAGGGATATGACCCCACTTTGACTCTAGTCCACAGACTCTTCAAAGCTTGTCTAGCCCTTTGGTTTCCTTTTAGTATATGGTGAATGTCTCAAAGGAAGACATAGTGGTACTACAATGAGATACCAATCTCCAAGCTATGATTATTACCTGTCTAGTTTATCTCCCCTTTGGCCAAATGTTGTCCCACCATTAGCATGTGGACCACTACCTTAGGCAAGGAGGATGTATGAATTATACCTATTTGGCACACCTAAAATGGTATTCTTCCATACCTTAGGATCAAGCAAGGTGGTTGTATCTCTGCCTATGCAAGTTTTCATACCTCCCTTTCCTCCTATTATCAATCTTCCTCCTTCATGGATCCCAATGAAGGCTTGAAGTTCTTCAATGGATTTTGAGTATGATCACTAGCATCGTTCGATAGAACTGATGGTTGCCTTTCTAGTGCTTCCATGTGATTCAATGTATTTGCCTTATTAGTGGTCTTGCTTCCCCTGAGGCCTCTGTTGGGATTGAATCTACTTCCTAGTAGGGAACCCAATTGCATCTACTCCAATGAGTCCTCCAAAAATTATTGTCTAGAGTAGGCCTTCGACATCAAAAAATCATACACCACCAAGACCTTCTCGAGAGGGATTTTGGTTGTTAGGAAGTGGGGAAGATTTATATGTGAAAGGGAACAAGACTGGATTGAAATCAGAGGGAATAAGGCTTTTGAGAGTCTTGGAAAGAATTTTTCTAATAGATTTCCCTTATGATTTAAGGGCAATCTAATAGACAATAGAGAGAGAATTTCCCCTCAGGGTCTAATCATTATGGCAATCTCTAGATGTATAGCTTTGAGATAGAATATGAATATCATACCTAGGGAAGGTTTGATCTTGCCCAAGATTCTTTTCTAGGATTCATGGAATCGAGCATTGAATTCCTCTATTATCTCACCAATGTCGTGTTTGATATCGATCATGTAGTCCAACAACAAGGATCCATTTTCCTTGAAATGATCCATCAACTAGATGGCCAGTTATTCCCAAATCCTTATTAACTGCATAGGCAAGGAGATGTACCACATTTAGACCTTCCCTTTGAAATATGTCACTAATAGCCTAAGGGCTATATCTTGCTATATGACATTGTGCATGTTACAATGTCTAGCCATGTGTTGTAAGTGCTCCAACACAGTGATAATGCTTTTGCTGGTAAACTCCAACAGGAAATCTAAAGCCTCTTAAAGAACTAGTTCCAAGAATGGAATGCCAAGATTATCAAGATGCACTAACACTTCCAAGTCAAAATATTCCCAACCATACTTTCACTTTGATTTATTTGCTTCGACTAGTTGGTTGAAGGTGGTGGCTCCTATCGAGATATCAACTTTGGGATCCTTTTGTGGTTGCTTTAGGTTCTTCTTTCTTCCATTAGAGTCGCTAGGTGGATAAAGTGTTGGCTAGATGAAGGTTCACATTGTAACCTTGTCTATAATGATGTCTTCTCTTATTTTATTTTTTTACCATTAGAGTTTTTAGGTGAATTTGTAGATTGATTCAAAAATCAAATGACCATGGCCTTCACCAAACCATGGTGTTATCAAGTTTGGGTCCCACCTGACGTGCCAGTTTGAATTGTTGGGAGCCTCGACATCTACTATCACCTTGGTTGAGTGGGTGCATCTAGTGACTTACGCCTCATGCGGAGGTGCCAGTCTTGGGAAGTTTGAGGAAGCATGTGATGTGGCTCCCGCTAGACAACCTCCAAGGTTTTTTTACCCAAGGTCGATTCCTTGCTTCTAGATTTCTTCTTTGGTGCTCATCATTTTACTCTCGCTACGCTACTCTACTCCTAGTCCTACTCTAATTGAGAGGGGGAAAAGGAAAAGAGGGGACATAAAGCAAATTGTTAAAAATAGTAAAGTGTAGGAAAAATAAAAGAAAGCAATAAAGTGCAAGAAAAGAAAATATATCTAGCCTAGACTAATGGGTGGTGATGCACTAAAGAAAAAATAATAAGACTCCCCCAACACCCTAATAGGATTGAATGAACACATGGGCAATGATTTATAGTGCATGAGGAACATAGTTACCTTTCAAAATAATGTAGTAAAATAGAACGCCCATGCCAAAACTAGCACAAAGATAAGTAAATAGTCACAAAATTTTTATTAACATGAACTTCAAGTTACATATACACAGAGGGAAGAGGTTCAAAAACTAACTGACAGGTCGGATAAGGCTTGTGACAGGTTGGGACATGCAGGAGAATGAAAAAAACATCCCTCAAAATAATGAAGGGATTTTTATGCTTATAATGAGAAGAAGAGAGATTTTTATAAGAAGAAATGGGAGACGATTCCCTCCAAAATACATATAGGAATTCAAAAAATTTCCAGAGCTAGTCGACATCAAAAATGAATGATCTAGGAGCTTTGAATATCCATAACAAATCTTCATGATTAGACCCTCATGATCATCCATCATTAATGTCTTGAGCATGTGTTTCCCCTTAGATTTTCCTCCCTATTGTCATTTTAATGCTTTAGCAGCCACCTGGGGAACTACGTCTAGTTATGGAGTATCAGGATTGAAACCAAATCATCATTCCTTCCCTCATATTTGGTTGCTTTAGATTGTTTCAGGATTTTGATGTTCAAATCTTGGTTCATCCACACCCTCTGTAATTTTATTTTGTGAATATGTCAACGTGATTGTGGAGGTTGAGAATGTCACCTTCTACTTAGGGATATGGTTCCCAAAACATGGGTATCCTTATCCTGTTTCACCCTCTATTACTTACCCACCACATCTCTTGGATCGAATATTGTTAGGGCCAAGAAACTATGAAGCATAGTTGAAGCCTCACAACCTAGAGGTTTCCAAGTTGGTAGGCTTTGAGCAGTCCTCGAGCCTTAAGCTTTCTTTAAGTTAGAGAGAGCTTCTACGGCCTTATTCCTACTAGATCCACCCAAATGACCTTAGTCCTTCCCCTAAATCGAACACCCAAGAATTTGGAGGAAAGATATGTCGTGTTAGACTATAAGCTAAGTTTATTATTACATTATTAAATTATAATGTAGTGCACACATAGTTGGTAGCATTTGGAAGCCAACGTGTATATTTGATTTGTTAGCTATTTGTTAGTAACAACAAATATATTGTTTGTTATTGTTAGCTTCAGTTAGCATTTGGTTAGCATATTGTTTCAGGCTATTCATAGCCTTTTGCATTGTATTTATACAAATGAAATCAATGGAATACATGATCAATTTCCTACATTGGTATCAGAGCAATGCCTCGATCCTTTGTGGATTTGGGTAAGAATTAGGTTTTATCAATATAATGCAGCAATATTGTATTGTTGTTTCTGTATCTCTAATTTAATAAAGAAAATAGGGTCAATCCCCTGTTATTTTTTTACAATCAATGATGCATGGATTTCCATAGCATAGCCTAGCCCTGAGCGTAGCTAGGTCCTATCCACAAGCCTGTTGCACATCTGCTAAAATCGTAGCATGTGGCACCAAGTAGGTCACAGCCTACTAGTTGTTGTACACACCCTACAGACACAGAGATCTCGTGGCCCTCATGGTTGGTGTAGTTGTAGCCACCGGGTCACATCACTATGCGCACCGCTCTATGATTGATTCTTGACCCAAGGTTTCGTAACCCTTTGATTTGACCACTATTAGATCTGATTCACGTAAGAAGGAGACACAACATGCATTGACGCATCCTCTGAATCGATGATCACCTTTCCTGTAGCTCCTCACAGTCGTAATCCATATCGCTCTAACATAGATGGAAGCTCGATCTGCACAGACCAGTGTGAGTGAAATCGCTTCACTACATTGAAGAACGTGACACATTTACCCCCTGATCAGAGATCGATCAGTGGCTTGTCACTGAAGAAATCATGCAGGAGGAGATGCATAGAAAAGTAAAATCATGCAGAGATAAACATAAACAAAAAATCAACCTTGCTTTCTAAGGTTTTAACAACAATGAATCACAACTCTTGGATGCTTCGACAAATCATCGTGCACCACTTGACCTCATGCACAACGAAAGGAGAATTTTTTTTTTTCTCTATGGGAATAATACCATACACAATGTGGGAGGGCACTCATTGTGGTTTATATGTGCGAGCGTGCGTGAAGCCTTGTGACATGTTGAGCACCCTGCTACTTGGCTTGGAAAAGCCCCTGTGTGGGCTTACTCTCGTGCACCACTTGGTGGCACACGAGACCGTTTGAAGGCTTGAACTATTGATTGATATTGGTCCGACACCCTTATTGACCGCGCCTGCACACTGCGTTCGAGGGTCTATTGACCTTCCTCGAAGTGTGTGTGCCTGTTGATGATCGCCCCAGGTATTAAAAAAACACCCAATTTTTTTATTTTATGCATTTTATTTGTTATTTAATTAAATTACTTTTCTAATTAAATTTTTTGAATTTTAAGTATTGAATTAGCTTTCTATTTTAATTAAGTTAATTCATAATTCAAATCACTTAGTTAATTAATTAATTGATTTAAAATAATTTTCAATTTTCTGCATTATAAAATATACAACAAAAATATGGGTTTGAAATTATAAACTGAGGGCAACAAAATTCTTTTTCAAAACAAAAAGAGGCACAACATTTTGCAAAACAAAAATCAAACAACATTGACATTGATTTTTTGCAAACTTCAAAAAGTGGGCTACAAAAAAACTTCGCACAAACCTTGTTATTTTGCAAAACAAAAACACAAAGGGGGGATAACAAAACAATTTTTTTAATTTTTTGCAAATCAAATTCAAAACAAGGGCAAAATCAAAAGCAATGAATATCCATTTTTTTTGCAAATTCAAAATTATTACAAAAATATTTTGTGAAAATTGGCATTGTAAAATGTACATTTTCGGTGGAATATAACACCTTCAAAAATTATAAATTTATGGGCAAAAATGGATGTATGAATGCATTTTAATTCTCTATTTTATGCATTAAAAAAATATATTATGGCAAAAAAAGACCCCAAATTTATACCTATTTTGTGTGCAATTTATTGCACAAAGTAGTGTTCGGTATTTACGGTACCTCTGGCCCACACTTATAAGTGATGTTGTCGTGCTTTGGGCTATTGTATCTAATGCCTAATATAGCTGCAACAATGATTTATGGGCTATTTTTCCCTATAAACCATCAGGGAGAAATAAGGAAAGCCAATTAATTTTTTGATATTCACTCCATTATTACCCCATTCAATACTATTGCTTGGCGTAAATCCTCAAATTAAAAAAATCTATTAAGTATTTTAGGGACTTGTCACCCTACGTATACGGAAAATTTTTTAAGAAAGTCTCAAATATAGAGTGAATCCCTTTCAGCACTGCTTTCATAGTATAAAGAAAGGGGGATCATTTTGTGTTAAAAGGAACCCTCACAATGGACATTGCAAAAGTATACTTATCAAATTCATAGATTCTCAAAGATCCAAATTTTTCTCCATGGAAAACAAAGATGAGAGAAATATTGTAGGTTGAAAATATGTGGGATGTTGTGACTGGAAAAGTCAAACACCCAACTACATTAGATGATAAATAAGAAGCATATGATGATGCTGATGCGGGAGCACTAATGATCATAATTCTTACCACTATTGATGAAGTTAAATTGCACATTTGTGAAAAGGAGCATGTAAAAGATGCTCGGGATACATTATCCATAATATTTGAGGAAATGAATCAAGCCACGATCGTTAACCTTCAATCCCAACTTCACACTCTTAGCATGAAAAATGGAGAAAGTGTTGAAGTGTTTATTTGCAAAGTTGTAGAACTGAGAGTTAAGAATGCAATGGGTGAGAAAGTAGAAGATAAGCTTTTAAACTCAATCATCTTGAGAGCCTTTCTAGATTCCTTTAGAATTATGGTCACTTCCCTTTAAGTGTCTAATAGACAAGTCCCTTTTGAAGAGTTAGTTAATTTGCTTCAACAACACAAAGCAGATAACAACCAAAGAGATGAAGTGTCCAACAATACATTGTTTTCTAAGAAATTTAGTGCTAAGCAAAAAGGCTACTTTTAGAAAGGATCTTCCTCAAAGGTTTCAAACACCAATTCCTCACAAAAGACACCTAAAAAATAGAAGAGGTACTGCCATATTTGTGATATGGAAAATCATGACACCAATAATTATTGGTTCAACAAAAGTGACAAGAACAACCAACTACAACAAAAAAAGGGCCAAAACAAACCACAAAGATGAAATAGAAAACAACAGGGAAATGGTGCTATTGAAGAATCATTCTAATTCTGAGAGGGCACACAAGGTTCTCATGACTCAAAAAAATTCCAAACAGAAAGATAATGTTTGGTATATTGATTCTAGTGCCAACAAACACATTATTGGGGATAAAATGTGGTTTAACACATGTGAGACAAAAGAAGACAAACCAGTAACAATTGTCAATGATAATACCTATCAAGTCCAAGGAGAAGGTAATGTTTCATTAATTCTTCCTTATGAAAATACCAAATTGAGAAGGTCTTATATGTACCAGGATTTACCAACAACTTATTGTTTATACCTCAAATTTTGGATAAACATATGGTGGTTGACTTCAAAGTTGTTAATGGATAAAAGCGTTGCTTTATTACCAAGAAGGGTAAACATATGGCAATGATTTCCTACAAACATGGTTTGTTTGTACTATATTATCTATTCTCCTCATGTTGCCATGGTTTCCAACTCAAAAGAAGCTACTTACTTATGGCACCAATGGTATGGGCATCTAAGTTCAGGCTATCTACTTGAATTGAGTAAGCATGATATGGTGTTAGGTCTATCCAAATTTTCCCATACTTTACCTGTATGTTCGAATTTATTAGCAGGAAATCAACACTGAGTACCATTTGAATTAAGCTCTTCAAGAGCCAAAATACCATTGGAGTTGATACACACCGATCTATGCATACCAATGCCAAAATATTGTGGTGGAAAAAAGTACTTTTAGTTTTTTGTTGAGGATTACTCGCGAAAGATGTGGGTTTTATTTCTACAACTGAAGTTAGATGCATTCTTGTTTTTTTAGCACTGAAGCTTGTTGAGAAAGAATAAATATGTTCAATCAAGGCCCTCCACTCAAATCGGGGGATGGGGGTAATTTACCTCCAATGATATTTCAAAATATATCACTAAAAATGGAATAAAAATACAACTTACTATAGCCTATATCCCTTAGAAAAATGGATTTTCTAAAAGGAGAAATCATTCCATCATGGAGATGGTTTGATGTATGCTCACAGGTGCACATCTTGGGTAACAATACTAGGTAGAAGTTGTCACTATATTTGTTTATCTCCTGAATCAAGCACCCACAAAATCTCTTCAAGGAGTTACACCATAAAAAGAATGGAGTGGAAGAAATCCCTACATTTCTAATCTAAGGATATTTGGATGCAAAGCCTTCATACACATTCTAAATAAGAAAAGGCACAAGTTAGATGAGAAAACTCTGCAATATATATTTATTTGTTATGATGAAGAATCCAATGGGTATCGATTGATTGACCCTAAAACCAAGAAGATTCATATAAGTCAATATGTGGTATTCGACGAAGCTCCCAATTTGGATATACCAAAAACTAGCAAAGATATATCTCCAGCTATATACCTATATTTTGAGGATCATAAGTCAGGGTCTTCCCCCAAACAAAAGAAGACTTTAAAATTGTATATGAGCACTATAAGAGATGTAAAATTGGATGCACCACCTGATCTCACTTCATATTAGCCACGTACTCAAAGTATGTATCGTCAAGAAAGAGAAGTCAAAGATGCAAATGATGTAGATGATGATGAAGAAGAAGACAAGAGTGAATCATAAGACTATAGTTTTATGACTACACTTGTAGAGCATGAACCAACTTCAGTACAATAATCCCTTTGTGTGCCTTAATGTGATGTAAATTTACTGCAAGAGACCAACAATGGACTCCAAGGGTAAAATTGTAAGGCAAGACATCATACAAAATACACTAGTAAAAGAAACCTGCAAATACTTCCTTTCATTATCTGAATTCACATCCCCCTTACAATAGAGTCTCCCACTTCTTATACTCCCCAAAATAAAAACCCTGGCCTACGCTACCCCCTTACTACTTTTAGTCACTTTCTATTTTTAGCAACTCACTTGCTATTTTTAGTAACCCTAAAAAAAATAAAAAATAAACTCGTATGGCATCTAAAATGGAATAATGCACCCGTTATTCAATAATAACCACTATCCCAATATAGCAACCCCAATCTAGTTCTACACTAGTAGTTATGATAAATTTCCTGCTGCAAAAACTAACAATTACATTAAAAGCTACTTTTGGGCTCCTAGAGGTATTTTCTTGCGCGCAAATGCAAAGGGAAAGTTTTCTTAAGTTCTCCATGCAATTTTGTACGTTCCAAAAAATAACGGGGAAAAATTAAAAACTCAGAGCAAAATTTATGGCCCTAGCAAGGTGCATCATTCTCCTCTGGTTGAAAATGAACTCAGCTCTTGTGAGTTCTGCTGACGAAATACCTTGAGCTTGTCAATGTCGAGCATTTTGAGTTCCTCCTTAGAAATCCAAGTGTTATCAGCCTGGGACAATCCTTAAGTATTTTCTATAGTTACCATTGCATGTGGTGATTACTTTCCTATAAAATACCCACACAATGTGTTCCTTCTTCTTCTTGGGGATTTGCTTCTCCCAAGCTATGGTGTTTACCTCTTCAAAAACTGCAATATCACCATGAAATTCATGCAAATCAGAGACATTGAAAACTGGTGAAATATCGAGATCAACTAGAAATTCCATCTTATAAGCATTGTCATTCATTTTCTGTAGAATCCTACAAGGGAAAATTTTCTTCATTTGCAACTTATTATATGTCCCCTTGGTAAATCGCTCCTTTCGAAGGTGAACCATCACCATGTCCCCAACCTGGAATACTTGGATGCACCTATGCACATCAACGACCTTTTTATACTTAGTATTACTATTCTACAACTTGTCTCTGACCTCTTCTTGCAATTGTTGTATATGTTCATCAAATGCTTCTACATCATCACTAACATGCTCATGGATTGGTAATTCAACCAAATATAGAACACCCTTGGGGTTTTGGCCATAAACAATTTGAAATGGTGATTTGCCTGTCGAGTGGTTCATTGAGCTGTTATATGCAAATTCTGCTTACGATAGGGCTAAATCCCATTGTCGTGGCTTCTCACCAACTATGCACCTCATAAGGTTGCCCAAGCTTCGATTCATGACCTCGATTTATCCGTCAGTCTGTGGATGATAAGCACTACTAAATTGTAGCTTTGTGTTCAGTTTCTTCCACAATGTTCACCAAAAATGACTCAAGAACTTTTACACCCCAATCTGAAGTGATGGTCTTTGGAACTCCATGCAGTCTCACCACTTCATCAAAAAAAGTACTACAATCTTGGTTGCATCATTGGTTTTCTGGAAAGCAAAAAAATGAGCCATCTTAGAAAACCTATCTACTACAACAAAAATAAAATCTTTACCTCGCTGAGTATGGGGTAGCCCTAGCACAAAATCCATGCTCAGGTCGATCCATGATCCTAGGGGAACTGGTAAGGGCGTATACAACCATGTATTTTGTACATGGCCTTTAGCCACCTGGCACACTCTACATCTGGATACAAATCGAATTACATATCTCTTCAACTATGGCCAATAGTACTTTTTCTCCACAAGAGCAACTATTTTGTCTATGCCAAAGTGTCCTGCCAAACCACCACTATGCAACTCACGGATGATATTCTCCCGCATGGAACCAACAAGTATGCACAATTATTTCCCCTTAAACATATAGCCATCCTGCATAACATACTCAACAAATATTTGACCAACCTCACCCACAACTAGAGTTTTGTACTATTGTACAATGCTTCTAAAATATGCATCAGATTCATACAAATCCTTAATTCCCTCAAAGCCTACCACTGCATTCTCCATGGTGGTTACCAATAGTACTCTCTTGCTTAATGCATCAACAACCTTATTTTGCTTAACGAAATTATGCTTCAACACAAATGAGTATTCTTGCAAAAATGAGACCCACTTGGCATGTCTATTGTTTAATTTCTTCTGAGAATTGACATACCTTAAGGCTTCATGATCAGTGTACAGTGCAAACTCCTTGGATAACAAATAATGTCACCAATACCTTAGTGCCTGCACAATTGCATAAAATTCTACATCATAAGTGGAGTAATTCTTTCTTACCTCATTCAACTTTTCATTGAAAAATACTACTAGTCGCCCCTCTTGGCTCAGCACATCGCCAATCCCCACATGTGAAGCATCACAATCAACTTCAAATATTTTTCTAAAATTAGGTAATACCAACACGGGTGCTTCTGAAACCTTCTTCTTCAAGAGTTCAAAACTCTGAGTTGTTACTTTTGTCCATACAAATTTTTTCCCCTTCGTACACTCTATTATGGGTGCAAGAATGCTGCTAAAGTTTCTAATGAACTTCCTGTAAAAATTTGCCAAACCATGGAAACTTCTCACCTTTGTTACACTCCTTGGAATAGGCCATTCAAGAATTGCCTTCACCTTTTCCTCATCCATCTTCAGGCCATCCTTGGAAATTACAAAGCCCAAAAACACTAAACTTTCTTGAATAAATCTACACTTCTTCAAATTAGCATACAATTTCTCTTTTCGTAATAGCTCTAACACCAACCTCACATGGTGTAAGTGCTCTTCTTCACTTTTACTAAAAATCAAGATATCATCAAAATAGACAACCACAAACTTACCAATGTATTCCCACAACACTCAATTCATCAACCACATAAAGGTACTGGGTGCATTTGATAACCCGAATGGCATCACCATCCACTCGTACAACCCATCTCGGGTTTTGAAAGTAGTATTCCACTCATCCCCCTCTTTAATCCTGATCTGATAATAACCACTCCGTAGATCAATCTTGTTGAAGTAGTTAGCCCTTGCTAAGACATCCATCATATCATCCACTCTAGGTATTGGGAACCTATACCTGATAGTAATTTTATTTATGGACCTACTATCTACACACATCCGCCATGAGCCATCCTTCTTCGGAGTTAACAAGGCGGGAGTTGCACAAGGACTCATGCTCTCCCTTACTAATCCTTTCTGTATCAATTTTATCACTTTCTTATTCAACTCTGCATTTTGGGTTGGGCTCAACCGATAGGCTACCTGGTTTGGAAGAACTAACCCAGGAATTAGATCAATGTGATGTTGAATATCCCTCTTTGGTGGTAACCCATTAGGTAACTCATCTGGTATGACATTAGCATACTCCTTCAACAACCTGGATGCTATTGGTGGTATAGGAACCTCCTCTACCTCTATATTCTTTGTTGTCAATGCATAGCACCAACCAGATTCTTGTGCCTCTATGATAAACTCCTTCGCAGTCAACAAACTCTCGCTCTGCCCTTCTTCCTGAAGAGGCAAAAATACTACCTTGGAACCATCCTTCCAAAAGGTGTATGTATTTCGACCCCCATCATGGAAGGTCTTCCTATCATACTGCCAAGGCCTCCCCAATAGTATGTGATAGGCATCCATAGGAATCACGTCACACCAAACTTCATCTTTATAAGTATTCCCGATTGAGAATTTTACTAAACATCTCTTATCAATAGTCACCTCATTTCCTTTATTGATCCATGAAATGCGATAGGGATGTGGGTGCTTCTCACATTTTAGATTCATTTTATCTACCATTACATTAGAGACCATATTCTCATAACTACCACCATCAATAATTACTTTGCATACCTTTCCTCCCGATGTGCATCTTGTGTGAAAGATATTTGTTCCTAGCCGGGACTCACCACCCTCATCCACTTGTATTTTTGCCTTCTTTGGAGCAATCACATTCTCTTTATCATGAGATTCTCACCCATGTCTGCAACAACTTCTATCTCAGTTTCATCCTCTTTCTCAACCATGTTGACTCTAGTATGTCCTCCCTGATTCCTCTCTTCAACATCATAGTGGGTGCACTCAAATGCTCTATGACCTTCCTCACCACATCTAAAACAAGTATATGGCTTCCATGATCCATTCCCAGTTTGACCTCCCCCATTACCTCGACTTCATCTATTGTCTCTTCCTCTTTGGTAGGTACCACGACCTTGCTCTGTCTCTTCATGTTTCTCTATATTTGAGGATTCTCCCTTTGATGAGCTAGATCCCCCACGCCCTCGATTTGTAGAAGATACCAATCCCTTCTTCCCTCTTCTATAATTACTCCTCTTATGCTTTTCTTTGGCCCTCAAGGCCATCTGATACACACCTTCTATAGTAAGGGTACAATGCATACTCAACTCATATTGAATAGCATAACTGAGGTCATTTACATATCTTGCATCCCTTTGCTCTTCGATCTCTTTATTCTCCACATGATAGCTTATAGAACTCATTGGTGTAGTCCTCGATGCTTTGGTCCTTCTATCAAAGGTTCTAAAATCTACAAAACAAAGTTTGGGAATAGTCTATAGGCATAAAATTTTCTTGCAACTTCTTCTTCATCTTATCCCAAGCCTTGATCTTTTCTTTTCCTTTCATCTATCGTTATTTTTATAGATGATCCCACCAAATTAGAGCATGCCCTTTCAACAATGTGCATGCAAGTTTCACCTTATTTTCCTCAACTAGATTACTCCATTAAAAATACTTCTCCATAATATTTACCCAATCAATTAGCTCCTCTAGTTTTAACCCACCAACATACTTGAAAACCTCGATCTTGATTTCATCTCGGCTTCCTTTAAGTCCTTCCAAAGCTTGGATCAGCTTGCTTTCAAAATTTTCTTGTTCTTCTTCTACGTAATCCTCAGATCCACCTTCCTCAACCACGGTCTCATTATCAAATCCTAGATTTGGATCCCTATTGGTGCGGGCCTCCGCCATGCGGCTAATCACACCAATCACTCATGCTATTTTTACATGCATATCCTCCATCTGCTTATTCATTTCCTCACCCTCTCCCTCTTCTATTCATCTTCTTTCCACTAGCGATATCTAACTCGCTCTAATATCAATTGATGTAAATTCACTACAAGAGACCAACAATAGACTCCAAGGGTAAAATTGTAAGACAAGACATCATACAAATTACACCAGTAAAAGAAATCTGCAAATGCTTTCTTTGACACCCGGTATTTATCTTGAAATGGAGCAGGTATATGTTTGCGGCCATGGCAAAAACCCCCAACAGGACACACAAGTGGAAGTCATGCCGAAATTACTGCCACTTTACACACAACTGAATTTTCTCGCACATCTGTTGATTTGGCTTGGTGAAGGAATAAAACATGTAAATTCGGTTAAGGATACTATGGAATGAGAATTCACAGTCTTTGTTAGCCAAGGACAAGCTCTTAGCTGAAGGAATGGCCAAAATGGAAAGAGTCCAAGAGGAAACGCGGAAGTTGATGGGAGAAATGAAAGCTGAATTGGAACAAAAGGCCCAACAGTTAAATGAATCAGCAGAAGAAATAGCCCAACTAAAAAATGCGAAGGAAATATTGATTAAGCAACAGGAACGGGCTTGGGCTCAAGAAAGGGAAAATTGGGCTCAGGAAAGGGAGAATTGGACTCAGGAAAAGGAGACCTGGCAGCAAGAAAAGGTAACTCTACAAGTAGAACTACAGTTGGCCAAACAACAAAAGGGTGCAACAACTGCACCAGCTTTAGAACAGCGGTGGAAAGAGATATTTCAAAGAAGAGAAACATAATTGATGACCAATCTAAAGCAGACAGAAGACAGAGCTAATACTTTAGGAGTAGAGTGGGCCAAATGCTTTAACTATGCAAAGAAACTCAAGGATGAATGAGACCACTATCGAGAACAACTGCAGGAGTACAACCAGGCATTGCAGGCTGCTCATCCACAGAGTTCAACCCCTATAGATGCTAGAACCTCAGGATCGGAGCGGAGAAATTCGTTGAAGACATCAACTTCTTCGAAGGGGAGGATAGATGTAGACAGCAGTTCTAGACCCTAGGACTGGCTGGCACATCCACCACCAATTTTACAATGTATATAAGCATTTTGTTTATGTTTATGTTTGGAAATTCTGGAAAATACAGCCAATAGACGTCAAGGTTGAATGTAAACGCATGTGGCACTACATGACAAAAATAGCCGTCATGTTTGTAGCACTAGACGGGTTGATTAGACGTCTAGTTAGTGTTGTTAGGCATAACTAGTTGTTGACGTCTAGTTAAGGAATTGGTTATGGAACGGTTGGGGCGGTTCTAGGAATTGGTTTGGGAAACCAACTTCCTGCACTTATTTAAACCCCCCTCTTCAAACATTGTATCTATCCCATCCATGCTGTAAGAGCTATATGCTATTGATTCTACGTAATGCAAAAGGTTGTTATACTGTTCTACATTCTGCGTGTATAGTGAATGGATGTTGTGTTGTGAGTTGCAGGTTGGAAGCCATTAATGGATGTGTTGCAGGTTTACCGATGCTGAAGTGTTCTTGCAGGTTTGCCATTTCCATTGCTGAACAGGTGCTGAAGCAGGGAGCAGTTATGTTGTTTGCAGGTTTCTGGACGAGACAAAGGTTTGATGTTTGTAACCGTCAGACGGCTAGCCGTCAGCCCTCCAAACCTGACGTCTAGGACAGGCTTGACGTTAAAGTAGGTGCTCTTGGTTAAAATTACCTCTAGGAATAGGATTTGTCCACTATAGTGACTTCACTACAAGTATTCAAGAGTAAACTACACTAATGTTATCCACATAAAAGCAAAATCTAGTGTTAATCCTAATGCAATAAAATAAATTACTTGATAGCTAAGGCATCAAGGACCAAATAATCTCATCATAAGCATAATAAAAGTCTTAATCCTATTTTAACTTGCTTGCAACATCACCATAGTAAATGAGAGATCACACTTGGTATGTTCACAAAGGGTTTGACCTACTTTGAAATTTGGTCCTCAAGCGGTAAATAGTAACCTTTGGTTGCAAATCTTAGTAGAGAATCCCATCCTCCTCTATAGAAGGTAGCAAATTAGCAATTGATGGGTTTGGTTGTACCTACAAGAATGAGAGAGAGAGATATTTTGTGCTATTGTAGTAACAGAAGTTGATAATAGTTGCAAAAAATGTTTTGTTGATGTTTGGTTATGATTTGGTGAGAATATAATAAGGTGAAGTGGGTATTTATAGTAGATGAAATGAAATAACTTTCCTTTAGAACCAATCATTGATGTTTTCCCTTTTTGGGATCATAAATTCATTATCGTTAGTCTGAATAATGCATCGTTCAAGCCCTACATGTAATAACATGCTAAAATTGTAACTATGTATTAAAAAACCCTAAAATTAATCTAACGACTAAGCTCCCCACTTAAATGGTGGTTTTGACATCATCGATTTTTAAAATGTGTACTTTGAAGGATACATGTCAAAACATCCCTTAATTATGACTTTATCCTTATTTTGAGGTTTTAAAAAAATCAACAAGTAAAAATAACAAGAACAAAGAAAAAATAATAATAAATAGGTGAAAAAAGAAAACCAAAGCCAATGATCCAATGTCATTTTATCAATTAGTCCATTATTGTTCCATATATAAAAGAACAAGACTTTCTATCACCTCCAAACTTAAGTGTTAATGTTGTGTTTACAAGTACAAAGTTAATGATGTACTAATTATCTCCCAACAAAAACTTCTTAAAGAAATCATTCAAACATAGGATCTTAGCAGACCATTTGAGCAACAATTTTTTATTTTTTTGGATACATAGGGGAGTTCGTTACAACCACTATTTTTAGTAATTGTCAAAGTAGGGTTCAAATCACATAGGATCTTAGCGAACCATTTGAGCAACAGTTTTTTTTTTTAAGATATACAGAAGAGTTGGTTACAACTGTTTTTAGTAACTTTCAAGAGCAGGGTTCAAATCATGGGAGTAACTTCATAGGAGTTACTCCCAACAAGCCTATACCACCTTGTTGTTGTTGACCCAATATGAAGGGACCACAGGTCGCTCGAGGTACATACCATCATTGTCAATCTAACGTGCACTCAAAGGATTCAAAGTAGAAATTGCAAATTAACGTACCCCAACGTTTGAACCTAAATCTCTTCTTAATAAATGTTTGAACTTACCAATCCACTAACCCCTAAGGAGTGAGTAAGAGTTGTATAAATTCATACCATACAATGATGAGCATTACTAAGAAACATCAATTTAAAAATATTTTATCCACGTGATGTGGTCTACTGGTAAAGATGCCACTTGCATTATCGGTGATATGACCTGGGTTCAAGCTCCACGATGGATGTGTATAAGAAGCATTACTCGGGAAAAAAATTTGTCCGCTGAGACAAGTTGAGAAATATCTTACCGTATCTTCGTAGACTCTTGGGAATTGAAAAACAAACTAATCATGCTCAAAATTGTGAGGCTATCTTATGACCTTAATACCCATGCCATCCCTTAGCCATTAGTGCCTTTAAGAGCAAATTGTGTTAAAGAAGATTGTAGACGTTGCCTGCGGCTTGAGATTAGGTTACAAATTATAGCTTTGTTTGCTTTCCACGGCTCATGATGATAATATCCAAAACCTTTCATTCTACAGCTAAATGGATTCAACTAGATTGTTTTTCCGGCTTTGAATAGACTTGACTTTACGAAACATTGTCAATACAACAACAAGGGAGTCAGGTGAGAAATGAAATGATGAAATGATTTTACATCCACAAGACCAAAAAGTTTATCAAAACAATAAATCTGTTTACATAATTTATAATTTATTAAATTTCTTAAAAACTCAAAACGTTCCTGTCGCGGTCATTAGGTTCTTTTAAACCAAAACCATGGTTTATTTAGAACGGGGAAGATTTATATTGTGGCACTAAGTGCAGTGCGCGTTGCCGAGTATGCGTCCACGTGTCTAGATCTTTCCGTTCTTCTTCAGTTTGTAAGTGGCAGGTAGAAAATCAAACGTGGCTGCCGTGTGGGACGGCGACAGGTACGGCAAGAAGGTGACTAGGGACTCGGGAGGGTGTGACACGTACGATAATGGGATACATCCAGATGCCAAAGTTCTGCCTCGAAAACATTGACGGAGAAATCTAGAGGAAGACTTGAATGGATTTGATAATTCTTACAGGGGACTTAAGGCTTACACTTACAAGTTGCAAATTCAGAGTTCTATATAAATAAAAAATACAAGTGCAAACTTATTTTCACAAAGTGCGGACTTTAAAAAGGCTACAACTGGTCCAATGTTCAAATTGAGAGTTTTATAAAAATAAAAAATACAAGTGCAAGCTTATTTTCACAAAGTGCGCACTTTTAAAAGGCTATAACTGGTCCAATGTTCAAATTGATCGATTTTTATAATATTTTACTTAAGCTTTTTATGTTATATTTATTTATTTTTAATTATCAAATAAAATACAATCAATAAGGGTAGGACGTAAAATGTTGGACTATTTTTTTGAATGTCATCATTCACCATTATCAAAAATTGTAAAGTTTCTTTCATTTAAACATTGTTTAGATATAAGGTTGAGGTGTAATTTAATTGGTTTCCGAAACTTTGTAAAAGGAAAAAGGTCCAAGGTTTAAATCTTGGGTTTTGTTGGACTGAACATTTGTTTTATTCTGGTGTTTTTAGTGACGTAAAAGTTAAAAATGATCGTGAGTTATAAGGTGGATTGCACTAAAATTTGTATAACAATTTTCGAAGCAGACAATACAGAATACTGTGGCGACCATAAAAAACCGAAACAATTTACCCGAATTTACAACGGAATTCCACCACGTAAAAAAAAACATTGTTTAGACATTAAAATTATAGGTTATTTTTAATCTTTAACATGCAATTCACTCAAGTAATGCAACTAGTTACATTAATTATATCTACAATATTTTAATTTTATGTTGATATTTTCTATTTTATCAATAAATTAATTAAATATATATATATATATATATATATATATATATATATATATATATATATATATATAAATAAAAGCAAAACAATTTAAAAAATACCAGTATTTGAAATACACTCTAGTAACCACTACAAAAGCATATCTCAATTTCTTATTTCTATTGTATATATATGCAAAATTTTAAATAAAAATAAATTGAAAAATGTAAAGTTTACTTGTTATAGTGAAATTAATAAAACTTTTTGTGTATTAAATATATACTCGTTTTAAATATAAGCATATTTATAATTGTAAAAATCAATCATTATATGAAAGGGAACTTATTTTGTATACATTTTAAATAAAATATTCTTCATATAAAACAAGCTTGTAAGGTACATGTCTTATAGTAGTCTTGGAATCTAGTCTTTGAGCGACAATCAGTGGCCTTTAGTTGAAAATCATGTAGAGAGGATATGAGCATGTGATTAGGTATTAAGAAAGATAAGTATGTGAGGACCAAGGTATGTTCAAATTGTTTATAAACTTTCATTAACGCTTAACGACAATCTAGTTTTTAATTCGATAGAAAACTCAAATTCAATCAAATGCCTCATTGAAAACAAGGTGTAGGATCACTCAAATTGTCAAGCCACTTGTTAGATAGCTTATCTAATTAGGAAAACATTTCTAAATTAGGAAATAAGCCAATAGGGATAGCATGGAATGCATGGACATTCGTTCTTTCTCCAAAATATATAGGAACCAAGATCATCACATTAAGTGGCAGTCTCATTTGCAAGGAATTTTCTTCAAAAATATCAAACAATCTTAGGCACAACAAGATTCTTACGAATTAAACAATCATCATAGAATGTCAAAACAACAAGAACAGGCCTAGAAAGAGTTGAAAATTTAGTATTGACTAAGATTGCCACTATAAGTGGTGGTCTTAGTATTGTTCAAGAAACATTAACAAAAAGTAAGCCAACAATCGATTCTCGTTTAGGAGAGGTTAAGTTATGTTTTAAAAAACATATTAAACAATTGGTCTATCTACATAGCAATTCTAAAATAGATAGATTTTAGCCTTTTTTAAATTCCTAGGTAAGGGAATAATTCTTGTTTCACTTAACCTATGCAGAGGTTTTGATGTAGAGATAACATAAACACTAGTCATTCTATGTTTATCCAGCTTATCTTTGTATTGATTACATTCATCATTCCTAAGCATGTAATAGGCAAACACATTATTGTTATAAATTTCACAAAAAATTATGCCAAATTCATCTAAAACAAGAATTTCCATTGAGCTTACTTGGTAATGTCCTCCACACATCTCAAAATAGTAGTAGAAGGAGCATCTTAGTGTTAAGTTAAAGGTTTGACTAAAATCACTATATTTATCACTATCAGTTCCTCCCCTATGCTGTCATTATCTACATAAAATTATACTTGTTTCAATTTAGCAACATGCTCGTGTGCTTTATATAATTTGGCCAATCATTAATAGAACAAAATGAGATCTCTTTTTTTCGGTTTCAATAATAGTGGCAATTTGTCAACTACCTCTTGAGGAAAGGGAGTAATAACATCCATTTCAAGTTGGTCATGTTTGGACTCATACTTATCCTTAACTTCCTTTTGGAATTTGAGGCTCATGTTCATAGATTGTAACATTTTGTATCTCATCCATTAAATAAATAAAATAACTATCATGGCTAGGAGGATGTGGCTCCCAAGGATTTGGGTCTCCCTTTATGGTAAAAACTTTATCATCATAGGCAAATTTAACCACTTGAAAAGCAAAGGAAATTATGGCTCTCATCTTACTAGTCCAAGGTCTACCTTATAACATGTTATATCTAGTCTAAAAATCAAACACCATAAACTTCACTTTTACTTCTGAAGGCCTAGATAAAATTGGGAACCAATTACAATCCACATGATCTTGTGACTTACCATTATAAGCATAGCACTGACTTCTAGTAGAGAGGATATTTTCTCTAGGATCTTTGGTTTGTCTATTAAGGACAATGACACAATGCATGTACCACTCCTCTTTAGGAATATTTAGTTTATCTATTAAGGACAACAACATAATGCATTTACCATTCCTTTCATGAACCAAATCCTTATAGACTACCATATTTTTATATACAATTATTATCATCAATTGTATATCATCAGCCCTTACTAAACAATCAACGATAATTATGTTTTTCAAGGGAAATTTATAACCAAGTTAGGGCTAGTATATGCATCAATACAAATATTTTCTCTATAGGATTGAATATACTACACTTCAAAAGACCCTAGAATGGTAGGCATAACATTAGCAATTTTGGGTCTGCGTATCTCCATCTCATCTAATAAGTCTCTTCATCATTGTTGTTGATAAAGGGATGCCCTAAATAATTCCAATTTTTGGACCTGAAAAGGGATTGTACGTAACTCTTCAACAATGACCCATGCTTTAATTTTGCTCTTGACTAATTTTAGCAAGGATTCCTTGGGTTGGGTGACATCTTGTTATTTTTCTATTATGGGTGCTAGGATCACCATTTTAAGTAAAATCGCAGTATTTAGTGTTTTCCAAAATGACAATTTCCATAGACTAAGTCAAGGTCTTTTTAGAAATACTTTATACATTTTTTAGATGTTTCTACATTTGTAGTAAGTTCCTAGATGACCGAAGAGGGGTTTGAAATCTTACAAATAATGGCAAGAGTAATCGTTGCCTATATAAAATCTTTTCCTTTATATTTTTTTATTTTTTCTTCTTTAGAAGCTTGTTTTCCTTTTATATTGATGTGCACTCCTAGTAATAGCAACAATTTGTTGCTCCAAGGATGCAATCGTTTCTCCTTTCACCTTTAAATTATCGATATAATGGAACACGGTTGGCTGACTACAAATGTATTCTTTATTTGGGTCAGGTTGGGTAAATACTTGGTTAACTTGAGAGGTATTTTGAGAAGTGATAGGTCCAAAATTTTGGTTTCAAAGGTAATTACCATTTTGATTTTGATGGTTTTGACCCCCTTCTTGGTTGCCTTGATTAGAATTATATCTTCGATTTTGATATTTTTTATGGCTAACGTGATTAAACTCTTGATCCTAATTTTGATTCACTCATTGTTGTTGATTGGGAGCTTGATGTTCATGGTCAGGAATGGGATGTTATAGATACCTTACCTTTTATTGTGAGGGTGATTAAACCTCTTTTGGAGACTTTTTCTCCTTTCATTAAATAAACTAGTTCTATCATTGTTGATTTGATTAAAGTTAAATTTAGGACCAAAGGCTTGTTTAAGGCAAAAATTACACAAGTTTGTGCAAGTAGAATTATCGTGACCATAAGTTCCATGCCAAAAGCAAAACTTGTTAGGATCATGCCATACATGTGCTTCAAACCTATCATTGATGTGATATTTTTTAAGCTTAGGTGGTGGACATATCTTGAGAATATCTTCATGTATCCATTAATGTATTATATTCTCATGTTTTGGACCACCTCCAAATTTGGTTAACAAGTGTCTACTTGAGATGAGTCTAGTTTTAAAGTTCTTGTAAAACAAGTTCCATCTTTTATTAACTTAATGGCCTACTTTGTGATCACTTGGTTAATGAGTTTGTTTAGGGAAAGAGGGATATCTTATACAAATACTTGAATTAATACAAGATAAAGCAATATCCTTAAACTAATATATAATAACAATGAACTAATAGTCAAAGCTAAAACTATCTTTATCCAAACATAAATAATAAAGTATTCAAGAGTAAACTACACTAAGATTATCCATAAAAAATCAAAATCTAGGGCTAATCCTAATGTAGTAAATTACTTAACACCTAGGGCATCAAGGACCAAATCATCTCATAATAAGCATAATAAAATTCTTACTCCTATTCTAATAAACTCAACTTTTACTTCTTAGGGCCTAGCTAAAATTGGAAACCAATTATAGTCCAGATGATCTTGTGACTTACCATTATAAGCATAACACTAACTTCTAGTAGAGAGGATATTTTCTCTAGGGATCTTTGGTTTTCTATTAAGGACAATGACAAAATGCATGTACCACTCCTCTTTAGGGATCTTTAGTTTATCTATTAAGGACAACAATATAATGCATTTACCACTCCTTTCATGAACCAAATCTTTGTTAGGAATGGAGCCTAATTATGAGGAGGCTAAACAGAGAAAGTTTCTGGATTTACCGCAGGACGGGCAGGGAAAGTTTCCAGATTTACAGTTTGTTAGTCTACCAGAGAAAGTTTTCGGATTTACAACAAGACAACCAGGGAAAGTTTTTTTGTTTTTATCCCAAAATTAGATGTTGGGAACTCAATGTTAATCTTGGAATGTATTAAGAAAAGAAGTTTGTTTTTTCTGTTTTTTTCTTATATATAGTTGTGAGGAAAAACAAAGAAGACGATGACAAAGAAAATTACTGTGTTAATTCCTTGGAAATATAGAGAGGAAATTACAAGCAGATGTTTGTTGTAGGTTGTAACCCTCTATTGCTTGGATTGCGAAAATGAAGGACTCGAAAATTCTCGGTGGATGTAACCCACATTGGGTGAACCACGTTAAAATCGTTGTCTCTTCTTCCGTGTGTGTTTGTCTAATTTTTCTTTAATTCTCGCCGTTAAAGTTTGAAACACTATAATTGCTTTTCTATATAAATATATTTTATATAGTGATTTACTCTAACAAGTGGTATCAGAGCGGTTGTTTTGTTGGGTGCACTTGACAGAAGGAGAATTTTTGGATCAAGTGGGAGCAATGGCGGAAGAAGGGAGGTTTAGAGTTCAAAAATTCAATGGCCAAAACTTTCAATTCTGGAAGATGCAGATGGAGGATTACTTGTACCGAAAGATCTTGACTTAGCTCTTGAGGGGGAAACAGAGAGACCTTCATCTATGTCTGATGAGGAGTGGAGTCTCCTTGATAGAAAGGCATTGGGTACTGTGAGGCTGTGCTTGGGAGCCACCGTAGCCTTCAACATCTCTGATGAAAAGACTACCAAGGGAGTCATGGATAAGTTGGCCAAGATGTATGAGAAACCATCAGCATCAAATAAGGTATTCTTAATGAAAAGGTTATTTAACATGAAAATGAGTGAAGGAGGATCTGTGCATGATCATTTAAATGAATTTAATATTGTCACTAATCAATTGCATTCAGTAGGATTGGATTTTGATGATGAGCTTAGGGCCTTATTAATCTTATGCTCTCTTCCAAAAAGTTGGAACAATTTGGTAATGGCGGTAAGTAACTCTGCTTCGAGTTCAAATAAATTAGAATTTGATGATGTGGTTGGTGTGATACTCAGTGAGGACATGAGAAGAAAAACCATAGGAGAATCATCTAGCACCACCTTAACTATTGAGAATAGAGGAAGAGGAAGAGAAAGAGGCAAGAGTTCACATCATGGAAAATCCAAAGGCAGATCCAAATCACGTGGAAAAGGAAAGCTATAGTGTTGGCACTGTGGCAAAAAGGGTCATCTCAAGAAGGATTGTTGGCAAAGAAAGGGTGATGGAAATGAAGGTAATGATAATAATGGTAACACTTCAGAAGCCAATATTACTGGACAAATTCTACAAGATGCTTTAATCTTATCTCTTGATAGAAATAGTGATTATTGGGTAATTGATAGTGGTGCTTCATTCCATGCTACCTCACATAAGGAATACTTCATAGATTATGTTTCTGGAGATTATGGACAGGTTCTATTGGGAAATGACCAACCATGTAAAATCGTGGGTATTGGAAATATTTTGATTAAATCCCCAAATGGATGTCAATGGGCTCTTAAAGAGGTGAGACACATACCAGATTTAAAGAGAAATCTTATATCGGCAAGTAAGCTTGATGGTGAAGGATACACGGTTGCATTCGGAGAAAATGCTTGGAAAGTTACTAAAGGTTCATTGATAGTAGCTAGAGGTAAATTGGTGGGTACTCTTTATTTACTTACCGATTTTTCTCACCGCTCCATGAATTTAGTTTCTACAGGTGAGAGTGCATCTTTGTGGCACCAAAGACTTGGCCATATGAGTGGAAAAGGTATGGAAATTTTACATTCAAGAAAGTTATTGCCTAAGTTAAAAGAGATTGATTTGGAATTCTGTGAGGATTGTGTTTATGGTAAAGCAAAGAGAGTTAGATTTCTCAAGGATGGCAAGGAAAGGAAGAAAGAGAAATTGGAGCTTGTGCACTCGGATGTTTGGGGCCCAACTTCGTGTAACTTCTCTTGGAGGTTCCTCTTACTATGTACTTTTTATTGATGATGCAACAAGGAAAACATGGATATATTGCATTAAGAATAAAAGTGATGTTTTTAATACCTTTAAGAATTGGAAAGCATTAGTTGAAAATGAAACTGAAAAAGGTTAAAGTGTCTAAAGTCGGATAATGGTGGAGAATATTGCAAGAGAGAATTTGATGTGTTTTGTTCTAAAAATGGAATTAGAAGAATCAAGGTAGTTCCAAGAACACCTCAAGAAAATGGGGTTGCGTAAAGAATGAATAGAACCATCATGGAGCGTGCTAGGAGCATGAGAATACATGCAGACTTACCATTATTTTTATGGGCTCATGCTGTTGATACTGCAGTATATCTGATTAATAGAGGACCGTCTAGTGCCTTGGATGGAGGAATTCCGGAAGAGCTTTGGACAAGTAAACCAGTAAATTATTCTTTCCTTAAGGTATTTGGATGTGAGGCTTTTATGCATATAGACAAAGAGAACAGAAATAAGTTAGATGCTAAGGCCCAAAAGTGCTATTTTATTGGTTACGGTATTGATGGCTTGGGTTACAGATTATGGGATTGTGATAACCGAAAAGTCATTAGAAGTAGGGATGTCATATTTAATGAAAAAAAACTTGTATAAAGATCGGTTGTAGGGAAAGAAACAAAAAGAGGAAAATGCTGAATACATAGACCTTGATGGACACATAGAAAAGGTAACTCCAAAGGTGGTAGAAGATCAAAATGTACAGCAGCAACAACAAGCACCTCAATCTCCAGAAAGTGTTGTTAGACGTTCTACCAGGATAAGTAAAATTCCTCAACGTTTCTCTGATTATGTTTTGTATACTGATGCTGGTGAGCCAGAATGTTTTCAAGAAGCATTACAAATGGATACCAGGAATAAGTGGGAGCTTGCAATGAATGAAGAAATGGACTCTTTATTTCACAACCAAACTTGGGATTTGGTTGAGCTACCCAAAGGTAAAAGAGCTTTGACCAATAAATGGGTGTACAGGATTAAAGAGGAGAATGAAGGGCATAAGAGATACAAAGCAAGACTAGTGGTCAAGGGATTCGCTCAGAAAAAAGGTATTGATTTTGATGAGATTTTTTCTCCAATTGTAAAAATGACCTCTATTAGAGCTATTTTGAGTCTTGTAGCTATAGAAAATTTGTTTCTGGAGCAATTGGATGTGAAGACAACATTTCTTCATGGTGATTTGGAGGAGGAAATTTATATGCACCAACCAGAAGGCTTTCAGTTGAAAGGTAAAGAGGATTGGGTATGTAAACCGAAAAAGAGCTTGTATGGGTTAAAACAAGCTCCTAGACAAGTGGTATTTAAAATTTGATAAGTTCATGGCTAATCAAAGGTTTGAAAGATGTCAAAGTGATCACTCGTGTATATTTTAAGCAAACCGGAAATGGTAACTATGTTATTTTGCTATTGTATGTGGATGACATGTTAGTTGTAGGAACAAATATGCAAGATATAAACATGCTCAAGAAGAAGTTGGCTAAATCCTTTGCCATGAAGGATTTGGGAGAAGCCAAACAAATCCTTGGTATGAGGATAACAAGAGACAAGGAGAGTCACACTCGAAATTATCACAAGCAAAATACATTGAAAAAGTGCTTAAGAGATTCAACATGAACAATGCAAAGTCTGTTGCTACTCCATTGGCAAAGCATTTCAAACTCACCAAAGATTTGTGTCCCAAGACACAAAAGGAACAAGAGCATATGGCTAAGGTTCCCTATGCATCAGTAGTTGGAAGTTTGATGTATGCAATGGTTTGTACAAGACCAGATATTGCCCATGCAGTGGGAGTAGTGAGTAGATTTATGAGTAATCCGGGAAAAGGACATTGGCAAGCGATAAAATGGATACTCAGGTACTTGAGAGGAACTTCAAATTATTCTTTGAATTTTGGAGGCTCTAATATATGCTTGAAAGGTTTTGTAGATTCTGATATGGCAGGTGATCTTGATGGTGGAAGGAGCACTACTGGCTACATATTTACTATAGGAGGAGGAGCGGTTAGTTGGATTTCTAAACTCCAACACGTAGTTGCCCTTTCAACCACCGAAGTTGAATATGTTGCTGCTACATAAGCAAGCAAAGAGATGGTTTGGTTGCAAAGACTAATGGAAGAACTAGGGAAGAAGCAAGAGGATAATAGGTTGTGGAGTGATAGCCAAAGTGCTATACACCTTGCAAAGAATTCAGCATTCCATTCAAAAACTAAACACATCAAACTCAGGTATCATTTCATTAGATCGAGAGGGAAGATGGATCTTTGAAATTAGGGAAGGTTCACACATCACAAAATCCTGCTGATATGCTTACAAAAGTGGTGTCAAGAGAAAAGTTGAGCTTTTGCTCAACTTCAGTTGGCCTTAAGGAATAAGAGGCCATGATGAGAATTTTTTAGTCTTTGGTTGCAGTATGGTGCAATGGAATTAGTCTCCAAGTGGGAGATTGTTAGGAATGGAGCCTAATTATGAGGAGGCTAAACAGGAGAAAGTTTCTGGATTTACTGCAAGATGGGCAAGGAAAGTTTCCAGATTTACAGTCTGTTAGTCTACCAGAGAAAGTTTTCGGATTTACAATAGGACAACCAGGGAAAGTTTTTTTGTTTTTATCCCAAAATTAGATGTTGGGAACTCAATGTTAATCTTGGAATGTATTAAGAAAAGCAGTTTGTTTTTTCTATTTTTTTTCTTATATATAGTTGTGAGGAAAAACAAAGAAGACGATGACAAAGAAAATTACTGTGTTAATTCCTTGGAAATATAGAGAGGAAATTACAGCAGATGTTTGTTGTAGGTTGTAACCCTCTATTGCTTGGATTGAGAAAATGAAGGACTAAAAATTCTCGGTGGATGTAACCCACATTGGGTGAACCACGTTAAAATCGTTGTCTCTTCTTCTGTGTGTGTTTGTCTAATTTTTCTTTAATTCTGTCGTTAAAGTTTGAAACACTATAATTGCTTTTCTATATAAATATATTTTATATAGTGATTTACTCTAACAATCTTGATAGACTACCATATTGTTATAAACAATTATTATCATCAATTGTAGATCATAAGCCCTTGCTAAACAATCAATAATAATTATGTTTTCAAGGGAAATTTATAACCAAGTTAGGGCTAGTATATGCACCAATACAAATATTTTCTCTATAGGATTGAATATACTACACTTCAAAAGACCCTAGAATTGTAAGTATATCATTCACAATTTTGGGTCTGCGTATCTCCATCTCATCTAATAAGTCTCTTAATCATTGTTGTTTATAAGGGGATGCCCTAAATAATTCCATGTATGGGACCTAAAAATGGATTATACATAACTCTTCAACAATTACCCATGCTTTAGTTTTGCTCATGACTAGTTTTAGCAAGGATTCCTTGGGTTGGGTGACATCTTGTTATTTTTCTATTATGGGTGCTAGGATCACCATTTTAAGTAAAATCGCAGTATTTAGTGTTTTCCAAAATGACAATTTCCATAGACTAATTCAAGGTCTTATTAGAAATACTTTATACATTTTTTATATGTTTCTACATTTGTAGTAAGTTCCTAGATGACCGAAGAGGGATTTGAAATCTTACAAATAATGGCAAGAGTAATCGTTGCCTATATAAAATCTTTTCCTTTATATTTTTTTTATTTTTTCTTCTTTAGAAGCTTGTTTTCCTTTTATATTGAGGTGCACTCCTAGTAATAGCAACAATTTGTTGCTCCAAGGATGCAATCGTTTCTCCTTTCACCTTTAAATTGTCGATATAATGGAACATGGTTGGCTGGATACAAATGTATTCTTTATTTGGGCCAAGTTGGGTAAATACCTGGTTAACTTGAGAGGTATTTTGAAAAGTGATAGGTCCAAAATTTTGGTTTCAAAGGTAATTACCATTTTGATTTTGATGGTTTTGACCCCCTTCTTGGTTGCCTTGATTAGAATTATATCTTTGATTTTGATATTTATGATGGCTACTGTGATTAAACCCTTGATCCTAATTTTGATTCACTCATTGTTGTTGATTGGGAGCTTGTTGTTCATGGTCGGGGAATGGGGTGTTATAGATACCTTACATTTTATTGTGAGGGTGATTAAACCTCTTTTGGAGACTCTTTCTCCTTTCAATAAATAAACTAGTTATATCATTGTTTATTTGATGAATGTTAAGTTAGGACCAAAAGCTTGTTTAAGGAAAAAATTACACAAGTTTGTGCAAGTAGAATTATCGTGACCATAAGTTCCATGCCAAAAGCAAAATTTGTTAGGATCATGCCATACATGTGCTTCAAACCTATCATTGATGTGATATTTTTTAAGCTTAGGTGGTGGACATATCTTGAGAATATCTTCATGTATCCATTAATGTATTATATTCTCATGTTTTGGACCACCTCCAAATTTGGTTAACAAGTGTCTACTTGAGATGAGTCTAGTTTTAAAGTTCTTGTAAAACAAGTTCCATCTTTTATTAACTTAATTGCCTACTTTGTGATCACTTGGTTAATGAGTTTGTTTAGGGAAATAGGGATATCTTATACAAATACTTGAATTAATACAAGATAAATCAATATCCTTAAACTAATATAGAATAACAATGAACTAATAGTCAAAGCTAAAACTATCTTTATCCAAACATAAATAATAAAGTATTCAAGACTAAACTACACTAAGATTATCCACAAAAAAGCAAAATCTAGGGTTAATCCTAATGTAGTAAATTGCTTAACACATAAGGCATCAAGGACCAAATCATATCATCATAAGAATAATAAAATTCTTAATCCTATTCTAATAAACTTAACTTTTACTTCTTAAGGCCTAGCTAAAATTGGAAACCAATTATAGTCCAGATGATCTTGTAACTTACCATTATAAGCATAGCACTAACTTCTAGTAGAGAGGATATTTTCTCTAGGGATCTTTGGTTTTCTATTAAGGACAATGACACAATGCATGTACCACTCCTCTTTAGGGATCTTTAGTTTATCTATTAAGGACAACAATATAATGCATTTATCAATCCTTTCATGAACCAAATCTTGATAGACTATCATATTGTTATAAACAATTATTATCATCAGTTGTATATCATCAGCCCTTGCTAAACAATCAACAATAATTATGTTTTTCAAAGGAAATTTATAACCAAGTTAGGGCTAGTATATGCACTAATACAAATATTTTCTCTATAGGATTGAATATACTACACTTCAAAAGACCCTAGAATGGTAAGCATAACATTAGCAATTTTGGATCTGGGTATCTCCATCTCATATAATAAGTCTCTTCATCATTGTTATTGATAAGGGGATGCTCTAAATAATTCCAAGTATGGAACCTAAAAAGGGATTATACATAACTCTTCAACAATGACCTATGCTTATGATGAGATGATTTGGTCCTTGATACCTATCTTTATCCAAACATAAATAATAAAGTATTCAAGAGTAAATTACACTAAGATTATCCACAAAAAAGCAAAATCTAGGGCTAATTGTAATGTAGTAAATTACTTGACACATAAGGCACACCGTAGTAAAAAAGGAAAGATCACACCTAGGATGTTTATAGAAGGTTTAACCTACTTTAGAATCCAATCCTTGAGCGATAATCAATGACCTTTAGTTGCAAATCTTGGTAGAGCATTCTATCCTCCTCTATGGAAGGTAGTGAATGAGAAGTCGATGGCTTTGGTTGTACCTACAAGGATGAGAGAGAGAGAGAGAGAGAGAGAGAGATTATATGTTGTGACAATAATAAAGATAGAAAGTTGATAGCAATATTTTTTTTGTGTATACTAGAGGAATTGGTAACTCATTACATTTTTCATCGCTTCTTTGTAGGTTCGAATCATATTCCTCGTTGCCACTGTAATCTCCAGGTGTATCAAGTAAACTTTTTAACGTTGTCGACGGTGTTGGAGCGACACACCCTCTGGTTCTACAAGGCTTGAGGGATTCGAACCATGGTCTCCACCCTCCCAAGGGAATGCTTTGACCAATGAGTCAAACCTTATGACCTAAGTTGATAGCAATGTTAGCAAGAGCATAAAAAATGTTTTGTAGAAGTTTGGTTATGATTTGGTAAGAAAATGAGAAGATGAAATGGACATTTATAATAGATGAAATGAAATAACTTTTCTTTTGGAGTCGATAGTTGATTTTCTTCCTTTTCGAGGTCATAAAATCATAACTACGACTCCATTCCTATGTGCGAAAACATTCTAAAATCATGGTTGTGCATTACAAACCCTAAAAAACATTATGTTTACTTTTGGGGATGAATGTCAAAATGTAGTTTAACCATGACTTTATATTTATTTTAAAAATTTAAAAAAATTAACAAACAAAAATAATTAAAAAAAATAACAGACAAGTAATAAATGAATGAAAAAAGAGAACCAAAACTACCTAAAACTAATCATTATCACCTTTAACTAAAGACTAATAAAGTTGATACCCCTATTCCATTATAAAAGAATGAGACTTCTCTCGACTAAAGACTAATAAAGTTGATACACCCCTATTCCATTATAAAAGAATGAGACTTCTCTCGTAAAGTCAATTGTTAATGTTCTTTTCTAAAATATAAAGTTAAAGATGTACAAATTATTTTCCAGAAAAATCTTCTAAAAAACCCATTCACACATAGGATCTTGTTCTCGTAAAGTGAATTGTTAATGTTCCAAAGACGTACAAATTATTTTCCAGAAAAATCTTCTAAAAGAACCCATTCACACATAGTATCTTGCCAACCATTAGAACAAAAGTTGTATGAATTCATACAGTAATGAGCCTTAGTCAGAAACATCAATTTAAAAATATTTTGTCCGCATACTGAGACAATTTGAGAAATATCTTGACGTGTCTTCGTAGACTCTCGGGAATTGAAAAACAAACTAATCACACTAAAATCTTCTGTAGCTATCATTATGACTTAAATGCCCACTGCTATCATTCCTCAGCCATTACTGACTTTAATACCCATGCCATCATTTCTTAGCCTTCATTGCGTTTAAAACCACAATTTGTTACAGACGATCGTAGACATTGCTTAGGGCTTGACGTTAGGTTACAAATTATAGCTTTGTTTGCTTGCCACGGCTCATTATGGGAGTATCCAAAAGCTTTCATTCTACCGCTAACTGTATTCAATTACATTGTTTTTCCGGCTTTGAATAGAGTTGGCTTTGTATAACAGGGGAGTCAAATGACTTTAGTTACAGGCCAAAAACATTATGAAGACTTTTAACGATCAAAGAAACACTATATCTTGTTTTAACAATAGCTAGGTTAATAGCAGCAGTGGATTGTGGTAGTAGCTGTGCTGGTTCCATTTCTTATTGAGGTTTATTAGTTTTTTTTTTTAATTTACATGTAGATTCGGGTAGGCTGTCTAGTTTTTATGACCGTCATAGTCTGCGCTGTCTACCCCAAAAGTCCTCTCTTAGATTGTGGAGTCTGATCTTAGCTCTTATTAAGTTTTTTCTAATTGTATAAAGAAAAAGAAAAAACCCAAAAAAAAAACAAAAAGCTAAGAAAGCAAAAAAAAAGATAAAGAGAAGAAAAAGTTAATTTTAGGATTGGCTATAATTAAGTTTTTTCTAATTGTAAACTTTTTAAGTTTGAATTAGGCTTTAAGTGGGGATTGAGTTAATTATAGGATGTTTGTTTTGTTTTTTTAGCATGCATGTAATTGGGTTTCTCTATTTATGTCTGCACTGTCTACCCCAAAAGCCCCCTCTTAGATTGTGGAGTCTGACCTTAGCTATTATTAAGTTTTTTCTAATTGTATAAAGAAAAAGAAAAAACCCACTAAAAAAAAGCAAAAAGCTAAGAAAGCAAAAAAAAAATAAAGAGAGAAAAAGTTAATTTAGGATTGGCTAAAATTAAGTTTTTTCTAATTGTAAACTTTTTAAGTTTGAATTAGGCTTTAAGTGGGAATTGAGTTAATTATAGGATGTTTGTTTTGTTTTTTTTAGCATGCATGTAATTGGGTTTCTCTATTTATGTAATACCTCCAGTAGAGAGGATTGTATCTTGTTTATAGAAAGTGTATAGGATTGTGCATATCTTGTAGAGAGATTAAGAAGCTTGGGACAAAGCTTGATGCAAGGGTGTTTGCATGTTTAATTACTGTCAGAATAATTGTGTGGAGATGTTGGTGTATCTTGTAAAGAGATTAAGAAGCTTTGGGTTTCCCTATTTATGTAATACCTCCAGTAGAGAGGATTGTATCTTGTTTATAGAAAGTGTATACGATTGTGCATATTTTGTAGAGAGATTAAGAAGCTTGGGACAGAGCTTGATGCAAGGGTTTTTGCATGTTTAATTACTGTCAGAATAATTGTGTGGAGATGGTGTATCTTGTAGAGAGATTAAGAAGCTTTGGGTTTCCCTATTTATGTAATACCTCCAGTAGAAGAAGCTTTGGGTTTCCCTATCTATGTAATACCTCCAGTAGAGAGGATTGTATCTTGTTTATGGAAAGTGTATAGGATTGTGCATATCTTGTAGAGAGATTAAGCAGCTTGGGACAGAGCTTGATGCAAGGGTGTTTGCATGTTTAATTACTGTCAGAATAATTGTGTGGAGATGCTGGTGTATCTTGTAGAGAGATTAAGAAGCTTTGGGTTTCCCTATTTATGTAATACCTCCAGTAGAAGAAGCTTTGGGTTTCCCTATTTATGTAATACCTCCAGTAGAGAGGATTATATCTTGTTTATAGAAAGTGTATGGGATTGTGCATATCTTGTAGAGAGATTAAGAAGCTTGGGACAGAGCTTGATGCAAGGGTGTTTGCATGTTTAATTACTGTCAGAATAATTGTGTGGAGATGCTGGTGTATCTTGTAGAGAGATTAAGAAGCTTGGGGCAGAGCTTGATGCGAGGGCGTTTGCATGTTTAATTACTGTCAGAATAATTGTGTGGAGATGTTGGTGGATCTTGTAGAGAGATTAAGAAGCTTGGGGCAGAGCTTGATGCAAGGGTGTTTGCATGTTTAATTACTGTCAGAATAATTGTGTGGAGATGTTGGTGTTTTGAAGAGGAATTTGCAATTGGTTGTGTTGCAGAATTACTCTTTCAGAGATTGTATTGAAATTGTATGGGTGTTAATGCAAAAGATTGATATTTCTTGGTGGATGTAACCCACACTGGGCAAACCACATTATATGTCGTGTTTTCTCGTCTTGTTTGTTTATTATTGCTCTTACGTATTTTAAATTTATGTCGTGAATCCTAACACCACCAACTATATAGATCTTTTGTGGGCCAACCACATTATATGTCGTGTTTTCTCGTCTTGTTTGTTTATTATTGCTCTTCTGCATTTTAAATTTATGCAATGAATCCTAACACCACCAACTATATAGATCTTTGCACAGTTCGCCCCTATAACCACCATGTCACAATCATTTTAAACCTTTTACATCAAAAAGGAACAAACTTTTAGTCAAACTAGGCTTGAGATTTGAACCAGTATCCTCTGGCCTTATTTAACCTTATTCAATAGTTTCGAGTTATATTGCGGTATACATTTTTGCTGATTTATTAGGCACAAATAAAGCTTTTCACCCCTATAATCATCACCATGTCACAATCATTTTAAACCTTTTACACCAGAAAGAAACAAACTTTTAGTCAAACTAAGCTTGAGATTTGAACCAGTATCCCCTGGCCTTATTTAACCTTATTCAATAGTTTCGAGTTATATTGCGGTATACTTTTTTGCTGTTATAAATCAGCAAACTAGGCTTGAGATTTGAACTAGTATCCCCTGGCCTTATTTAACCTTATTCAATAGTTTCAAGTTATATTGCGGTATACTTTTTTGCTGTTATAAATCAGGCACAAATAAAGCTTTTCAGAACAGGGGCACACAACACAGCGTGTGGTAGAAGTGAATAAGTATTTTATTAATATTAGAGAGCGGAATATATTACACTCAGCTTTCAATGAGAATTTTTACAATTCGCCAGTAAAAATTAATTTGGAAATTCATGGGTCTTAGATTTTTCTAGTGACTAACAAGCGTCTCGTAGAAATGCAGACCGTCAAACTCTGGAGCAGGTACTACTGTTGATACCCTTTTTCTTGACGCCCTCTTCTCATCCGCGGACAATTTCTTTACTTTTCCATCTATATCTCTGTTCACGCGATAGTTGCTCTCGCCGATTCCAGAATTCTGTGCATAAAATGAAAATCAATTTCGTCGTATAACCAAAACCGAATCCTAACCCCTTTAACCAAATATTTCCTCTAAGTAATTTAAAAACCGTTGAAAGCTTTCCAAGATTCTTACATGTTCGAGTCGGCAATAAGCTCCGACGGCGGCGGTCGCCGCTGCCACCGCCACAAGATGCACCGCAGACGCTGCCATTTTCTCCTGCAATTCTCTTCAACCGGCGAAGCGTCTGCCCCAGAATCAGAAAAAACCCTGCAAAAGTTATGCAGAAGCCGAGAAATTCTTCGGACATTCACATTGTATTGCAAGAAACGGGGGAATATTTATATTGTGGCACTAAGTGCAGTGCGCGTTGCCGAGTATGCGTCCACGTGTCTAGATCTTTCGATTCTTCTTCATCAGTTTGTATTACCTAAAACGTGTAAGGAAGTAAGTGGCAGGTAGACAATCAAACGTGGCTGCCGTGTAGGACGGCGACACGGCAGCCACCCATTACTGTACGCGGCACACCCGCTCAAATTGAGAAATATCTCGACGTGTCTTCGTAGACTCTCGGGAATTGAAAAACAAACTAATCACTGGGTAAATTATTTTTATTTTTTCAATTAATTATGTAAAATTAAAATATATATTTTTAATTGCATCTACTATTGTTTTTTTCATCAACTATCCATGGTTTGAGTATAAACCAATCCTAGTTTGAGTACTCAACATTCATAGATAGTTCGAGTGAAAACCAATCTTAACAGAGGAAGGTTAGGAAATCGATCCTTATGTTTGGGAGGGTTTACCTTTGGTTTGAGTAGGAAATAAAGGGGTTTGTGTGATTCCTAGTGGGTAATTCACCAATCCTAGGAAACACAACCTTAATATGGTTATGATGTTTATATATGAGAGACACCCACTTTTTAAAAATAAAGGGAATGTCTTTAAAATAAAGGGCTTGTGGATCTTTTTCTTTATCTTTATCTTTTAAGAGAAAGGGGAAATTGATTAATAAAGGTTCTTTATCAAAGATGGGAATGGGTTTTTAAGCAATAGAAGAAATAATAGCATGCACACATTTAGCTATCATTGATGGAAGCTTTAAGGGCTTACTTCTGATCTGATGTGCATGAAGAGCATGTGGATTGATATATATTAAGGTAAAATTAATTTTGATAGGGTGACTAGAGGAACATTCATACCTAGTAGAGTTTATAGGAATTCCCCTAAGGATTGTGGATTTGGAAGGGGTGGCCTGTGATTCAATGGAAAACCATAGTGGTGGGGATATGACATAAAATGATCTAAATTTTCGGGTTGGCTCTCTATTTTAAAGAAGGTGAGTAAGCAATTTAAAATTCTCTCCTTAAAAGCTCTCTATTTTAAAAGGTCAAGCAAGCATCTATCTCACAGATATGAATGAGGGCCAAGTTTCTAGTTGAATAGATCTATTCTCCTTAGTCGTGAACACCTACCTTAGTGTGTATCACATGGTTGTATCTAGCTCATGAAGCTCCTGAGGTAAGTAACTTAGTAAGCTTATCATAGTAGTTATAGTTAAGATAATCAATACTTTTCAACAGTTATCTATAGCTCACTCCTCAACTGTTGGGTGAGAGCTTTTAAAAAAAAAATTATCTCCTTTTAAATGGCGAATAGAGAGCGATATTCTTCGATAAGATAGGGAAGTAGAGGATATTTTTATGAAATAAGAGCTCAACTAACCTTTATTACGGAGAGGCCCGGCCCACCACCCTTTATTTACTAACATCCACCTGCGACCTTTATATAGAGAGCACCCCCCTTCTTCTCCAATCATTATTTTTAGAGCTCAAAGAAATAAACCTAGCCCTCTTGTATATGCATATTCTAAATCTTTTAAAATTACCCACATTTTCTCCTTTTGATTTTGAGATCTAGTCAAGGCCCCACTTTTGTAAGGTGTGGAGAGTTTTTCTATCTCTAATCGGTATTTACACACAAAACAAATTTGAATCTACGAATCTCCTCGTTCTCAATTGACTTTCCACCACTCTTTAAAATAAAAGGGCTCTCCTCTCCCATCTATTTTAAATATAAAGTTGGCCTCTCTATTTTAACAACTCTTGTTATTACATTAGTAGTACAAGTTGATGCTTGAAGAAGTTGGAGATTAACCCAAATAATATGGCCACCTTTACTTTCATGTCGAGTGCTTATTCTCTCCCTATCTCAATCAAGGTCGAGTCATTTCCCTTTTTTAAACCTCTTTAGAAAAGTGGAGGTGCCCTCATTACTCTCTATTCTAAAAGGTCCTTTTTTTTAAATAGAGATAACTATACCTCTATCTTTGAAAAGGGGAATGCATAAAGAAAAGCTATCTCCCTGATGGAATAAGGAGAGGAGACACAAATTCGATCAATAGACTTTAAAAGACTCTTAAAATGTTTAGGTGGAGTGAGTGCACAAATGAATGAGTGGGGCTTCCATAACGTGTTTTCTCTTTAGTGCCACCTACTATGGTTTTGTTCATTCCCCCCTCTTCTTACATGTCACTTTGCCTGAATTCCTACTTATAAATGCGTCTACCAATCCCCAAAACCCAACCCAAATATGATGGAATAGAGGACTAGGTTGGTCTAACAACCTCTCTATTGAAATGAGAGAACTATTGAAAGAATTTAAGTGAGTGATAACTTTCTCAACTAATCAACTTAGGCATAATACTACCCCCTTTTCGAGGTGGGCCCTGGGATTGATCAACTTAAAAAAGGGTAGGGAGGGGCAACCCCAACTGAAACAAAAAAGTGTGGGTCGGAGGACCAACCCTCAACCGACAATAATGCACTTTAGGAATTTTTTCAAACTTGGTATGACATGAAAATTATATATTGATATTAACATCATTTTTTTAAGGCATTCATAGTATAGGATTGAATAATGGTCTCATGGGGAAACACCACTCAATGACACCCATCCATCTTAAGGTATGATCTTAGATGCATAACGATCGATTCATGAATTGTATGTAATGACAAGATGCTTGAAATGTATTCTAGCTAGCATCGAGCACTTGAAACGTATCGAGAACTGACGAATAGTTCAACATTCATGTTAGTGAGATTAGTTGGAATGAGCTTGATTGTCCAATAATTCCTTCATTAGTTGAAGTTGTCAATCTTAATAGATTTTTGTTACTTTGCTCTTGGAGTGACTAATTATATTTCCATGAGGTCAAAACTTCAAAGACCTTGAAGTATGGAATAGGGTAAAAACTATCATGTGTGAAGGGAGTTGGTTGGGAAGGGAGAGAAAACAACTAGAATGGCCAGTGCAGGAGAAGTGTCATAGTTTGAGTGAACATAATACCTTTTTTCAAAGATACTTCCTAAAAGTTAGTCATCGGCTAGAAACGAACATGGAAATAAATCCTTTTTCAGTTGGGTGGAGGAGCGACTATCTACATTGATCGGGTAGTAGAGGAAATAAAAATTTTAAGAGTATATTTATTTGTGGGAAGGAAGTGATGAAAATAATACATTTAGAGGGACATTTGAACCACGCTTGACCCAAAGTCTTATCTACTTGTTAAGGGAGAGGGTTTGCATGCACTCGATATTTTCATTAATAGGGAGAGACTTTCTATTTTAAAGCCCCCTCTCCTATATTTCAAATGGAAAGGGCAAGAGCAAGAGCAAGAGATTGACCTTGATTCACGTTGTGAGAGGATATAACATTGATTGCACTTAACCTATTAGATAGGGAGAGAGCCATAAATAGGATCTTTAGGTTCTCTTATGATAAGGAGAGGAATCTACTAGGTTTGGTTATATATTGTGATCATAGAACTAGAATTGAATCCACTAGATAAAAATTTGAATTCACCTTTAAAGCCTATATATCTAAATATTTTTATGTGCCTTCTCTTTCAACAAGGCAAGGTCATGCCAAATAATAAATGGCTTCTTTAGGTAGGTCCAATTTCAATGATTTATGAGAAAGCATGGGTATTTCTTCATTGATATAGACCCACTCCCTTTGGCTCTATTTGTAGCTTTATTGAGTATTCATTTAAGTTAATAGAGGACAGTGCTAGGAATGGGTGGCACAAGGAGTCCGTATATTTGGATGATAGAAATACCTTTTGATTTGTATTGGAATGTAAAACGTTTTGACCCTAGATGTACTTTTCCCTTCCTTAAAATAGAGAGGAAAGTGTGCCCTTTAAAGAAAATGAGGATCCTAATTAATATGTGAGCCAGGGAAAGATAAAGTATATGACCTAGGAGGAGAAGTAAAACAACTTAAATAATCTCCCCACTTCTAGCTCCCCACCCTTTTATTGTATTAATGAAGTGGATTGGATGGAGGGGAAATAAGAGAAGAAATAACATACATGACTATGGGGCCTTAAAGAGATCTACATTGATGACATGAGAAATATAAAGATGATTATAGATAGAAAAATGAAACTTTTGGAATTGATTATGCCTCGGTGCCACCCTAGTTCATTATCATAATAATCCATTCCCTTAAGGTTTTTTACAGGTGTACATTTTCCTATAATAGAATGATATCTCATTGATTTGATCAAAAAAGAAGATGCAAAGCAACATGCTATTGGACCCCCTTTGAAGGTAGTATTATGGGACTTTTGAAGAGGTAAACCTATTTTGAATCGAACCGACTAGAACAATTTGTTATTCATTTTGGCTAGTTATTATTTTTTCCCTTTCAATGGGAGTCAGTCGTAAGACTCAATTGATCTTTAGGACCATCCCATATTATATATAGAATAACAAAGCCAATAAATGGCAGTACTAATTATGTACTTCCTAGTCATAGTCTTGGGTGAAAGAATCTCATACGTTTTGGAAAGTGAGCTTGGTTTTTTGGATATATGGGCCATTGAAATGTATATTATACAAACTTGTTTGTAATTTGCTCGACCCTTCTATCCCTTCCTTACTCTACTTTCTTTTTATATTCCCCAACCAATATGGATAAGAATAATGCATCAATTGATTCTTACTTCGACCCCATTTAATTTTTCCTTTGGAATATAGGGGAGAGGGCCCATATTTTAAAGAATCATTACTATTTATAGGAAGAGTACATTACTAACCAATTTCCTCCTTTGAGTATAGACTTTAAAAAGATATCTCTTTCCTTTGTTTAATCTAAGCATTCCAACTTACCTAACTAGCCCAACCAAACATTTTTTATTTGAGATGAATCAACTTAATATAATAAAAGGAATTAATATGATAAAAGGGCCTTGTGCTCTCCTCTTAAGATATAAAGGGGAAAGGGGTAAATATCGATTGAATTGACAAGCAGGTTAGGTAACATGAATTCTAACTTAGTTGATCCATAAATAGCAATCTTATCATCTAATGCCTCCACCAAATGGATCTAGCTTCAATCACAACTAACTAATTTTCATGTGTTAGACTACCCTTTATTATATAAGGTAAGGAGATCCCTTTATCTAATTATGGATTGAGGTAGAAATATTTATCTCTCTCTCTATATATATATATATATCTTCAAAGCTTGTGTTTAGGATGGTATATTAGTTGCTCTTCCTCCATGAAAAAAAATTAATACACTAATCAACGAGGCTAAGCCTCGATTTCAATCCAATGGATGTAGCAAGGAAAGACAGCTTATCCTGGCCTCTCATGGTGTAGAATCTAAATCCTAAGGTGGGTGATTACCAGTTCTTTCCCCTTAGACCTCAGTTAGGACCATTCTCCCCTATTGATCAATATATGTATCTATCTATATATATATATATATATATATATATATATATATATATATATATATATATATATATATATATATATATATATTCTATGAGCAAATCATTTTATGAAAGAAAACCTTTTAATTAGTTATTCATTCACCTTACCAAGCTTTCCCCTCAAAAATTAAGGGTGTGATACCACCTATAGATGGCTATATCTCAGCCAAAGATAGCATAGGGAAGTGGTTTCAAGACCACCTAGGACCATCTAGAATCGAGAGAAGTTTTGAATCATGAGAGCATCATGGTTGTATCTATTAGAATAAAGTATACTACTATCCGTACAAAAATGTTCCAGATTTGTGTTCCAACTTGTAACTTAATCAAGGGTTCCTTATATTGGGGAACTGGTCAAACTAGAATCATTGAAGCATGTGTATTTATACGCTCCCTGATCCACCCTTAATTCAACTAATATTAAACGTGTTTCTCTTCAAACGGGTTGAAGGGACTAGGAACCTCATCTTGTTCTATGGTTGGACCACTTGTGTGTATCCTTGAGCTTCTGGGATTAGAAGCAACACCATAAACTCATAAAAATATGAACTTAAGCCTTTATAATATCTTGTATTCCTCACTCGACTAGGCTACCTTTTTAAAATGCATGTCCTTTTTCTTTTGGAGTTGCTTTCCTCATAACACCTCTTTGTCCTTTTGAGGTCAATTAAAGAATGATTTCTCCTAAGAGATGAGGTGGTGATTTAATTTGGAAACTTCTATTCTATTCTATAAAGTCACAAAAAAAACTTGAACTTTCATCTCTATCAAAAAGTAAGGTCAGCAGTTACTCATTCCTTTACTGATTGATCTTAGCAAACCTACCTTGGGGTGGAAGGAAAAGAGAGCTTAGGGTGGAAGAAGAAAAGAGGAGGTGGTGGGTGGGATGTTCGAGGGGGTCTTAACCTATGAGGAAATAAAGGAGTCATTAATCATTCGTCCTTTACAATATTAGGCTACCTTTAGACAAAAGTCGTTATCTCTGATGAATAAGAGATATTAAGCTACCTTTATCCAAGATATAGTAGGTAATTGTATAGACTCAGAGAGGAACCTATTTAACATCTATATTTAGTAGTTAACCCAAACTAATTAGAGAGAGCTAGCGAGCTACTTTTTATTTTAAGAGGATAGATAGTCCTTTAGCAACCAACCCCACTTTTTCCTTAGGTTAGGTTATCCCATTGATCATAGGTTATCTAGGTATGTTACCTCGACTATAGATTTATCAAGGTTGGTTAGGTATTTCCCTTTTCCAAGGGAGGCTGGTTAGTTCTTGCATTAGTTAGGAAGTAGGTTAGGGAATGGTTAATACAAAATATTAATATGATTAGTTTATTAAGTGGTGGCCTGTGCCTCTCTTTCTTTTTCAAGAGGAATAGGTCTCTTGTTTAGAGGTTCTAACCTCTTCCTTTGTCTTATTTGCATTTGTTCCTTTCAATTTCCCCGGTTAAGATCCATTTTTCTCCTTTTTTCTCATTCCTAGTTCTATAAGCATAGCAAGAATGTTAGCTCAACTTTCGTCCAGACTCCAAACACGTGTAATAGAAATGGACAAGACAATTTTGGCTTTTTATTCACGTCTTCAAGCATCATTAGTACAACAACTATTATCTCTGTGACCCAATATTCATGTGACCTTTGTTATATTGCATATTAGTTGTCTCTTCTCCATCAAACCTTAGAGAGAAGCTAAGGAAAAGAGGGTGAAAATTATAATTTAAGAAAGTTTTTTTTTTTTTTTTTCGAAGAGGTTGAAAAACAAAGAGATATTATGGGTCACCCTTTTTGTGAATTGAACTTGGATCTATGTTAAGAAAGTCCAATAACTTTTACCATTATAATATCTCAACCAAAATTACAATTAAAAAATTAAAAATAATAGTTTAAACAATTATACTTAAAAGTTTTATTTTTCCAATACCATATAAAAAACTTTACTAGGTATAAGAAACTTTACTAAATAAAAAACTTTACTACATGTTTTATTAAAAAAAAAAAAACTTTACTACATGTTTAATCAATTCCTTAATTTATACTCTCAATCGTGTATGTTTAGTCAATTCCTCAAATTTATCCTCTTAAATATTAAGAATATGCTCTTAATCCTATATGTTTAATTAATTCCCCAAATTAATTCTCTTAATATTTAAGAATAAGAAGAGAACCTTGATTGCCTTGACATAAGCAAAACCGCTTGGTTTAAGAAGAAGCCACCATAACTTTCCTATTTTCAAACCCTTCACAACAAGTCAAGAGAATGAACCACGGTTCAAGAGGTCTGAATTTTAACTCCAACATTAAAATGAACGATTTTGTTTCCTTCCGTACTCTCTCTTTTGTGCAATGACGACCCATCGTCCATGGAGGTCTCTCAAGACTGAAATTATTTTTATTTTTTAAACATGTAGCAATATAGAAGTACAAATTGATAGGTGTAACTGCCATAAAAAATATCATACAAAGTATAAGGTTATTTGGTTTCAAATCTTCACTTAAGCTTATAAGGTTAAAAAAATATTTAAAAACAACTAAAAAGTTAGAAAGTTGGTTGTTCTTTAGCCCAGTCAAAACTATACTTTTTAATCAGTTTTTAAATGACTCTGTTCTATTAAAGTTGCATTTATATTTTAATTTTAAAATTTAATATTATTATAATATAATTTTTATTTTTATTAGGTTAGTGTAAGAAATTAGAAACGTTTACGATTTGACATTCTCATACCAACTATGATTTATAGTAAGGGTGAGAGCTGAGTTTATCAATCGCGGCTGAACACACAACCATATACACACCCACCCCTCACACACTTGCCTACGTCGTTGTTTGAACCTTGGACCTCACAAAAAAGAGCCAAAGCCATAATTTATCAAGGGATTAATTATTATATATGTTACTATAAATATTTCAAAACCTTTGTTATAATCTATTAAAATTAAATCTGAACCCAGAGAATACTATTATATGTGTTACCATGAATATTTCAAAACTTTTGCCATAATCTATTAAAATTAAATTTGAACGAAGAGAGTAGGATCAACAAGTGAATTATGTAAGTATCCCATTTTGATGCCACAATTGTTGTATATGAGTAATATCATCATCCAAATTTGTTATATAAAGTAAGATCCTCCTCCAAATTTTTCATTTGGTCCATGTACTAATCCTCTATTTTGAAGAGCCTTTTATTTCTTATATTAAACATTATGATTCAGATTGGTCTTAGCTCTCTTGTCTTCCTTTAAGTTTTTTAGTCCACATGCTTGATGAATTTGTTTATAATTCAGATTGGTTTTAGTTCTCTGATCTTCCTTTAAGTTTTTTTAGTCTACATGCTTGATGAATTTGTTTATGATTTAGATTGGTCTTAACTCTTATGTTTTCCCTTCAGTTTTCTAGTCTACATGCTTAATGAATTTGTTTGTTATTTAGTTGTGTTGTTTTTCATGTTTATATGCTCCTTGCTGCCACTATAACCTCCAATTCTTCATGAATTTTAAATCTTGCTCTAACCTCCCATTAAACTTTTAACATAATCCATAGTTTTGGTGTTGGTTTGATGTTGGGAAAACTTTTTAACATAGTAGATTATAGAATTCAAATAAAACACTTTAACCAACAGATAAATAAAACACTTTGACCAAGGAACCGACCCTCTGCCTGTGCTCTTTTATTATGATAATATTTACTATTTAATGGCACTCTTTTACCTTTTATCATTCAATACTTTTAAGCGTTTAGATGACGATTGTGTCCTCTCTGGGATAAGAATTACCTTATTTAACCTTTTTCGATAATTTCAAGGTTTATTGCGGTATACATTTTTTCCTGTCAATAATCAGGCACATATGAAGCGCAACAGAACAGGGGCACACGGCAAACATATGAAGCGCATCAGAATAGGGGCACACGACAGAGCGTGGTAGAAGCGAATAATTGAATATTTTGTTAATACTAGAGAGCAGAATATGTTATACTCAGGATTCAATGAGAATTTTAACAATTCGTCAGTAAAATCAATTTGGCAATTCAAAGTATTTTCTCCAACATGGGTCTTAGACTTTTCTAGTGACTGACAAGCGTCTCGTAGAAATGTCGACCGTCAAACTCTGGAGCAGGTGCTCCTGCTGATACCCTTTTTCTTGACGCCCTCTTCTCAACCGCGACCAATTTATTTTCTTTAACATCTATGTATCTGTTCACGCGATAGTTGCTCTCGCCGATTCCAGAATTCTGCGCATATAATCAGAACTGAATCCTAACCCACTTTAACCTAATATTTCCCCTCAGTAAATTAAAAACCGTTGAAAGCTTTCCCAGATTCTTATATTTTCGCTTTAAGCTTTACCATTTTTTTTGGAAAGGTTCAAGGTTCAAATCATGAAAATGGGAATAGAAATGGGTATGTATATACTAACCAAAAATAAACTAATCAAATATTTTTATAAAATTATTATTTTTAATTTCGATATTATAAAATAATTTATATAACACCTTTATAAATTTCTAGTATTTAATAAGACATTGTTATTGTTTTTGAACCACTAAAAAGATGGATAGACTTTCGAATAATTAGAATAAACGATTTAGATAGGAAGAAAAGGATGTGGTTATGAGTACTCTGTATTCCTTATTTCACGTCAGCAGAAAATTACACCCATAAATGGAACATTTTACGGTAAATTAATATGAAAGAAATTAAGATTTTGAGCATTTTCCATGCATCTCAAATAAGGAGCGAAAAGAGTTCAAACCAAATTTGGTTATTTCAGATGGAATTTCCCTGTTCAAATTTAACAGCTAAACTATCCTTAAAAGTCATTGGTGTGATGGTGGTAGAACTTGATTTTGAAAGAGCATACACCAAATTTGCGAGTAGTCTATTCTTGTACCAAGTTGCATCTCATGGGAAGTGTTTGGATAGGTATTTGTTTTAATAAAAATTTAATTGTTCTTTTAATAATTATTTAAATTTTAATTTCATTTTATTTTTATTTTAAAGTATGGTGGTGTAGTTGTTCCCTGCTCCTTATTCGAAAAAGAGATCTCAGAAAGAAGGTGAAAGGAGATGATAGATGGAATAACTCGAACCTTTAAATAGTACTTTGATATAGGAGGACTTCTTGCATTGCTATGCTATGCTAGGTTAACTATATTATATTGTGATCCAGAGTGAGTTGTGTTTAGTTCGGGGAATGCACCCCTTAGAGAATGCATTTTTTTTAAGGGGAGAAGGAATGGCTAGCTTGATTGAGGGAAAATATAGGAAGAGGGACACATCAACATATCAATGCAAAGGTTATAGATAGTTTGATATTGAATTGATAGTTCAATGGAGTACCAAAAACAACTTTTTCTTTTAAACCTCAGTCGTTATGTTAGAAATAAAGAGGAAAGGGCTCCTTTTTAAATAGTAGCCTTAGTTAAAGTGATACCCTAAGGATAGAAAATATCAAGCATGAGCATCACGCATGATTGGATGGTGGAATCAATAAAAGGATAAGCTAGAGAAACCTTTTCGTGGCTGTGGCTAGCTTGAGGTAGTTGGGGGCTCATCGGGAAACATATCATGCTTTGGTCATTACATAGTAGGGTTCTTAAAAAGGCTACAATAGTTCCCTTAGGTTAAAACAAAACGTGTGATTTCAGAAGTAAAGAATCTAAATTATCTATAGCTTGAGTATAAACCAATCCTAGTTCGAGTATTCAACATCCATAGATGGTTCGGGTGAAAACCAATCTTGATACAAGAAAGTTAGGAAACTGATCCTTATGTTTGGGAGGTCTACCCTTTAGTTTGGAGAGGGTGTCATGTCATTCCTAGTGGGTAATTAACCACTCCTTGGAAATGCAACCTTAATATAGTTATGATGCTTGCTTATATACGAGAGGCACCTTTTTTTCTTTAATAAAGAGGGATTATCTTTAAAATAGAGGGGCCAGTGGATCTTTTTCAAAGGTAGGTTATTTTTTTAAGAAAGAGGGGAAATTGACTAATAAAGGTTGTTTATCAAAGATGAGAATATGTTTTTAAGCGATAAAAAAATAATAGCATGCATACATTTAGCTATCAGGGCTTATTTTTGATTCGATGTGTAGGAATAGCATGTGGATCGATAGATAAAAGGTAAAATTGAGTTTGATAGGATGATTAAAGGAACATGCATATCTAATAGAGTTTATAGGAATTCCTTTAAGGAGGATGGTATATTTAAAAAATTGAGTTTGATAGGGAGATTAAAGGAACATGCATATCTAATAGAGTTTATAGGAATTCCTTTAATGAGGATGGTATATTTAAAAATGGTGGACTTATTAAATGGAAAACTATGATGATGAAGATATGACATAAAATAATCTAGATTTTCAGGTTAACTTTATAAAGGATTTTAAAGTCTCTTTAAAAACTCTCTATTTTAAAAGTTCAGAAATGGTGTCAAGTTTTTAGTTGAATAGATCTATTCTCCTTAGTCCTGAAGGCCTACTTTTATGCCAAGTAAATTTTAAAACTTTTAAATAACAATTTTTTTTTTTTTTATGAATTTTTTTGTTCCAATACAAATTCTCAAAAATAAAATTACTTAGTTGCGGTTTCTTGTTTTCCATGTTCTATTAATCTTTTATTAATTTTTTAATAATAATATTTAATGAAGAATTTTGT